>CM077668.1:48237585-48742585 GCA_039707655.1 Elymus sibiricus | reverse complement strand
CCCTTTTCCTTCTCATTCTTCTTCTTTTATTCTTTCCTTTTCTTCTATTTCTTCTTCTATTCTTTCTTTTTCTCCTCTTCCTTGTTTTTCTTCTTCTTATTCCTTATTTGTGTCATTTTAGAGCTTACATAGGTAATTATGCCATTTTTGAGCTAACTAAGCTTATTATGTCAATTTGGAGGAAAGTAAGGTAAGTATAGGTCATTTTTGTGCTAACATAAGTAATTATGCCATTTTTAGCTAATTAAGCATATTAAGTCATTTTGGAGCTAAATAGGTCATTTCTTAAGCTAAGCTAAGTATAGGTCATTTGAGAGCTATCCATGGTAAAAATGGTCATTTTGGAGCTAAGTAAGGTTATAATGTCATTTTCGAGGAAACTAAGCTAAGTATATGGCATTTTGGAGATAAATAGGTCATTTCTTAAGCTAAACTTACCGTCATCACTTAGGTGTAGATGTAGGACCGGTCGCGCTAGTGGCAGTCGGAGAACCATCGGTCGATGCTTGTCGGGAGTTATGCTGCACCAAAGATCATTTCCAATGTATCGTTAGCATGATGCAACTCAAATGTGAAGACTAGTAACTAATGACCATTCAAATGAAACTCACCGTGCCCGCTGGAGCAATGACTAGCATCGGCGGAGGGGTCGTGCCATTGTTCTGGCACATGGTCTGCACATTTGGTTTTCTCGAGTCAGTCATATTAATTAGTAATGAAAGGAACATTACGTGCATGATTTGGCTAATATGCAGAAGAAACTTACCACGATGAGCTCGTATAGGGCCCGTTGACCCAACTCCTTCCGGTTCCTCTCCTCCTCCATTAGCCTAGCCGTCCTCTCCTCCGCCTGCCGGTCCCTCTCCTCCAGAAGCGCCTGCGTCTTCGCTCTCTCTTCCTCAATAGCAGCCTGGGTCTTCGCTCTCTCTGCCTCAATAGCAGCCTGCAACACCACTAGTTAGCATTGTAATCATCGACGGCCGCACACACAATGTAATGGAGGAAAGGTATCTGAGTCCGTATAACTAACCTTGAATTCGAGCTCCATTGGCCGTGCACGAGGCCTTATCTCAGGATCGGAGCTGGTCTGGCGCTTCTTGATCTGCGGGAGAGTGCTAGTACAACGTATCAGTCCATCCCCAATGGCTAACGAGCCATGGTGCCTTCCGCCACCAGATATCATCACCAACTCTGGATCAAGAGGTTCCTGGCTCGGGTTAAAGTCCGGCCCTTTCCTCGCCTTCCCCTCGTCTCTGTACCTCACAAGCTTGTGGTGGGAGGCGCGGTTGCTGAATTTCTCTGGATCATCGAGGTCAGACTCAGAGAATGCCTTGGCCTTCTTGTACGAGGCAGTATTGGACATGGCATAGAGGTCGAACAGCTCTAGCACTAGAGCCTTGTTGTGTCGCCCCTAAAAGAGAGGAACAGAGTATTAGTTAAGGGCTCAAGCTAGCATGAAGAATGAATTTGCATGAATCATGAAGCAAACCACATACCCAGTTTTCCCCGAACTGACGTAGGTTGACGCTGCCTAGATGGTGTGGGACACCTTTCATTTTGCCACACTTGTCCTTTGCAGTGTCGTGGACGGAGCGCCATTGGGGAGTGCACCACTCATCAACCAACGCCTCCCAACAGTCCATCCTATCCGCACACCATCTCGGGGGCACCTAAGTTAAGCAAGAGAAATTTGAGCGCTACGCCTACGAATCAAATCAAGGAACTAAGTACAAGGCCTTAAGAATAGGTAATTACCTTCATGTACTTCTCCTTACTCAGATACTTGACGCGGCACTTCTCTTTTTTCCTCCTAATACCGGTCGAGGTGAAGTAGTCTCGAATAGCCTGCGTCCGAGCCACGTGCCGAAAGTTTTGAAGTAGGTGCCTGCACTCGTTGTCGATAACCCGAGCCGCGGCCTCCTCCTGTCCCTCAGCACACCTGTAGAAGGTCTGCAATCAAACAAGAAAACACGGATTAGTACAATCACTAGGGTTGCCAATCAAAGAAGAAAACACAACGTAGACGGCAAAGGAGAAATTACCCAAAACGTCTGGATCACAATGTCGGCCACCGTGTGGCACTCGACATCGCCGATCCTATGCCCCGGCGGGGCCGGGGCAGCCAAGTAGTGCTCCCAGGTCATTCCTAGCTCTGGAACCGGGCCCTCACCGGGCAACGTGACCCACCCCGGGAAGCTCTGGCGACAAATCACACCAAGGACAGTGTTGGGCCTGCGGACACGATGCTCGTGTGTCCAAGACCTGCAGTATGACAAGGCCAACGCATTAGATATTCGAAAAACGTGAAGGCAAAAGGTTAAAAAAGAGTAAATGCACTTACTTCTCCCCCTCCGGCGCAATCCAGCACCTCTGGTCGGGGGTCGCCGGGGTGGGCGGGAGCTTTGTACCACCACGCTGGTAGACTTTGCGCCCCTCAACCCACTCCCCCTCGCTATAGCTATCAGAACTATAGCCACCCTCAGCACGGCCACTCGACGAGTCCGCACATGGGTTCGGCTGCGACTCAGCGCGATCCCTGCTGAGCTCCGGAGTCTCGTGGGACGGAGTCTCGTGGGACGAAGGCTCGGCGGCCCGACGCTCGTCGGCCTGGGGCTCGTCGGCCGTAGGCGCGTCTGCCATAGGCTCGTCGCCCCGAGGCTCGTGGACCGGAGTCCGAGACGGGTCCACCTCAGACGGCTCCATCTCAGACGGAGCACTCCTGTGGTCGGGTGAATCAGCTGGGGGTGGCGGCGAGGAAGGTGTAGTAGCAGCCTTCCTACCTCGCCCGCCGCCACGTCCACCTCTACCAGCCTTCTTCCCCCCCCGACCTCTCCCGGCCGAAGAAGAAGCGACCGCCGGTGGTGTCTGCATACTGAGATCCAGCGCTCTCCGGAGGCTCTGGCGTGGAATGGGACTACCCCTCCCACCACGCACCGAGGTAGGAGCCTCGGAGCGCTCTCGACCCGCGCCCACCATCTGTCAACACCTGCAATGACAAAGAGTAAACGAATTTAGTACAACTTCAACAGAATGTGCATCTACCATACGCCTTGATGCAGCATATATATGTAACTATGTAAGGAACTAGTAGGTAATTACTTCTTCATTCTTCAGGCTTACATCCAACAGTTGGAGACAAGTAGGATTAGGCTAAGCCAAATTGAACAACAGGTTCAAGCAGGAAGAGTACAGGTAACTAAAACAGAAAACACCACTTGCTTTTTTTATTAACTGTCCTAGCTAGAGTTATCAATCAGTTCGTGACAACTGACAAACTCCATGCTAAATTAACTACTGCAGGGTGTCTTGTTGGGTACTGGAGATCACCACCAAGGCCTTCCTTCTGCCCCTTCATTTGGTAATTAATGAGACACTCAAAACCAATCAGTCAATCAATCCATCCCTTTAATTCTACGAATTACTAAAAAAATCCTCTAAATGTGTCTCTGATTATGAATTTAGTTAACAATTAGTTAACAACTGATGCAATATTAATTCTAATATTCCATATGATATCTATGATGGACAGCTGATATGTTTGACATGGAGTATGGGAGATGGGTGGAAGAACACAGCAAGCTGATCTTCCAGCTCAGGGCATTGTTGAACGACAATGCGCCAGACAACCAGGTGCAGGCTAGAAAGCACGGACACCGCTGGCGACGCCCGGATTCGACCGGCGACCGCTACCCCCAGCACCAACAGCCTATACTCGCAGGCGTAGCCTCGCAGGTAACCCAACAGCCTCTCCTATTCCTCAACCTCTTCCTCTTTTATTCTTCAGATTTCTTCCATTAAGATGCTGGATCCTGGATGTTGCTTGCTGTCTTGTGCTTGTGCTGGTGGGTTGAATGCTTGTGCTGCTGCTCCATGTTGCTTATGCTTGTGCTGCCGCTCCATGTTGTGCACTGCAGCTCTGCTTATGCTTATGCTTGTGCTGCTGCTGCTGCTGCTGCTGCTGCTTATGCTTGTGCTGCTGCTCTGCTTATGCTGCTGGTTGAGGATCAATCAAGCACTTGATAAAAGAGACACCAAATGGGGCAGTATTCTATTCTCTATTCTGATCCCTTTCTCTTTAATTTTCTATCTTAACTCTATATTACATGGTATATTTTTATTTTATTTTATATATACTCGCTGTATCCCCGAATGGCTGTTTTTGGAAAATGCCGTATCCCGTATCCCCGTATGCGTATCCCCGACTTTCCGTCCCCGTGTCCGTGCTTCTTAGGGTGCAGGTGTTGGTCGGTGGTGCCATGGCACATCATGAAGAGTTGCTAAACCTCAAGGCCGCGATTGCCAGGACTGACATCTTCCATCTCTTCTAGGGTTCAAACAATTGCTTTAACTAAAAAATTTAAATAGCAACATTTGCTTTAAATAAAAAATTACAACTACCTAATCTGTCCTAGCTAGGGTTCATACTAACTAGCACTAAAAAAGCCACTAATCTAGCACTAACGTAGCACTAACACACACACACAGAGGACGAGAGAGCAGAGAGTAGAGAAGAGGGGAGGGGAGGAGGGGGGCTTACCTTCCGATGGCTGCGGGTGGGGGCGAGGTGGCTGCGGGGAGGAAGATGGCTGCTGGTGGGGGGGAGCTGGCGCCGGCGACGGGGCGGCTCCGGCGGCGGGGCGGGGCGACGCGACGCGGCGCGGCTCCGGCGATGGGGCGGGGCAGGGCGGCCGCCGCGGCCTGCGTCCGCTGGGCGGGGCGGCCGGCGACAGGGCGGGCTCCGTGGGGCGGGGCGGCGGCGTGCGGGGCGGCGGAGGGGGAGGGGCGGGGGACCGTCGGGCGGCGGCGGCGGCGGACGAAAATTAAAAGGGGACAGGGCGCGGCAGAGAGAGAAGAGAGAGAGGAGGTGGGGGGGTAACGGCCGTTAGGGGGTTATTTTATTTGTCGTCTGCCAGCGGACGTCAAAGAAACTTTGCCGTCCGCTAGCAGACGGCAAAGAGGTGGGTGGGCCGTTGCAGTTAACTGGCCTCCACTGGGCCCCACCCCACCTCTTTGCCATCTGCTAGCGGACGGCAAAGAAACTTTGCCGTCCGCTAGCAGACGGCAAAGATCTGGCTGATGGCAAACAGTGTCTTTGCCATCAGCCAGCTCTTTGCCGTCTGCTTTCCCAAAGCAGACGGCAAACAACCTCTTTGCCGTCTGCCAGTAGACGGCAAAGAGCTGGCAGATGGCAAAGTCCCTGATTCCAGTAGTGAAATTGGAGGAATCTCTCCCGTATGCTGAATTCTGTAACAACAATAGCTACCAAGCTAGTTTGAAGATGGCACCCTTTGAAGTGTTGTTTGGACGTAACTGCCGAACTCCTCTTAATTGGTCAGAAATTGGGGAACAGCCTCTCCTTGGTCTGGATATTATCCAACACGCCAAAGAGCAAGTCCGTATTATTCGCGAACATCTGAAGAGTGCTAAGTCTCGCCAGAAAGCCAATATGACCGTCATCATCAAGAAATGGTTTATCAACCAGGCAAACAAGCTTACCTTCATGTCACACCAATGAAGGGCACTCACCACTTTGGAATCAAGGGCAAGCTAGCTCCGCGCTACATTGGTCTTTTCCGCATTCTCGTAAGACATGGAGAAGTGGCATATTGGTTGGAATTACCGTCCAACCTTTCTTAGGTTTATGATGTCTTCCATGTGTCACAACTGTGCCGCTGCTTCAAGGATCCTATCCGAGTAGTGGATCATGAAGTGCATGATTTGCAAGATGACCTCTCTTATCGAGAATATCGGGGCTGCATTCTTGATTGATCTGAATGTCGAACTCATCAGAAGTCAATCAAGTTCCTCAAGGTTCAATGGTCGAATCATTTTGAAGATGAAGCCACTTGGGAACATGAAGATCGTCTTCGTGATGAATACCTCGTTCTCTTTCAGTCTACCTCTTAAATCTCGGTACAAGATTTTCTTTTAGAGGAGGAGAGTTGTAACACCCCTGTAATTGAACTATAGTGATTCCCCATGATCAATGCCAAGTCATCATGTTTTGCTAAGTTAAATGCCACTTGATCCAAATTTAATTCAAATTCCAATTCAAAAATTATTTCTTCAAACAACAAAACAAAAATGTTGATAATATTGGAAATAATCCCTAAGTAATTATGTTAAGGAAAACAACATCATCTAAATTACCAAAATGCCCCTAACAACATTTAAACAGTACCAACAACATCTATTTAACCCATTTTAATTTCAAACATGAACTCTAACATTTCCAAATGGTCTGCAACTTTGTGAACTAATGCAAAATATTACAAAGTATTTTTGTGACAAGTTTCAGATTCAACAAAATTCATTTGATGGGAAAAATATTTGCAAAACAGAGAGGAAAAGCTAAAATAGAAAAGGGAAAAAGAAAAAGGGAAAAGAGCTACTGCATGGTTGGGCCTCTAGTGCACAGTGTCGGCCCAGCCCAGTCCACCACGGGCGTCTTCCTCCCCCTGTTGTTGTAATGCCCGTGCCCACGCGCGCGATGCGCGACACCGGTGGCCACCCAGCGCCGAGGACGCCTACAAGAGCTCCCCCGCGACCCCCTGGACAAACCTAAGTCCCCTCTCCCTTCTCCCTTGCGCCGCCATCGTCCACTCCTCGCACGCCCGCCTCTGCCGCCGCCATGGCTCCGCCGTCCACGTAGCTACTGTGCTCCCCTCGCCTCGCCTCCATGTCCATTGGGTCCGCCGCGATGTCTTCTACCTCTACGCCGACGCACGCAAGGCCGAGCGCGCTGCATCGATGTCGATGTCATTGTATTCCTCCCTCGGCCACCGGAGCTCCGCCGCCTCGATTCGTCGCCACCAAGCCTCCCCCGAGCGTACAGACCCGCTCATCGCCACCACTGTGAACTCTTGCCTCTTTCCCTTCTCTTCCCACGGTTCGATTCCCGTCTCCTAGCCTAGCTAGCCGCCGTGCCCGAGAGCTCGCTGCCACCGGCAATGGCGCAGCCGCAACCACAGCACCCACGCACCATGTCTGAGCTTCACATCGAGCTCCTGGAGCTCCCAGGAGCCCCATGCACGCACCCGCACGTCCTGCCGTGCCCCGTAGCCTCGCCTCCTTGCTCGCCTGTGTGGCACCCCGGCTCAGAGAACCGGTTTACCCAGTGTTTCCAACCCAGAGATCATGTCTTCTGGAAACACACAACAACTTGGAACAAAACAGAACTGAACTTTATTGAAATATCTCGAGTACAAGCTCATAATTTACATCGATAGCGAGGCCAGAAGCACATCAGGTGCTATGACAATATCTACATTATTTATGGAACATGGCAGGGCCTCGATACTACTGGGTAGAACTATGGTGTAGCAGAACATAGCGCGAAAACTCCATCCACAGGGACACTGCTGTGGACACGGCCTAGTTAGCGTAGCACGAACCTTCGGGACCTCCGTCCTCGGCTTCTCCTGCATCTGGCATGACACGCCAGGTGAGTACTTGGAATGTACTCGCAAGCTCATGGCAACCAAAACAATGCAGCAAACAATAGCATGACAATTAACAGGTTAAATACTTGGGTTGCTTACTCACGGATATCGAACATCAACTTACTCTCTCTGGGTTGTCCCACAACCCTCGGAACGCTCATGATCCACTGAGCACTTCCGAACATAAGACAAGTTCTTCCATCATTATTATCATTAGGGTGGTTGACCGTTCAGTGGCCTAGTACGGACTGTCCAATACCGTGGACGCGGCTATTCGAATAGATTCTTACACTCTGCAGAGGTTGCGCACTTTACCCACACTATGAAGCCCCCGACCTCGTGATCCCATTCGGGTGGATCGATGGTGCTTCAACGAAACCTGCCTGACCCGTGACTCCTCTATCGTACCACCGACAATCATACCCTCCCAGGGTCATGTCCTGGGTGGCCCCTGTGTCACCTCGTGACACCTGCCACCGTCATGGCCACTAACTGTCCCAAACGGGGACGCCGGCAAAATAACTCAACTGGGCTCATAGGATTATCGTCGCCTACCTGATCAGGGCAGCACGCACGCATAACCCTCCCTAGTGTGGTGGTACTGATAAAAGAGCACAAAGCTAGACCAAGTCAAGGCCGTCCCATACCGGCAAATGTGGCTGCACGGGAAAGTCCGGATAGGTGACACTAGATCAACCGATTAATTTTAGTGTTGTCCAGCATTTATCAAGCATGAATTTATATTATGAACAATTTAACATGGCAGTAGCTATGCAGTAAAATAAATTACTATAAATTATCTCATATTAAAATAATGCATATAATTCAATTAAATAACAAACACTATTGAAATGCTTCATGCAATGGATGACATGGCTTGCCTTGCTCTGTTGGGTTGTCCACAAACTCCTGGGCTTCAAATCCAAAAGTATTTCCTTCTGAAAATATTTTTAAAAAGCAATGGAAAACGTCACATATTACTGTTCTGTACACCAGAAACTATGTGAGTAAGGGAAAAATACCAAAATTTTCCAGAAAATATAGGAGCTCAAGACAAACTCAGAGCAAAAAGAATCAATTGATTTGGACTTATGGTTTAAAAGTTATGGGCAGTCAAAGTTCTGGTCAAAATCTGGAAATTAAAAGAAAATCAGAAAATCTGGAGCAAACTGTTTACGCTCCTCTGCTGATGGCCAACCCGGAAAAATCAGGGTGGCGTTGAGCCGGTCCAATCTGCAACCCGGCAGGGGGTTTTCATCCTGAGGAGCAGTGTTTTTGCAATAAAACCAAGTTTTGTTCCAACCCTTGGGGTGACTCGCCAGTTTGGCCTCCAGAAAGGGAGTGTTTCTTCGCCTTTGAATGGAAATGCCACCAAGTTCTATGCTAGGACCATCGGTGAACTCGTTCTGATGGTTGATGTAGAAGAATTCGCGAAAGAGTAGGACAGTTGGCTCTGTTTGGAGGTACACTTCGCAGAAGACTTGGAATTGGCAGAGGTTGGTAATTGAGTTTGGTCCGAGGTCCTACGGTCGGAGATCGAAAAAATGGAGAATGTCACGGAAGAATTTTGACCCGGGCGGACGAAAACCCTTGTGAAGATGATCTGCGAAGACCACCACTTCGTCTTGCTTAGGCTGGGGGGTGCTCTCTTCATCAGGCGCCTGCCTTGCCCCACGAGCTCGGTTAACATGAGGGTGGAGACATGGGACCTAACCCAGTTGCAGGACTTGTCGGTCTTGGGGGCCATGATGACTTCACATTTTAACTGCAAAGGCAATAATGATAAGCCGGTGTGTTAATTTCATGAGGTGTAACCCGGCAAGGTAATGAGGCGATCATAGTTGCTAAAAGTCATGACCCGGATTTAAACAAGCCACCAAAAGTAGTGATAAGCCGGTGTGACAATGAGCCGATGCTAGTGAACCAGTGGTGCACGAGATTTTTCCTAAGTGTTGAACTGGTTATGAATAAGAATCTAACGGAGCGGTTGCTGTTACAGATCTAAAAATGCTTCGGAAAAGAAAATATAAAGACCTAAGCACGGATGAGTACGAGGGCCTGTTCTGTCAATGCGGGTCTGTGGAAAGACAATACAGAGATCTGGATGGAAAAAAATGGCATAGCCGCAGTGTTAAAAGTGCTATTTTAGGTGACCCAGATGCATTTCGATCTACTAATGGGAAAAGAGGATGAACACTGACGAATGCCGATGAACTGTGACGAACTACGCAGTGGAATGGGGGTGCTACAGATCTAACAAAAAAGTAGAATTCGGGCGTACCTGAGCGCGGCGGATGAGGCTGGAGAAGTCTTGATGAGCTCCGGCGGCGACTGGGGCGGCGAAGTGGTTGCCGTCGAGGTGGCCGGAGAGCTCGCGGGCGGTGGCGTTTCTGTTCTGAGGGAGCGGGCACGACGAAGAAGAAGCATAAAAGGTGAAGGTGGGGGTGAGCTGGCATATTTATAGGCATAGTAAAATTGAAACGGCAGGGGCGGAGCCCCAGGCGGCGCAGTAATTTTCGGCTGCGGGCTCCTCGATTCTCGCGCCTGACAAGATGATACATACCCACTCAAAGATTCGATATGATGTCATCCCAGATTTTGCGGAGGTGGATTGTGACGTCATGAGGGAAAAAGAGCTGAAAATGCTAAGTCTAAACCTGAAGGGGTGACCCGTCGGTCTACTTAACCCGGCAAATTGAGCCGGTCAAGGATGGCGTTCTAAAGGACCGGCTTGGGAAGCTCTTGGAAAGTATGTTACTAATGTTTTATTTTTCCAGGATGAAGTTTAACATGAATAAATTCAAGTCAAACTGAGGGCTAATGTTGGGGATGGTTACCAGCATATAGACCCGGCAGAGTGATAACCCGGCCATAGAGCAGGCTCGGCGGGTCAACCTACTGCCGGGCTGAAGGAATCGTTACGGGCCGGCTTAACGAGGCCTGGCGAGGATGGGCCGGCTTAGGCAGTGGGCCGGCTCACAGAGATGATGAGTGGCACGAAGACCGCCTTGGAGGACAAGTAGAAGAATAGGAGACGGGTCAGAGTACGATCCGGACTCTCATGTAATCTAGGGTTCCACCTGTGTATATAAAGGGGCGGACCTGTACGAAAAAGACTAAGTTGCAATCTCCTCGAGAGCTAGGTTAGCGAATCCGCATCCTTGTAATCGAGATCTCCAGCAATATAATCAAGCAGGACGTAGGCTTTTACCTCCACCGTGAGGGGCCGAACCTGGGTAACCCGGCGTCTTCTCGTTCCCGTTCAACCCTGCTAAGCTTCCAGACTTGTGCAATGGCCTCATCTCTAAGTCATTTCACATGCGTATCTGCCGTGTTAAAACCACGACAAGCTCAAATTGGACAAATCCATATCCAAATACATCTGCTAAACCCCTGGGTAAGCCGGTGTCTGACCATATACTGTGTGTAGTCACTATTGAAACCACTATTCCTCGGAACTAACTTTTTTGCTGTGAAACTTTTTGGATCTCTCATCCTGGCTTTATGGATGTTCTTTCCTCCTCTTGGTCCCATCAGACTATTCCTCTTAACAGTGCTGCCAATCTATGTCAGAAGCTGAAAAATCTGCGGTATGCGCTCAAGTGCTGGAGTAAGAACATTTCCCGCCTCTCGATTACTATAGAGAATTCCAACCAAGCCTTGACATAACTGGATGGGTTGGAGGTCCGACGCCCATTAACAGCGCCAAAAAGAAATTTTAGAATTATTCTTAAGGCCCATTTGCTCTAACTTCTATCTTATCAGAAGCAATACTGGAAAAAACGCCGCACTATGCGATGGTGCAAGTTTGGAGATCAAAACACAAAAAGTTTCCACTCCATTGCCATAGAGAGATATCGCTATAATAGCATTGCTTGTCTAGTCATGGACGATGGAGCCATTATTGAGGATCATGTTGGCATGGAGTCAGTCTTATCCAATGCAGTCAAGATGCGGCTGGGCACTTCCTCTTCTCATGACAGGAAATTTCATTTCCGTTTGATCATTCGCGGAGTTGTGGACCTGGACCAACTTACTGTACCCTTCACACATGCTGACATTATTGAAGTCATTAGGCATATGCCTCCTGATCGTGCACCTGACCTAGACGGATTAAACGGAGCAATTGTCAAGGCCTGTTGGCCGGTGATTTAGCGCGATTGTTACAAGTTCTTCTCTGATTTTTATGACGGTACAATCAATCTTGAAAACATTAATTCTTGCTACATTACCCTCATTCCTAATATTCTATCTCCTGAATCAGTGAATGACTATCACCCTATCACATTGCTTAACCGCTGTCTTAAGATCAACATTAAGATTTTGGTCAACCATCTACAATATGTCATCCTACGTATTATTCATCGTAATCAATACTGTTTTCTTTGTGGATGGTCCATTCAAGATTGCCTCACATCAGCATTCGAGTATATCTTTCAGTGCTAGGCATCTAGTTAGGAAATCATTCTACTGAAATTAGATTTTGCTAGAACTTTTGTCACCATTGAACACAAGGCAATGATTGAGATCATGCATCATATGGGTTTTAATGATAAATAGCTCACCTGGATAAAATGCATTTTCAGCTCTGGCAAATCATCAATCTTTTAAATGGAGTTCATGGTCATCAATTCCACTGCCGATGATGTGTCGGGCAAGGCGATCCCCTCTCGCCTTTAATCTTTGTACTTGCAGCGGACCTCCTTCAAATAGCTATTAATGACACATTCCATCAAAGATGCTCCATTTACCTTTTTCATGCCCTAATCAGACTGACTATCCAGTGATCCAATATGCTGACAATACAATAATGGTCATGCCCGCTTGCCCTCAACGAGCCGCACTCATGAAGCAAGTCCTGTCTGATTATGCTATATCCGGGACACAATTTTCACAAGTCTACCATGATTCCCATTTATGTTAGTGATCATACATGTGAATCACTTGCCTCTATCTTTGGTTGCATCATGGGTGCCATGCCCTTTACATACCTTGGTCTTCCCCTAGGAACAACATGGCCCTTTGTGCAAGATCTTATGCCAATGGTCTGTCGCAACGAGCGTCAACTGCCCTCTTCATTGTCAATGATGTTGTATGGCAAAAAACATTCATTGCTCAACGCAGTAATCACATCATTGGCCATCTATGCTATGTGCTCTCTCAGATTGCCACCCAAAATTGTGGAACATGTCGACAAAATTTATCGGTGTTGCCTCTGTCGCTAGAAAACTAATCAATTGGGAAAATCTAACTAACTTGTGGCATGGGATTTGATGTGTTTGCCAAAATATAGAGGAGGTTCAGGCATGCTGAACTTAAAAATTCAGAATGATGTGCTGCTTCTAAAGCATCTCCACAAATTTTATAATCGCCAGGACCTACCGTAGGTTACTCTAATTTGCTCCACATAATACTGTGACTCCATTCCACATGCAACGGATTCCTATGGATCCTTCTGGTGGCATGATATTATGCGGCTGACTCCTATCTATCAGGGGACCTCTAGGGTGGATGTTGTTACTGGATCATCAGTGCTCTTCTAGAAGGACTTGGTGATTCACATCCATGAGCATTCTCGTATGCCTCTCATGAGGACATGTCTGTCCAAGAATTCTTGCAAATCAAGTCTCTCCAGGAGGCCTTTCATCTTCCTCTCTCAATACAAGCTAGACATGAACTCCGGGGTCGGCAATCCACAAAGTTTTTTTTGAAAAGAAGGTTAAAACCCCCGGTCTCGGCATCATTGCAATGCACACAACCATTCTTATTAATTATAAACAGAATACAAAACAAAGGCAACCAAGGCCGTACCATTAAAAGCTATGAAATTAACACCCATGACTAAGTTGACTTCTTCCATAGCAAAGCCTTCAAGAAGGGATAAACGGCTTTGCGCCATCGTCGCTATGTCCGACTGGACACAACCTGGAAAAAGAATTTCATCCTAGTTGTTGAGACCAGCACAACAACAATTAGACAATGCCTTCAACAAGGTAACTATGCAAGTTCGTCGCTGCTTGAGCCCAATGATGACACATTGTGATCCGGTTTGGATAGCATCCTGATACCTTTTCCCCAAGGAGTGACCCTGGGTATCGAACCCATGAGAGGATGTGCTCTGTGACAAAGATTCAAACAAGTTACTGTTCTCGCAATTAGTTCATGTTTTTCAACCAGACTTTTAACAACCTTTTTGAAAGTAAACAATGATATGGAAAAAGGCATGGGTATGAGGTTCTATACTTACAACCTTGCACTTGTGCATGGGATCTCATCTTGATATTAAACATGGTCCTGGAAGACACCTGTTACGATGTGCTAACAACGTGATGAAGTGGGGGATGTGTCCAAATACATCTCGACCAGTTCGCGACCTGCATCAAAAGTAAGTTATCAAACTGCTGGCCCTTACCATCGCACGGCGTTACCTCAATTATTAAGAGTTACTTCAGACAAAAGCATTAGGCGTTTAATGACTACACCTCATTTATCCCGAAGGAATTGCTTTCAGCTACCATACTAATCCCTTCTGTCACTGGTTTTCAAAATAGAGTTCTATGCCTCCTCGCTTCTTACCTTCTCCTTTATGGATCTCAGGGATCCTGGGTACCTGCAGGGCCTTTGAATGAGAAGACGACAAAAGACAACACCATTGCAATTCACACAAATAACGTCAATCAATCAAAGTCATTCCAATGATTCCACTCACAAATACATAGGGTTGCAAGGCCTTGACTCAACCCATTGCCTGAAGGAACTACTCACACATCGTGATCAGATCGCAACAAGAAATCATTGAAGACGACATAAAGATGAATGATTGATTTATATAAAGTCTTACAATGTTTGCCGATTGCGAGGCACCGATTACAAATATGGCTAACTAGGGAGAGATGGCTGCGGTGGTGATGGGGGTGATGGCTATGGAGATGAGATGGGAAATGGCGGTAGCTAGCATTTGTTGATGGCTTCTGGTTCTCTATTCTGCTCCCTGATGCTATTTTCGATGTTACTCCCATCTTCTCGATGTTCTCCCGTCTCCTCGATGTTCTGTTGCGAATTAGGCCTGAGCCCCTTTATAAATTGTGCTTCTTTGGACACCACGGTGTTGGCGGCGTGTGGTACGACCATCGATACGAGCGGGCGCACTCGTACCGTGCACCGTCTTCTGCTCTGGTTGCCTTCTGGCGCCTCCTTTTGGCTTGGTTTTGCTCCCACACCTTGTGTTTCTGTCTATATGATGATTTTCTTCCATGTTTGGTTCCATTTCCTGTGCAAACACATTAAAAAAAGGAATTCACAATTTCTTACATTCATTAGTCATTAATGGCAGTTTGAAGTGATTCTCTCAGATATTTTGGGATTATCCAGTTTAAACAATGGTGTGATGAGTGCAAAAACCATGATCATGCTTGAGCAAGAAACAAAAATCAACAGTAAGGAAGTCAGTTGTTTAAACCAAAATAATGAGAAGGTTTAAACCAAAATCGGTATGCCTAGTTAGCCCTCCGCTTCCTTCACCTGAAAACTCAGTATAGCTGTACTGGTGGCATGGTTATTATGCGAGCTATCATTAAGCCAAAATAATCAGCACAAAACTTTTGTTAACTTTGTATAGCTGTACTGGTGGCATGGTTATTATGCGAGCTTTCATTAAGCCAAAATAATCAACCCCTGGTCTAGCTAACACTTGCTTGCCGGGAACACTTTGGAAGTGATTTTTCTTTGTGCAATGAAAACATATATTACAAGCGTGAAAGGTATGTAAAATAAAGAGTGATGCTTAGAGTACTCATTAACACCCATGAGTATCACTTTATCAAGGCTCGCAAACACTTCCTTCATTTGTTGCTTACTGAAACTTTTTGTCTTACAGTGACGGGACTATCCCAAAGAAATGATGCAAATAGGGGGTTTCATTGTGGGTTATGTTTGAATACTATGGACTAAGGATTGTCTCTTTCTAGCGCAGTGATCAGTATTCTTTATTACTGTCACGCCCAAGATGCGATCCTATCCTTATTTTGGCACGAGGGCCTCGACAGGGATAGAAGCGCATCTCGTCGTGTTGCAAGAATGGATATCATTACAAGTACATGTACAGAAGAGGTGAGTATATGGAATTGGCTTACACTCGCCACAAGCTACATCAACATCACATCAATACAACAACAAATACAAACATCATACAGAAGAGCAGGGTCCGACTACGGACGAAAACAAACGATAAAATGACATCCATCCTTGCTATCCCAGGCTGCCGCCTGGAACCCTTCCTAGATCGATGAAGAAGAAGAAGAAGAACTCCAAATCAAAACAAGCATCGCGCTCACGTCATATCATCGCATTACCTGTACCTGCAACTGTTGTTGTAGTAATCTGTGAGCCGCGGGGACTCAGCAATCTCATTTCCAAGGGTATCAAGACTATTAAAGCTTAATGGGTGAGGTAAGGTTAAGTGGTGAGGCTGCAGCAAGCGCTAAGCATTTATTTGGGTGGCTAACTTACGAGTACAAGAATAAAGGGGGATGATTGTCGAATAAACGGACGTAAACTAGTAATGATCTCTAAAAGATCCTGAGCACCTACTTACGTCAAACATAACCCCACCGTGTTCTCTCTCGGATAAGGACTCACGAGGAGAGACAGTCACGGTTACGCACACGGTTGGTGTATTTTATTTGAGTTTACTTCAAGTTTGCTATGACCGGGTGTTAAACAAAGTTTCCAAGTTTGCCACATAACCGCGGGCACGGCTTTCCGAAAGATTTAACCCTGCAGGGGTGCTCCTACTCATCCATCACAAACTAACCACACGCAGCGAGAATAACCTCGACCACGAACCTCGTGATCTTCCTAGGCAATTCCACTGGAAAACCGCAACCTCGAGATAGCCCGAAGTATTTTCGGAATTCCTCGCACAAGACGTTCGAGAAAGGTAAAACAAGTCCAGCAAGACCGCCCGGCGTGTCGACATAACCCGATAGGAGCCGCGTATCTCGTTCTCAGGACACGACCAGATGAGCGCAGCGTACAGTGGCCTGATAGACATCACCCGAGTTGCCCCGGGTTGGCCCCGCACACGACTCTAGTTTGGACCAACACTCATGAGGAGCACTGGCCCGGGTGGTTGATTAAAGATCCTCGGGTTAATTACTCCCTATGCAGGTTTATTAATTATTAGGCAAATGTAGTACCAATGTTGGGCCTTGCCAGACAAGCTTTATCCTAAAACGAAAGTCAAGGGGGTCCCCATAACAACCCCGAGCATGTTAGGAGCGCTCATTTATGGAACATAACACCGGTACACAAGTAACTAGGGCGGCAAGAGTGGAACAAAACACCGAGCAAAAGGCCAAGCCTTCCACCCTTTACCAAGTATATATGTGCATTAAATTAAATAGCAATAATATTGTGATATAACAAAAGGATATCCATGTTGCACATGGAAAGAGCTTGCACCTGCAACTAGCAACGCTATAAGAAGGGCTGAGCAAGCAGTAACATAGCCAAACAATGTTTTGCTAGGTAGTGGAGGGTTAGAGGCTTTTCATGGCAATTTGGGAGGCTTGACATACAAATGGTAGGTAGCGAGACAACGATAGAAACGAGACATCTAGCATGGCAATGATAGTAATGGTATCCAGGGAAATGATCATCTTGCCTGAGATCCCGCTTGGAAGAAGAACGAATCCATGAAGAAGACGAGCCGACGTAGACGAACGAATCCTCACACTCCGAAGCGGTTTCGGAACTCTATCGAGAAGAAGCAATCGGAAACAACAATCAACACATGAACAACACCACAACATATGCATGACATGATGCGCAAACAAATATGATGCATGTCCGGTTTAAATATGCAAGGCATGGCAATCACAACAATCAAAACTACACATTAAGTGAAGCTCAATATGCAACGAGTTGCATATTGACGAAACTCCACATTTGAATATTTAGTTCACTCTCGTTTAGGTACACAACAATATTAAATGTTGTTAAACATGGCAAGAGGTGAAGCATAAGTAAACTACACATCTAGGCAAGTTTAAATGAGGCCGGAAACAACACATAGCATTTCCGAAACGACCCCATATGTTAATTTCGAAATTGGTCCAGATCTGAATTAATCAGGTTTTATATTTGTTAAACAGCAAAATAAAGTGAACCATGCAATTCTACACGTCATTCTAGTCGATTTACATATATGGAACATCTCAAACGGAGCTACGGTCTAAAAGATATGACATTCACAAGATGCACGTGACATGAATGCAAAATGCATGCAACACCCACCACAAACATGTTAAATCATAGATGCAGCAAGATATTATGAAACTACATGAAATTCTAAGCAAGTTTCATATGCAACATGTTCAAAACGGAGCTACGGTTCAACAATAACAAGCAACACAAGTTTTAGATGAAATCTGCCCAAAACAGCAAGATAGCATTTTGCACACATGAAAACAACAAGCTACAAGATTCTAAAATGCACAAACTAAGCATGGGGCAGTAGCATACAACATACACTTCATTCCAACTTCACATATCATACTCAAAAGAATCATGGATCGCATGGTAGGAAGCTCTCAACATGGCAACAAAATATGGCAGATTAGGACTTAGTGAAAATAACAGTTTTTAGCATGGCAGATTTCACGGAGGCATATTGACAGCAGTAAAACTATATGCTACAGGGCATATAATGGCATGAAAATTAACAGCATGGTAGAGGACATGATGCATTACAATTCATTACTTTATAGCAACATCAAATTATGCTCAGATCCATGGCAACCATCAACACAACATGGCATATTGAAGAAAACAGATTCTCAGACTTAGTGAAAATTAGGATAGTCATGTGCAGTAGTTTTAACAGATTGACATATTGAGCAACAGAAATAATTATGATGCAAAACCTATTTATGCAAACTAATGGCACAACATGAAAGAGCATAACATGCTTAACAAAAGACTACTTGGTGGCATCACCAAAATACTCCTAGAACACTAGCAAATCACATCGCAACACAGCAACAAAATAACAGATTTCCAGACTTAGAAATATTTTGGACCCTCAAAACATCAGATTTTTATAGCATGATGGCAACAAGGAAACAACACCTAAACATGCATTTCTATGACAACCAAAAAATACCAGGGCCTAGCATACATGTCCGAGGGCATATCTCGTGTTCAAAATTATTTCATATCATGCATGGATTAAATCACACGAAATAGACAAAAGGGCATCATGGCAAAAATGACATGCACTCAAACTTCTTCCAATGACAAAACTAAATGCACGGTTAATTTCTATGGATTTTCCTACCCCGAAAACACATATAATATGCATAGGTTCATGTAAGAAAATATGTCACAATTACTTATGCAAGTTTATGGCCTAATCCCCTTTCTAGCAATTATATATGCAAGTCAAATGCAAATATTACAATGAACCATTTTGTCATGTATGAAAATGCGATGCCGATAACATGAACATTTTTAATATATTGTTGGATTAATTTCAATGCATGGATAAATAAATATGGCAATGCAAAAATGATGGCAATTATGCAAATGATGCAAACAGCGAGCTTAGGCATTTTAAACATGGATGAAAACGACATATAATTAATCTACGCATTTTTCTGAGCATTTTTCATATAGAAAACATTTTTATACGGCGTACGGTTAATTATCTATTGGCAATTTAAAAACATGCAATTTTACTGATATGAAAAGAAAATCATATGGGCCTAATCAGAAAAGAAAAAAAAACGCGCGGGGGAACTGCTCACCTCGTGGGCCTTGGCCCACTCGGTGAGAGGCAGAGGCCGGGGCAGGCCTGGCGCTAGCGGCGGCCCGAGCGAGCGTGGTCAACGGGGGCGAGCGAGATCGAGCAGTCGCTCGTCCTCCTCCCGCCCGCAAGCGGGAACGAAGCAGGGCCCCACCGGCGGCGAGGGGAAGACGGCGGGGAGGCTGGAGGCGAGGGGGAACGGCCATGGACGGGGCTGGAACGACGGGATCCGGCGAAGGGGATCCGGATCTGGGACGCGGCATGGTGGATGGCCACCGGCTGATGGGAATCGACGGCGACAATCCATGATGCCCTGACCATGCAGCAAAGAGAGAGAGCGAGGTTAGGGAGAGAGGGAGCAGAACGAGAGGAGGAGAGCAAGTCGACGGGGTCCGGCCTAGAGGAGGCGCGCTGGACGCCGGCAAGGGAGGCCCTGGCGGCGCGGCGGCGGGCTGACGAGGGCTCGGGCGACAGGGGGCTCGGGGAAGACCCGTGGGCGCTCTGCGGTCGGTGGACATGTCCGGGTTGGCCGCCGGACATGTCCGGTAGGTGGGGGAGCAGACTGTGGCGGCGGCTGGCAGGGGATTGGGGGCGCGGATTTCGAGGGGAGAGGGGTTAGGTCCATTTTTGGACGTGGGGAACGTCCATTTATAGCCAGGGAGGTCTAGGGTTGGGGTTTTTGCACCGATTCGAGCCGTGCGATCGTAATCGGACGGCTCCGGTCGCGGGGTTGGGTTTGGTGGGCTAGGTGGGCTGTGGAGAGGGGGTGTGGGCCAAGAAGAGAGGGAGGTTTGCGACCCGTGACAGAGTTTTATAAACCGAAAATGTGCGACGAATAAAACGATGACGGTGCCGCTACAGCTGACCGTCCGGGTATCATACGACCTCTGATTGCGACGAAATTTGGCAGGCGGTCTACCTACGATCTATTACGACCGCTTGCCAGGTTTCGAACCAATCAGAGAAAGTTTTATACACACTTTTGAAAACAATATTTTGCAATGCCGCGGGCGCGTGCGTGTGTGGTTGGTCTCAAAACGGTCGACGACACGAACGGAGCGAACCGGCAACTACGAACGGATGCAAGTTTTCGAAAACGAGTGACGAAGCTATGCAGATGATGCGAATGATGCGATGATAAATGCGACAACCACTCGAACCACACGACGACAATGGAAAAGAAAGGGGCATCTTCTGGAGCGTCGGTTCCGGGCTGTTACAACTCTCCTCCACTTACAAGAGATCTCGACCCGAGATCTTGGAATGAGAAGGGGAAGAGAAAGAGAAGAGGTAAAACTTAGTTGCTTCTTTGACAAACGAGAGAAACCATAAAAACATGAAGGTTGGAAGAGATGAAGAATGATATGAGGAACAGCAAGAATTCAAAAGAAATTTCGGCAGCACTTCGGTAGGAAGGAGAGAAAAAAAAAATTATAAGATGGTAGAACTTGAAAAGATGACACAACACTCCGGTTAATGAATAAGCAAAGAAGGAACATGATCTTGACAAAACAAGATGATAGATTGAAGAGAGCAACATCACAAGGCCTCCGGAATAAGAATAGAAGCTAGATCGATGGAAGGAAAAGAGCGGAGAAGAAAATGACAACTTCTACCACAATTGAATTAGAAAAGCATCCCTACCAAGAAGAGATTGAACGGAGTTGTTGGAAATCAATCAATGAAAGAAAAGACTTGTTGTGGGCTTATGGAAAACATCTCAAAATAATGAGGTGACAACCTGCCACTAACGGAAACAATTGATTGCTTGGGAGCAACAAGATATGCAAGCTTCTTTCAACAAGAAGATACATGGAGAACTTGGATCATTGATAAACACCATGATAGCAACAATCTTTAGGAAGAGCTTTAGGTGAAATCCAATCCAAGATAACTCTAAGAAAGGAATGATGGATTTAATATCTCATTCTTGATAACTTCTCTTCGAGACTCCTCATGACTCAAGAATGCTAAAACACCATCTCAAAGATAAGGGAGAAGAATTGCACTTGAAATGTAATATAAGAATACTTGAGGACCTCCAACAAAATCTTGAAGAACCACCATGAAGAACCTCCGGAAAGAACTCTGAAACGAAAGGATGATAGAAAGAATTGAAGGATGCAAAATCAACAAGATTGAGGTCTTGCAGAGATTTAGATGAAGCTTCGCGAAGAGATACTTGAGAAACTTGGAACTCCGGAAAAGAAAAGTTGAACAACTTAGAATCGAGAATTTGATATCCTGCACAACTCCTGAAGAAGGATTGAAATCACCTTGAAGAAATAAGAATAAGAATTATGTTATGCTTATCCTTCACCAAGTTAAATTGATGACAAGCAACGGATTTGGCATAGTACTTATTCTTCTGAAAACATTGAAGAGAGATATAGCCCGAACTGAAAGAAGACTTGAACGAGAGCACCGGTAAGAATTGCAATGAATGATAATGAATGAATAAGATACATCGGAATGAAGAGATCATGATCCGCCTAATGGAAAACTTGATTGAAGCACCGGAATAATTGAGATACGAACGAAGGGACAACAATTGAGAAGACTTGGAGAACGAAAGCTGAAAGCTGAGAACGAAGAAATCTTCTGAAATGATGGCCTTCGGAGGATCGAGAAATGACAATAACTCAGAAATACACCGGATAGATATGTAAGGAATTCCTCATTATCAAAAACAATTAAGAGGATAGCACGAAGCTGAAACCATGAATCTCTAGGATAACGGAATAAGATTTAAGAGAAACACTCCTTTGGTCTTCATGCTGAGAATGATGGCGAGAAACACCACCAAGAATTACTGAGATACTCCGGAATAATGAATAAGAAAAGGTTGAGCCAATGATGAGAATGATTTAGAAGCGATCTTCGGGAAGGAATATGACTGATGGAATTCATTCTTACGTCATATTGAAAAGAACTTGAGGAGATCTCCGGAAAAGATTAGAAGAGTCAGGTAAGATCCTGGGGAACACCTGTGGGTTATGAGCCCACTGAAGGAAACACCGTTGAAATGATTGCTTAGAAAGAGAGATTGCACTGGTACAAATTGAGAACTTGATGAGGTGAGAACCTCAAAATAATTTAAGAGGATCTGAATGGAAATGAAAGTCTTCTGAGATATCTTGCCACACCGGATAGAATAGAAACGAACAAACAGAGAGGCTTGGATAAGAACTTCCAACATGGGAAAGCATTTAGAGAATGAAAAGGAAATGATGAGCACCGAAAGCTTGAATTGAATCCACCGGGAAAGAAAACAATACAAGGAATGATGAACTTTGAATCACTTGAGCATCTCCATAATGAATCACCGGATATCAAATGGAAGAAAAGATAACGGAAGCATGACATGAAAAGAAAAGCACTTGCATGAGAATTTAATTATTGAAGAAAAAGGGCGGGAGGGTGGGAAAAACAAATACAACTTGAGACAGATGGGACGAACTCCAGAAAGGAATATGAGGATTGATCTTGCAAAACTTGGAAGGGATCGAATCATCTAGAAGAGAAGCACACCGGTTGGAAAGAATTGACATGACAACTCCGGTTGAACAAAAGGATTAGCATTCCCATAAAAAATGTGAGAACACCATTTAGAAAGATATGAATTCACCACTTGACATCGAAGCAACTCGAATAACCATACTCCAACAAAACAAAGGATGAGGCTTGCAAATTAAGCCGGAAACAAATACAAACCCATTTGCATTTGTTGGAAGGATACACCAAGGTAACTACTTGAATTCCCACCTAAGAATTCCCGAAGTCTTTCTTGTTTATGCGATTCGGGTTGCGGACCCAGGAACGTACCCAAGGTAATCAGCTACAACTGCACCCGCAACCTTCCACACCATAATCCAAGAAACTCCGCAAACTCATCTACCTCAGACACTCGTAATCACAACGATACTAAGTATGGCAGTACATCCGAACTCTCTCCACCAGTACTGGGGATGCCGGACTCCTCTCGCCACTACCAGTATTGAAGCAATTTCGAATATCCTCCGTCCTGAGATACTAAGGAAACTGAATGATAACGATGTGTCAAGAATCCCCTGGAGCTCAACTCCCCGGAAGAAATCAAGTCAGACAGGAGGCACCAAGACAGAACTCCGTCACATCGGTATCATATAGATTCCAAAATACCCGCGTGATCCTAAAAAAAAATTTTGAGCGAGAAGAGGAGTAGAATGAAAATTCCTAAGTCGAACACCTCACCAGAGTATAGAAGAGGAGTAAAAGAATCCTACTCTCCGATATAACTAGACTCGAAATAGTTTTAACTAGACTCGACTCGGCCAAGTTCGATCAATCAAGGGGGCTCCTAGGTCGGTACAGGCTCTGATACCAACTTGTCACGCCCAAGATGCGATCCTATCCTTATTTTGGCACGAGGGCCTCGACAGGGATAGAAGCGCATCTCGTCGTGTTGCAAGAATGGATATCATTACAAGTACATGTACAGAAGAGGTGAGTATATGGAATTGGCTTACACTCGCCACAAGCTACATCAACATCACATCAATACAACAACAAATACAAACATCATACAGAAGAGCAGGGTCCGACTACGGACGAAAACAAACGATAAAATGACATCCATCCTTGCTATCCCAGGCTGCCGCCTGGAACCCTTCCTAGATCGATGAAGAAGAAGAAGAAGAACTCCAAATCAAAACAAGCATCGCGCTCACGTCATATCATCGCATTACCTGTACCTGCAACTGTTGTTGTAGTAATCTGTGAGCCGCGGGGACTCAGCAATCTCATTTCCAAGGGTATCAAGACTATTAAAGCTTAATGGGTGAGGTAAGGTTAAGTGGTGAGGCTGCAGCAAGCGCTAAGCATTTATTTGGGTGGCTAACTTACGAGTACAAGAATAAAGGGGGATGATTGTCGAATAAACGGACGTAAACTAGTAATGATCTCTAAAAGATCCTGAGCACCTACTTACGTCAAACATAACCCCACCGTGTTCTCTCTCGGATAAGGACTCACGAGGAGAGACAGTCACGGTTACGCACACGGTTGGTGTATTTTATTTGAGTTTACTTCAAGTTTGCTATGACCGGGTGTTAAACAAAGTTTCCAAGTTTGCCACATAACCGCGGGCACGGCTTTCCGAAAGATTTAACCCTGCAGGGGTGCTCCTACTCATCCATCACAAACTAACCACACGCAGCGAGAATAACCTCGACCACGAACCTCGTGATCTTCCTAGGCAATTCCACTGGAAAACCGCAACCTCGAGATAGCCCGAAGTATTTTCGGAATTCCTCGCACAAGACGTTCGAGAAAGGTAAAACAAGTCCAGCAAGACCGCCCGGCGTGTCGACATAACCCGATAGGAGCCGCGTATCTCGTTCTCAGGACACGACCAGATGAGCGCAGCGTACAGTGGCCTGATAGACATCACCCGAGTTGCCCCGGGTTGGCCCCGCACACGACTCTAGTTTGGACCAACACTCATGAGGAGCACTGGCCCGGGTGGTTGATTAAAGATCCTCGGGTTAATTACTCCCTATGCAGGTTTATTAATTATTAGGCAAATGTAGTACCAATGTTGGGCCTTGCCAGACAAGCTTTATCCTAAAACGAAAGTCAAGGGGGTCCCCATAACAACCCCGAGCATGTTAGGAGCGCTCATTTATGGAACATAACACCGGTACACAAGTAACTAGGGCGGCAAGAGTGGAACAAAACACCGAGCAAAAGGCCAAGCCTTCCACCCTTTACCAAGTATATATGTGCATTAAATTAAATAGCAATAATATTGTGATATAACAAAAGGATATCCATGTTGCACATGGAAAGAGCTTGCACCTGCAACTAGCAACGCTATAAGAAGGGCTGAGCAAGCAGTAACATAGCCAAACAATGTTTTGCTAGGTAGTGGAGGGTTAGAGGCTTTTCATGGCAATTTGGGAGGCTTGACATACAAATGGTAGGTAGCGAGACAACGATAGAAACGAGACATCTAGCATGGCAATGATAGTAATGGTATCCAGGGAAATGATCATCTTGCCTGAGATCCCGCTTGGAAGAAGAACGAATCCATGAAGAAGACGAGCCGACGTAGACGAACGAATCCTCACACTCCGAAGCGGTTTCGGAACTCTATCGAGAAGAAGCAATCGGAAACAACAATCAACACATGAACAACACCACAACATATGCATGACATGATGCGCAAACAAATATGATGCATGTCCGGTTTAAATATGCAAGGCATGGCAATCACAACAATCAAAACTACACATTAAGTGAAGCTCAATATGCAACGAGTTGCATATTGACGAAACTCCACATTTGAATATTTAGTTCACTCTCGTTTAGGTACACAACAATATTAAATGTTGTTAAACATGGCAAGAGGTGAAGCATAAGTAAACTACACATCTAGGCAAGTTTAAATGAGGCCGGAAACAACACATAGCATTTCCGAAACGACCCCATATGTTAATTTCGAAATTGGTCCAGATCTGAATTAATCAGGTTTTATATTTGTTAAACAGCAAAATAAAGTGAACCATGCAATTCTACACGTCATTCTAGTCGATTTACATATATGGAACATCTCAAACGGAGCTACGGTCTAAAAGATATGACATTCACAAGATGCACGTGACATGAATGCAAAATGCATGCAACACCCACCACAAACATGTTAAATCATAGATGCAGCAAGATATTATGAAACTACATGAAATTCTAAGCAAGTTTCATATGCAACATGTTCAAAACGGAGCTACGGTTCAACAATAACAAGCAACACAAGTTTTAGATGAAATCTGCCCAAAACAGCAAGATAGCATTTTGCACACATGAAAACAACAAGCTACAAGATTCTAAAATGCACAAACTAAGCATGGGGCAGTAGCATACAACATACACTTCATTCCAACTTCACATATCATACTCAAAAGAATCATGGATCGCATGGTAGGAAGCTCTCAACATGGCAACAAAATATGGCAGATTAGGACTTAGTGAAAATAACAGTTTTTAGCATGGCAGATTTCACGGAGGCATATTGACAGCAGTAAAACTATATGCTACAGGGCATATAATGGCATGAAAATTAACAGCATGGTAGAGGACATGATGCATTACAATTCATTACTTTATAGCAACATCAAATTATGCTCAGATCCATGGCAACCATCAACACAACATGGCATATTGAAGAAAACAGATTCTCAGACTTAGTGAAAATTAGGATAGTCATGTGCAGTAGTTTTAACAGATTGACATATTGAGCAACAGAAATAATTATGATGCAAAACCTATTTATGCAAACTAATGGCACAACATGAAAGAGCATAACATGCTTAACAAAAGACTACTTGGTGGCATCACCAAAATACTCCTAGAACACTAGCAAATCACATCGCAACACAGCAACAAAATAACAGATTTCCAGACTTAGAAATATTTTGGACCCTCAAAACATCAGATTTTTATAGCATGATGGCAACAAGGAAACAACACCTAAACATGCATTTCTATGACAACCAAAAAATACCAGGGCCTAGCATACATGTCCGAGGGCATATCTCGTGTTCAAAATTATTTCATATCATGCATGGATTAAATCACACGAAATAGACAAAAGGGCATCATGGCAAAAATGACATGCACTCAAACTTCTTCCAATGACAAAACTAAATGCACGGTTAATTTCTATGGATTTTCCTACCCCGAAAACACATATAATATGCATAGGTTCATGTAAGAAAATATGTCACAATTACTTATGCAAGTTTATGGCCTAATCCCCTTTCTAGCAATTATAAATGCAAGTCAAATGCAAATATTACAATGAACCATTTTGTCATGTATGAAAATGCGATGCCGATAACATGAACATTTTTAATATATTGTTGGATTAATTTCAATGCATGGATAAATAAATATGGCAATGCAAAAATGATGGCAATTATGCAAATGATGCAAACAGCGAGCTTAGGCATTTTAAACATGGATGAAAACGACATATAATTAATCTACGCATTTTTCTGAGCATTTTTCATATAGAAAACATTTTTATACGGCGTACGGTTAATTATCTATTGGCAATTTAAAAACATGCAATTTTACTGATATGAAAAGAAAATCATATGGGCCTAATCAGAAAAGAAAAGAAAAACGCGCGGGGGAACTGCTCACCTCGTGGGCCTTGGCCCACTCGGTGAGAGGCAGAGGCCGGGGCAGGCCTGGCGCTAGCGGCGGCCCGAGCGAGCGTGGTCAACGGGGGCGAGCGAGATCGAGCAGTCGCTCGTCCTCCTCCCGCCCGCAAGCGGGAACGAAGCAGGGCCCCACCGGCGGCGAGGGGAAGACGGCGGGGAGGCTGGAGGCGAGGGGGAACGGCCATGGACGGGGCTGGAACGACGGGATCCGGCGAAGGGGATCCGGATCTGGGACGCGGCATGGTGGATGGCCACCGGCTGATGGGAATCGACGGCGACAATCCATGATGCCCTGACCATGCAGCAAAGAGAGAGAGCGAGGTTAGGGAGAGAGGGAGCAGAACGAGAGGAGGAGAGCAAGTCGACGGGGTCCGGCCTAGAGGAGGCGCGCTGGACGCCGGCAAGGAAGGCCCTGGCGGCGCGGCGGCGGGCTGACGAGGGCTCGGGCGACAGGGGGCTCGGGGAAGACCCGTGGGCGCTCTGCGGTCGGTGGACATGTCCGGGTTGGCCGCCGGACATGTCCGGTAGGTGGGGGAGCAGACTGTGGCGGCGGCTGGCAGGGGATTGGGGGCGCGGATTTCGAGGGGAGAGGGGTTAGGTCCATTTTTGGACGTGGGGAACGTCCATTTATAGCCAGGGAGGTCTAGGGTTGGGGTTTTTGCACCGATTCGAGCCGTGCGATCGTAATCGGACGGCTTCGGTCGTGGGGTTGGGTTTGGTGGGCTAGGTGGGCTGTGGAGAGGGGGTGTGGGCCAAGAAGAGAGGGAGGTTTGCGACCCGTGACAGAGTTTTATAAACCGAAAACGTGCGACGAATAAAACGATGACGGTGCCGCTACAGCTGACCGTCCGGGTATCATACGACCTCTGATTGCGACGAAATTTGGCAGGCGGTCTACCTACGATCTATTACGACCGCTTGCCAGGTTTCGAACCAATCAGAGAAAGTTTTATACACACTTTTGAAAACAATATTTTGCAATGCCGCGGGCGCGTGCGTGTGTGGTTGGTCTCAAAACGGTCGACGACACGAACGGAGCGAACCGGCAACTACGAACGGATGCAAGTTTTCGAAAACGAGTGACGAAGCTATGCAGATGATGCGAATGATGCGATGATAAATGCGACAACCACTCGAACCACACGACGACAATGGAAAAGAAAGGGGCATCTTCTGGAGCGTCGGTTCCGGGCTGTTACAATTACCATATACACATTCCCTCAAGAGAAAGCCAAATAATATTCATTGAAGTGTCACCACTACGAACGTTAATCAACTCATAGCCGAAATCCGAGCTGAAACTATGGTAGATTGTTCAAAGGCCATCGAAGTCATCAGCATAAACTCAGGAGGGGTGACAAAGTCATAGTAATGCGCATAAAGAAACATATTGTGATGGGCCATCGAACACGCATAAATCAATATACCATGTATTGCAAAACAGATTTTGGCATAATCTCAATCACCTCCAACTGGATTTCTCTAGACAACTCTATCTACAAGTGCCTTTGAGTCTATCAAATTAAACACTATGTGGTTGAGTATCCCTAATATCACTATCTTTTAACAATTTTTCTCAACACCCAAGTCTTTCAATAGACTTTCTCTTATGCATGGTTATCTTTCTTATCATTTCTTTCTTTGAAACTAGTCCCACAACAAGTCTTGGTTATCTAGATGAAACGGAACAATGGCTACTTAATTATTTTTCCTAAAGGAACAAAACCTTTGTCTTAACTATCAAGACTAACTCCCACTTGAATACATCACACATGTGACTACTACATCTATTCTAAGAATTTCAAGCTCGAAAGGCGCGAGACATAGGACATACCTGACATCCATGAGTTTTCACGCTTCTCTTCCTTAAGGTGTGTTCCTTGTTGCTCGGTGTAGATCAACTCTGCTGCAAAAATATTAGCAAGAGAATGCAAATGGAAATCCGGGGCAAAGATAAAAGAGCAAAGTGGAAGAAAACCTTATTCTATTTTTGGATTTTTTGTTTTTGAAAGCTAACTTGCAAATGATGCAAACGGAGGAAAAAGCAAACGGAAAGAAAAACCAAATAAAAAGCAAAGTGTTAGAACAAACTAACACGAGTGTTTGAAGCTCTCCAAGAGGTGAAGTACAACCTCGTTACAATTTATTAAAATAAATACCGCCACATCTTGATGTGGACATGGAAGTAACCTCCCCAAGCTTAAGCTTTTGCAAGCTCAAACCAAAGAGATCATTGAGGCGGCAAATAGTAGCCCGGAGCCCATGATTGGCTCCAAATGGAGAAGTGGGACACCATATATTCGGTGTTGTCTCGGAGGGCGTTTGTTGGCAGCAGTAAAACCAGGGTATTACCAACCCGGTGAAGAGGAGCCTTGACAGCGAGGGCAAAGATATTTCTCCATCCTGGGGGAGTACGTTTGAAGACCCTGATGCACCCGCTGGACAATGGCCTGGTCGTCAGGAGACAGTTTAAGAGATGGGGGTGGACCATCTACGGGAAGCCCTATGCGGGGCCTTCACAGGAGGCTGCGTTGACACGCCACTTGCCCATTCAGTAGGAATGGGCCTTGGCTCCGGCAGTCGTGCTATGTCCCGTACCACGGAACGCTGCCGCCTGCGTCAGGAAAGGGATGGAGGCTGAATGACTAGCCCTTGCGCATGAGCTCCGGCAGGACCCGTGTGGACCAAGTCATCCACAGTAACCACAGTAAGATTCACCTACTGCTTACCTTGCTAAAGTGGCGGTACTCCCCTGCCACCCGACAAATACTGAAGAAGGAGGCAGGTGAGTGTCAGGGGGGTAACGCACTGCCCCGAGAGGACGCCATCATCGTGCGGGCAAGCGTGCCATGGGCGCCCATGCTACCATGGTACAGGCTAGACCGGCCTACTCCAATGTATATTCGACCAATAAGAACCTCCGGCAGGTCCTCCCTCGACGCTATAAATAGGGGAGACCGAAGCCTTATAGGGGGTCGACCTTTTCATCTTGTAACGGACACATTGAAGCTCTCTACCATTGCAATTGTGGCACCCCGCCTGAATACCACTGTAGCCAGACGGTTGCCGCACACACCAGCCCAGGAAATCACACTGGCGTGCGCGTTTACAACAAGTATCATGAACACAGACATTTCTATTATTGGATATATAAGTCTTACATGATATTTTCAAGGGCGATGGCAGCGGAAAAGCTCTATCTAGGGCAGCATGGTCTTGGTGCGGCTCCAATCCACAGGGATCTGACTGGGTTACTCTTCTAGCCTGCGAACACTCCGGCTCCTCGCTAGGGGTCGTCGAATCCTTAGGTGAACCTGGCCACATTGAAGGCCGCTGAGTACTTTTGAATGTACTCGCAAGCAAACCAAACAACATATACAAAAAGCAATGCAATCCATGGCATTCAAGCATGTACTTATTATCCTAATAGTATTAACTATTATATTATGGCAGGATTATCTAGCAAGGTTAATCCTCTAGCAGCAATAATCATCATGTCATAACAAGATTATCTATCATACTAACTATTGGAGTAAATACAGTAGGGTAACACATATCAAGTAAATAATTCCTACTCCGATTATTATCACGATCCAAGTCCGATCGAAACTTTGTGGTCATCCAACCGCTCATCTCATAGCCATCGCATGGCTATCATTCATATCCCTGACATCATCTGATGTCCAGGCATCCGTACTGCAAGTCTGACAAATCATACCTTTCTCTGGTTCAGTCTTAGCAAAAAATTTATGTAGTTTGTTCCTCCAGACTTGACACGGATCAAATAGTGGCCTAGTACGAACTGTCCATGACCGAGGACGCGGCTATTCAAATAGATTTACACTCTGCAGAGGTTGCGCACTTTACCCACACTATGGAGCTCCTGGCCTCGTACTCCCATTCGGGTGGACCGGTGCTGCTCCAACGAAACTTGCCTAACCCGTGACTCCTCTACCGTACCATTGACAATCATACCCTCCCAGGGTCATGTCCTGGGTGGCCCCTGTGTCACGCCGTGACACCTGCCACCGTCCTGGCCAAACAAACTGTCCCAAACGGGGACCGCTCGCAAAAACTCAGCTGGGCTCACAAGGTTATCGTCGCCTACCGGGCCAGGGTAGCGTGCACGCATAACCTTCCCTCTTTGGTGGTACCGGTTAAAGAGCACGAGGTTAGACCAAGTCAAGGCCGTCCCATACCGGCAAATGTGGCTGCACGAATAAGTCCGGATAGGTGGCACTATGACTCGATCCAGCCGACGGAGGAGGTTGTCATTATTAAGTCACATTTCTTAATCATTGCGATAACCACAATAACGCACGATGAAAATATAACAACCTATCTCCATACAATATGACAACGAGTCATTAGTGAAACAATATTTAAATGGCAAGTTATCACTTTACCAGTTCTAGCTGTAAGTTACGACTATCTGAACCCTTGCATGAAACCGGCAATTAAACCAGTAGCCACCAGAACGGTCTTTACAACTCAGATCTGGGACGTTACCGGAATAACTCAACGCCGGCTGAAGACGGCTGAAAAGCAGCTCAGAGCATGAGACGGTGTTGATAAAAAGAGTGTAGCGGTTCCCTAAGACGGCCGAAGAACAACTCAGAGCATAGGGTCACCGCTACAGAAAGAAATTCAACAGCTGTCCGAGACGACCGAAATGTAGCTCAGAACATGGGCCAGTTGTTGAAAAGAGAAACATAAAGTCGGCATCCACCCCGGACGGCCGAAAGCAGCTCAGAACACAGGCGTGGTGCCGTCATCAAAGAAAGGCAAGCAAGGGTTCATCAGCGTCACTTGCAGCTCACCACTATGCACACGAGTATAAGCACATTAATTTAAACACGCAAGAATAACACATAACAATGCTTTAGGGCATATATCAGATGGTCGGCTTGCCTGGGGGTGAAGGAATACTCCGGGAAGAAGTGCGATCACCTCGCGGAAGAATTCGCCGGAAAAGTTGCTCTCTCGGAGGGGCTGGATATAGAGCAGGGGAAAAATGGGCATTTTCAGAAAGTGTCAACATGGTGAAAGTGACATCATCGGAACAGGCTCGATGAACTGAAGAAGTGGGCTTTGGATTCACCTGAATCGGAGTTACGAGCGAAAAGTTGTGGCCGTTCGTTGTTTAGGCAGAGAAACAAACAAATTCTGTTCATTTTTGCCTTTAACCAGTGAACGTCCTCAATTTAACCGGTTCAGCCGCGGGCCTGAGGCAGAAAGCGCCTTTCGGGAAAATACGCTTTCAACAAGGGGAGTCGACTTCTACGGAAGCCGTTTTCACTTATCCCGCGTGGCAGCTTCTGACTCGCTGATGGGTGGGCTCCGGCCCCACCGGTCAGCTCTCTCTCTCCTCCCTCCCTTTCTTCTTCTTCCCTCCGTTCTCTCTCCCCGACGGCCGTGATAGAGGCGCGGCTCCGGCAGCGTTCCGGTGCTCCGGTGAGCTTCGGGGCCCGGTGACTGGACGGACGAGCTCGCCGACGACGACCTCATCCGAGGGTGGGTCGCATGGGCGCCGGAGATGGCTGGAGATGCGGCGACGAAGGGTGGTAGTGGGCGGTGGCCTTGAGCTTGTGGAGCGCTCCGGCGGCTGAGGAGACTAGGAGGGGGTGCGGGCGGAGTCCCCGGAGCATGGCGCGCTTGGTGGTGATCTTGGACGGAGTCGGGGACGGCCGTGGTGCCCGAATTTGAGCAGGAGACCGGCGGCAGAGCTTCGGCCATGGGAGGATTCCGGCGAGGGGTTTGGCGGGGCGAGGTTGCAGGACGGAGCTACGGGAAGAGGAGAGGCTGTTCTGGTCGTGAGGGTGCTCGGGGAGGGGCTCGGCCACGGCTTTTATAGCCGACCGAGGTGAAGGGGATGAGCACGGCCACGACGGCGATCTTAGCTGCTTACTGGAGCTCCGGGACACGCGGAGGGAGGGGCGACGTCGGCAAGGTCCCCGGAAGAGCGGAGGAGCTCGGAGGAGCTTCGGGAGAGCTCGAGGAGAAAGAGACAGGAGAGGAAACGACGACGACGTCATGGGCGCACATTGCGGCGGCGCTGCCGTGGCGTGGGGAGAAAGAAAGGGGAGGGGAAAGGTGCTGGAGGGGGTGCACGCGGACGCAGGGGAGCGGTTGGACATGCCCGGACGAGCCATGGCCGACTGGAGCTTGCTGTCCGTCGCGGTTCATCGAGCAGAGCACCGTTTTGGCGTGGCCAACTCGTGGTCACCGCGGGCACCACGCATCCAGAGCGCCTATTGGACTCCAGGCCATGTCAAATAGATGCATCAGTGATCAGTGAGGTGACCTGTGAGGGTTTGGAGGGAAGTGGAGGCAGGAGTTGACTGATTGGAGCTCACAAAGGTTCTGACTTAAAACTTGGACGGATTCTTGCGGAGAAATGAATGAGAGTGGGGAGCTGAACCTTTGTCAAAATGAAATATGGTAAGAAGGACTAGGTTCTGGCAAAAGTTGAGGTCATTTAGACCAAGTTTGAATGCACTTCCTTTGCAATGCCAATTCTGGTCCAGAAAATGGATTTTGATGTTGTGCTCAACTGGCTCAATGGAATGAGCTGAATTTTTGTGGAGAGTGATGATTTGGGAGTATGGAGGTACTGGAAAAATTTCAGCTCATTTGGAAATGCCAAAGTGGTACTTCCTTCACAGAGCTTGAATCTGGACAGAAACTAGATGGAATTTTTGGGAGAAATTGGCTAGATAAAATGATGTGAATCTTTGCATGCTCACATCATATAGGGAATGTGAGGCCCTGGATTAATTTAAAGATTTTTTAAGCAATATAAAATATAGTTGCTTCACAACCTCAAAATTGGTCTAGAAACAAGAATTGGATGATGTGCTCAAAAGTTGAACTATGAAACTTGGGTTCTTGATAGAAATGGTGAATATATGGATAGGAGAAGCTCCACAAATTATTTGAGATTTTTGCTGGCTACCAAAATGGTAGTTCCTTTGGAAAGTGCCCAAAATGCAATATTGGCTTTAAATAGGAAAATGCAATTTCCCCTATTTAATTATTTCCAATATTTTTATGGGAGCTGAATATGATCACAAAGAATATCTCCACAAGTTTTCATGAACTTTGGAGATGGATAGATATTTTCCTGGATTTAATTCCTTTAACTGGCAGAAAAAGGAATAAATTTTAAATGAAAAATATTGCAAATGACTTGGCAATATTTTTACATATCCAGGGTTTAAAAAGATAGGATGATCACTGGGAAAAATTTGGGAGGCAAAAGATCAAAGGAAATTGGGGTTTCTTTGTAACGGAAGGAATTAGGGTTTCCCTTCCGGTAGACCGGAGAGTAGGGTTTTTGCGGCAGAATCTTGAGAAAACATCTTGGGTGGCAAGGTTGGGTTGGAGAGAGTCTCTGGTTGGATAGGAAAGGCAACGCTAAATGACCATCTTCATATACCCAAAGGCAAGAGAAAACCCGATAACATCGAAAAAAAGACGGGAGTCAAATCCCGCGAAGGAAAAAAACAAGGAGCGAAAACCAGGGTGTCACAAACCTACCCCCCTTAAGAAAATCTCGTCCTCAAGATTTCCGGGCTTACCTCCCGGCGAAGGGGGACATACCTGTGTGCGACTTGGATCCATCAACTATCTTGTCTTCATTGACTTGCTGGTCCTTTTAACTGCCTCTTCTGATGGCTCAGGTGCTGTCTTCTCAAACGGCTGTATTGAATCCTTCTCTTTCCGGTCAGGTGTATCTTTTGTCCTGATAGTTTGTTGCTTGGTGAGGTAGTGGGTAATACCAACAAATAGCTTGGTTTCCATGGCCTAGAGCTAGCTGCTTCATCCAGAAGTCATGCTTCCATATAGACAGTGAAACCCTGTCGATCACTGAGGCAGCTCTGTAATATATATCTTTTGCAGTCCTTGCTATGATCATTGAGCTGAACATAGTTTGGCTATCATTCGGCGCATCTTTCCGAGCATAGCCTCTTGTCTTGGTTAATGGCCCGTATTCACGATGAGTATGACATGCTGACTGCATTGTTGTGGCCGTATATGCAAGAGTCTGACAAGGATTGGCAATATCACCTTGCCTGTGAAGCTTTACTTTATTGACCATAGCGGAGATTGTTTATTCAAGACTTCCTTGTTCTTGAGGGTTCCTTTTGGGGAACTTGTCATGACCTACCCTCATGGCTCCTTGGTCATATCCCAGCTTGTTGGGCTTGTATTCACAATTTACTCTTGCATATCTCGTAGGGATTGCTGTGTTCATGTCCTTCTTTGAACTATGGGGCCGATGTTTCTCTGAACACAGTCATTCCCGTGTACAAGTGGCTTGCATGAACTGATCCTCTGGACTGCATGCTCACAACATATGCAGGGGTAGGGTAAATTCTTTCATAACCACTGAGTTCTGAGGCAGATGTGTGTCCGAACTAGTTCATGCTTCTGACAAGATTGTTGTGGGCACGTTGGCGTGCTGAAGAAGGTTGAATTCCTTATGCTCGAAGCTTTTGCCAGGGTAACGTGCCGAGGAAGGCTGGGTATCGTACCTCAGAAGATTTCCCTCATGTGGGTTACCGCGGAAGATCGGGTACCTTATGTTGGAAGCTTTCCGCGGTAGCAGGCTGAGGAGGATGGGAGTGCCGTGCCCCATAAGATTTTCTCACCAGGTGGTGTGGTGAGGAAGGTTGGGAGTCTTGTGTCGCAATCTCTTCTCGATAGCTTGCGGGGGAAGGCTGGGTTGCTTATACCAGAAGCCTTTTACTGTGATACATAGTCGGTCCTGGCTTCCTTCCGGAGTATCCGGAATTTTCCCGTAGTGGAGCCAAAACTTGGTGTAGGCCATACCATGTCTGAAGATATTCTATTGTCATGCACACCGCTAGTCCTTCTGCTGGTCTGCTCATTGTTGCTGTAAAGGTTGCACAACTGATGTAGACTTCCTGTTGGTAATTAGTCCGGATGTGTGCCGGTAGTGAGTAGTTGGTGGATAATTCCCCTCGATTTGGCTGAGATTCCAGGTGTTTGGAATTCTCATTGATTCTGGGCAGTCACGAACTCATCCACATTTCTCGCAGACCTTGTTCATCATGCCCAGAAGATTTGTATATACATTGAAGCATTCCAGAATATGCTTTGAAGTTTGTATCAACATACCAGAGTTCTGTTGTTGCTCTCGGCACATTTACCTTCTTGATATACGTCTTCTGTGGATAATAAATGATTCTTGAGTCCATTGAGAAAAACTCAAGGTTCATCTCACTGATGGAAATAATCCTAGTGTCGAGGACCGAATAATTTGCTCTTGCTAGTGTCCATTCCCGATAGCTCATCTGACTGTTCCTTAGGTATGATTTGTTCTGAGGCAACCTCTCTCAAGTATATTCTGACCTTATCTATTGCACGCAAATTCTGCTTCTGACCCATTCTTCATTATTGACAGATCCGATGTTGCTGTTTGAATATCAGGCAGTTGGCTTGGCTTGACTCTTACTGAATTTGGATTATTGGGGATTATCCAAGTTGTATGCTGGTCTTCTTGACAGCACTTGCGGATGGATCCAGTCAGAGCGAAAGAACGGAACCGACAAAAGAAGCAAAACCGCGAAAAACCAAAAAGCAAATAAAGCTCAAATTTTGCGGACGTTACACATGTGGCCGAAGATTCACTAGTATAACTAATATAGCGCACTCGATGTACCTCTAAGGACTTAGAAGCAAAACCACACAATGCCCCTGGTAGCAATTGGGGTCAAGCTCCTACTACTTCCTTAGGGAACATGAAACTCGACGCCTGACCGTAGCCAAAGTGGCTTAGTCAACGATCCTAGGGTTGCCGGGGAAAAGATGGAATTTATATGCGTTTCGCAAAGGAAACTAGATTTGAGAAGAGAAATGCCATGGCTAGCAAGCAAGGTAGGGATAACTAGTTTACCTAGGGGTTCAGGGCTCACGGGTCGTTGCCTGGTGCGGACATTTCACACCGGAGGCAAAGGCAACGAGAGTTGGGGTCTAATGGAGCCAAATGCCTATGGGGTTGCCTTATGATCAATAGTAGCCGTTCCTGTTTGGCAAAGATGGCTGAAATCCATCGGGGCTTTCTGCTGATCAAAAAGGCAATGAAATCTGGCTAGGGTAACCTACGGTCAGCCTGGCTCTGATACCATCCGTTGTGGCGCCCCGCCTGAATACCACTGTAGCCAGACGGTCGCCGCACACACCAGCCCAGGAAATCACACTGGCGTGCGCGTTTACAACAAGTATCATGAACACAGACATTTCTATTAATGGATATATAAGTCTTACATGATATTTTACAAGGGTGATGGCAGCGGAAAAGCTCTATCTAGGGCACATGGTCTTGGTACGGCTCCAATCCACAAGGATCTGACTAGGTTACTCTTCTAGCCTGCGAACACTCTGGCTCCTCGCTAGGGGTCGTCGAATCCTTAGGTGAACCTGGCCACATTGAAGGCCGCTGAGTACTTTTGAATGTACTCGCAAGCAAACCAAACCAACATATACACCAAGCAATGCAATCCATGGCATTCAAGCATGTACTTATTATCTTAATAGTATTAACTATTATATTATGGCAGGATTATCTAGCAAGGTTAATCCTCTAGCAGCATTAATCATCATGTCATAATAGGATTATCTATCATACTAACTGTTGGAGTAAATACAGTAGGGTAACACATATCAAGTAAATAATTCCTACTCCGAGTATTCTCACGATCCAAGTCTGATCCAAACTTTGTGGTCATCCAACCGCTCATCTCATAGCCATCGCATGGCTATCATTCATATCCCTGACATCATCTGATGTCCAGGCATCCGTACTGCAAGTCTGACAAATCATACCTTTCTCTGGTTTAGTCTTAGCAACAATTTTATGTAGTTTGTTCCTCCAGACTCGACACAGATCAAATAGTGGCCTAGTACGAACAATCCATGACCGAGGACGCGGCTATTCGAATAGATTTACACTCTGCAGAGGTTGCTCACTTTACCCACACTATGGAGCTCCTGGCCTCGTACTCCCATTCGGGTGGACCTGTGCTGCTCCAACGAAACTTGCCTAACCCGTGACTCCTCTACCGTACCACCGACAATCATACCCTCCCAGGGTCATGTCCTGGGTGGCCCCTGTGTCACGCCGTGACACCTGCCACCGTCGTGGCCAAACAAACTGTCCCAACCGGGGACCGCTCGCAAAAACTCAACTGGGCTCACAAGGTTATCGTCGCCTACCGGGCCAGGGTAGCGCGCACGCATAACCTTCCCTCTTTGGTGGTACCGGTTAAAGAGCACGAGGTTAGACCAAGTCAAGGCCGTCCCATACCGGCAAATGTGGCTGCACGAATAAGTCCGGATAGGTGGCACTATGACTCGATCCAGCCGACGGAGGAGGTTGTCATTATTAAGTCTCATTTCTTAATCATTGTGATAACCACAATAACGCACGATGAAAATATAACAACCTATCTCCATACAATATGACAAACGAGTCATTAGTGAAACAATATTTAAATGGCAAGTTATCACTTTACCAGTTCTAGCTGTAAGTTACGACTATCTGAACCCTTGCATGAAACCGGCAATTAAACCAGTAGCCACCAGAACGGTCTTTACAACTCAGATCTGGGACGTTACCGGAATAAATCAACCCCGGCTCAAGACGGTTGAAAAGCAGCTCAGACCATGAGACGGTGTTGATAAAAAGAGTGTAGCGGTTCCCTAAGACGGCCGAAGAACAGCTCAGAGCACAGGGTCACCGCTACAGAAAGAAATTCAACAGCTGTCTGAGACGGCCGAAAAGCAGCTCAGAACACGGGCCAGTTGTTGAAAAGAGAAACATAAAGTCGGCATCCACCCCGGACGGCCGATATCAGCTTAGAACACAGGCGTGGTGCCGTCATCAAAGAAAGGCAAGCAAGGGTTCATCAGCGTCACTTGTAGCTCACCACTATGGACACGAGCATAAGCACATTAATTTAAACACGCAAGAATAACACAGAAGAATGCTTTAGGGCATATATCAGATGGTCGGCTTGCCTGGGGGTGAAGGAATACTCCGGGAAGAAGTGCGATCACCTCGCGGAAGAATTCGCCGGAAAAGTTGCTCTCTCGGAGGGGCTGGATATAGAGCAGGGGCAAAATGGGCATTTTCAAAAAGTGTCAACATGGTGAAAGTGACATCATCGGAACAGGCTCGATGAACTGAAGAAGTGGGCTTTGGATTCACCTGAATCGGAGTTACGAGCGAAAAGTTGTGGCCGTTCGTTGTTTAGGCAGAGAAACTAACAAATTATGTTCATTTTTGCCTTTAACCAGTGAACGTCCTCAATTTAACCGGTTCAGCCGCGGGCCTGAGGCAGAAAGCACCTTTCGGGAAAATGCGCTTTCAACAAGGGGAGGTGACTTCTACGGAAGCCGTTTTCACTTATCCCACGTGGCAGCTTCTGACTCGCTGATGGGTGGGCCCCGGCCCCACCGGTCAGCTCTCTCTCTCCTCCCTCCCTTTCTTCTTCTTCCCTCCCTTCTCTCTCCCCGACGGCCGCGACAGAGGCGCGGCTCCGGCAGCGTTCCGGTGCTCCGGTGAGCTTTGGGGCCCGGTGACTGGACGGACGAGCTCGCCGACGACGACCTCATCCGAGGGTGGGTCGCGTGGTCACCGGAGATGGCTGGAGATGCAGCGACGAAGGGCGGCAGTGGGCGGTGGCCTTGAGTTTGTGGAGCGCTCCGCGGCTGAGGAGACTACGAGAGGGTGCGGGCGGAGTCCCCGGAGCATGGCGCGCTTGGTGGTGATCTTCGACGGAGTCTGGGACGGCCGTGGTGCCCGAATTTGAGCAGGAGACCGGCGGCAGAGCTTCGGCCATGGGAGGAATCCGGCGAGGGGTTTGGCCGGGCGAGGCTGCGGGAGGGAGCTAGGGGAAGAGGAGAGGCTGCTGTGGTCGTGAGGGTGCTCGGGGAGGGGCTCGGCCACGGCTTTCATAGCCGACCGAGGCGAAGGGGATGAGCACGGCCACGGCGGCGATCTTAGCTGCTTACTGGAGCTCCGGGACACGCGGAGGGAGGGGGCGACGTCGGCCAGGTCCCCGGAAGAGCGGAGGAGCTCGGAGGAGCTTCGGGAGAGCTCGAGGAGGAAGAGACAGGAGAGGAAATGACGACGGCGTCACGGGCGCACAGTGCGGCGGCGCTGCCCTGGCGTGGGGAGAAAGAAAGGGGAGGGGAAAGGTGCTGGAGGGGGTGCATGCGGACGCAGGGGAGCGGTTGGACATGCCCGGACGAGCCATGGCCGACTGGAGCTTGCTGTCCGTCGCGGTTCATCGAGCAGAGCGCCGTTTTGGCGTGGCCAACTCGTGGTCACCGCAGGCACCACGCGTCCAGAGCGCCTATTGGACTCCAGGCCATGTCAAATAGATGCATTAGTGGTCAGTGAGTTGACCTGTGAGGGTTTGGAGGGAAGTGGAGGCAGGAGTTGACTGATTGGAGCTCACAAAGGTTCTGACTTAAAACTTGGACGGATTCTTGCGGAGAAATGAATGAGAGTGGGAGCTGAACCTTTGTCAAAATGAAATATGGTAGGAAGGACTAGGTTCTGGCAAAAGTTGAGGTCATTTAGACCAAGTTTGAATGCACTTCCTTTGCAATGCCAATTCTGGTCCAGAAAATGGATTTTGATGTTTTGCTCAACTGGATGAATGGAATGAGTTGAATTTTTGTGGAGAGTGATGATTTGGGAGTATGGAGGTACTGGAAAAGTTTCAGCTCATTTGGAAATGCCAAAGTGGTACTTCCTTCACAGAGCTTGAATCTGGACAGAAACTAGATGGAATTTTTGGGAGAAATTGGCTAGATAAAATGATGTGAATCTTTGCATGCTCACATCATATAGGGAATGTGAGGTCCTGGATTAATTTAAAGATTTTTTCAGCAATATAAAATATAGTTGCTTCACAACCTCAAAATTGATCCAGAAACAAGAATTGGATGATGTGCTCAAAAGTTGAACTATTGAACTTGTGTTCTTGATGGAAATGGTGAATATATGGATAGGAGAAGCTCCACAAATTATTTGGGATTTTTCCTGGCTACCAAAATGGTAGTTCCTTTGGAAAGTGCCCAAAATGCAATATTTGCTTGAAATAGGAAAATGCAATTTCCCCTATTTAATTATTTCCAATATTTTTATGGGAGCTCAATATGACCACAAAGAATATCTCCACAGGTTTTCATGAACTTTGGAGATGGATAGATATTATCCTGGATTTAATTCCTTTAACTGGCAGAAAAAGGAATTAATTTTGAATGAAAAATATTGCAAATGACTTGGCAATATTTTTGCATATCCAGGGTTTAAAAAGATAGGATGATCACTGGGAAAAATTTGGGAGGCAAAAGATCAAAGGAAATTGGGGTTCCTTTGTAACGGAAGGAATTAGGGTTTCACTTCCGGTAGACCGGAGAGTAGGGTTTTGGCGGCAGAATCTTGAGAAAACATCTTGGGTGGCAAGGTTGGGTTGGAGAGAGTCTCTGGTTGAATAGGAAAGACAAGGCTAAATGACCATCTTCATATACCCAAAGGCAAGAGAAAACCCTATAACATCGAAAAAAAGACGGGAGTCAAATCCCGCGAAAGAAAAAAACAAGGAGCGAAAACCAGGGTGTCACAGCAATACTACAAAGCAGGAGTAGGGTATTACACCAAGAAGGTGGCCCAAACCTGGGTAGTTCTTTGTGTTCATCTGTAGTTCGTCCACCATCATTCACCGTGACTTAGGATTGCTAGACGTGTTCGGTTCCTGGCCGAACTCTCAAAGGGTCGTTGCTCACAACTCAGATGTAGGTTCCTAGAAACCGACATTTGGCGCGCCGGGTAGGGGGCTGAGGCGTTCCTGTCAATCCTAGTTGACGTCCCTCGCTTCTCCGAGCGCACCCTCCGTCCGGCGTCCCAATAAGGTGTGAGGCGATGGATCTCCTCGATCGCTTACCCTAAAAAAAAGCACTGCTGGCCGACGCCATTCGCCCCAAGCAACCGCCGCAAAGGCGGTCTCACGGACGCGTGGGACGCCTCGTGGCCTGACGGACGATCAAGGCGTGGGCCGTGAGGCGCGTCGCCAACTCTTAGCTGCTCCAGCAGAGAGGTGAACGAAGACACTGATACCTCCCTTTGCCAAGGAGGGTGAGGTCCCACGCCGGGGGTGCGCCCACTGCACATGCGGTGGTCACCTCGGCGGCATGGAACAAGGGCTCATCCTCGGAAGGCCACACCGGTCCCCGCCGGACGACCAAGGAATCCCACGAGACCATGGTCCGGCCTGCCTTGCAGGGAAGCGCGCGCTTATCTCTAGATTACAAACCCTGCGGTGGCCAGGGTACCACGGGCCAAGGATGCCGGCTTGGCGCGGCAGGCCCGGTGGTCGTGACGAACTCCGGCGGAAGAAGGCGCTTATGTATGGATCTTCTCTAGGGTGAAGCGAATGAGGAGGGTAGGGCTGCTCCTGGCGGGACGACAGGAAGACACCCTTCCCGGTGCTGGCCTTTTGGGTTATGCAATGCGGGAAACGTCTACCAAAGGTTTGCATTGCTCACCCTAGGCCCCGGCACGAGGTCCCGTCGTCAAGGAATCCCTCCAAGGCTCGGCAGGCCTCCCCGAGGTGAGGAATGCTCCGGCTACGACAAGGGATCATAAAGGCTGGCTCGACGCGAGAGCCGCCTCACCACCAACTCCTGTCTGGGCGCCCGCTCGCTGACCAAAGACGCACGCGACAGATTCGTAAAGGGACGTGGGTGGGCTACCCACCTCCGAGATGAAGCCTCGACGATATCTCTGCTCTCTACCTACTAAACGACCATGGTCAAGATTGTGTGACCGGGGTGTGTCGCGATGTGAAAAGTTCACGGGACCTCTCCCGTGCGGACCTCTTTCCTCAGGTTGATGGGCCCCCGTTTCTCTCCCTTCGCGTAGGAATCGTAGCTACATGCCCCGCCTGCATGATGGGAACGTTTTCGGGTCCTGTCCCGACGAATCTCTTCCCTCTGACTACCAGCCCACTGCTACTAACCCATGCGGTCGAGCCACAGCAGAGCGTCGCGTCCCCTGCGACGGAAACACTCCTGGGATCCATCCCGTGCGAGTCGCTTTCCAGATGCTACGACCCTGGTGTCAACCCCCCTATAGCGGATTCAGACACACGATCCCCACCTGCTGCGAGGGGAAAGCTCCCGGGTCCTGTCCAGTGGCGGATCTAGGATTACACCGCGGGGGGTGCCACTCAATTTTTTTTTTGCGAAGAGCTCACAATTTAAATGTAATGCAAACATTGCAAATTCACATATTGTAACAATTATGAAAAGGTCAAAAACAGAAATGTTAGTTACCTTATTTGATTGCAACAGACTTATACGTGCTTCTTGATGTTGTTGTGGCTGAATTTACTCATGCATACAAGATACGAAATAAGAAGCAATTAGTATTTGGCCAACAAACAATAAAGTGGCATAAGATCTTGCATATTTGCATAATATGAAAATAAAAACAAGTATATACTTACTCCAAACAGCAGCCAACAACAGGAACACAAGATATCTTTACTTCTCTCCTGTCATTCATTCTTCCTCTGCACAGCAACAACAAAAAACAGCTGCACCGCAGCAACAAACAACAAAGAACAACAGCAGCAAGCAGTCAAATAGCAGCACCATACCAATAACAATTCCAGCAAAGAAGGTCTGAATGTGACAAAGCAAATTACAGATGACGATGACTGTCCAATTTTGTTCACCTTTGCTTCATGCTTCCGAAATAGGGATACTATGGCATTATTTCTCTTCATGTCACAACTCTCAATCTCTGTAAATATACACAAGAAAATAACACCGATTTTTATCAACATAGGGGCTGGCACAGCATGGGAATAGTAGAATACAAATTGATTTTTGATTTTGCAATTGCAATTCACAGAGGGAAAATTTTCTTACCCTGTGTAGCACTAGCACTGTCTGCTCGTGCAGGAGTGCAGGACTGTGCTTGAGCCTTGAGGAGCAGCCGAACAGGGACTGTCGACTTGTCGAGGAGTCTCGACTCGAGGTGGATCGAGGTCGAGGATGCACCTGGCTGCAGCCGTGCGGCGCCCCAACGGCCCGACCGCCCGCGCCCGAGCTCGGATCTAGTGCCACCGGCCGCGGTCGCCGTCAGGTCGCCGTCACCACCCAGCCGCTAGGTCGCCGCCACCCGCCGTCTCTGGCCTTCTGGGGTTTGAGGGTTTCAGCCAGCGCAGCGTGCAGCTCTAAGAGAACGACAGGAACATGGTGAATCCACCAGTTCGATGCTGGGCCGGTTAATTGCCTTATTGGGATTTAGAGATCATGCTAGAAATAGATGGGCTCATGGGTTGTTTGCCTGTTTCACTCGATCTGGAGTTAACTATTGTCATTTAAGCATTTTTAACACCTTTAATATATATAGGATTAGATTAGCTACTACTAGGTAAAAATATTTTTGCTTTTTTGGAGGGGGTGCCATGGCACCCACGGCACCCCCACTAGATCCGCCCCTGGTCCTGTCCCGTTCAAGCGAATTTTCCTCAGGCCACCAAAGCCTCTGCTCCTTCCCCCGCGTGGCGAAGTTGCTGCAGTGTGTTGCGCCTACTGCAAAGGATAAGTTCTCGGGATCTCTCCCATGCAGACTGCTTTCCCGGGATGCTGGGCTCTCATTGTCTTTTCCCTGACCAGTTTAACCAGTACGGTGAACCCTCGCCTACTTGGTCCGCGAAGTTAAAGAGAATAGCCAAGAAGAAAAACAGACGCTCCCGGAGCGTCGAACTTAATTCATAAAGGCACAGGCTGGCGTGTATATCAGTTTACGCTGGCCCACCAACCCTGCGGCACGATGGCCTGGTTCGCTTACAAAAAAGGGAAGAGAAAGAAAATGGGCGCAGAAGGCCCCGAGGATGAAGGAACTTCAAGCTCCGCCAGAGTTGGCATCCTTCTCCTGCTGCACCACCGCCTCGATGACGCCCTCCACCTCGCGCTGGGCCCTCCGCCGGTCCTCGACCATCTGCTCCCCCAGCACAACACTCAAGGGGAAATGGGGGGAGGCTTGGTAGACTCCGACGAGGACGCGGGTGGCTACCGCCCGCATGGCCTCCTCCACCGCCGCCTCCTGTGCAGCCTCCCTCGGCTGACGGAGTTCCCTGAACCTGGCAGCGAGGTGCTGGAAGAAGGACGTCAGGTGGTCCAGCTTCCCCTTGTCGAAGGCAGGGTATGGGGTGAACAGCTGAAGATCAAGGACATGCATGTCCTCGTTCAGCTGCCGGTACATGTCGCGAAGCACCCCTACGCTCCCATAGTGGTTGGCGTGGAGGTGACCAAAGAGCTGCTCCGCCTGGCAGTGGTGGATCCTCTCCATCTCCAGCTCTCCCCACAACTCAGAGGTCTCGCTCTCCAGGCGGAGAGCGGCTCCGCTGAGGGCGGCGCGGAGCTCCCGAAGCTCGGAATCCTTTGCAGCAAGACTTTCCTTCATCTGCTCCCTCTCAAAGTGGTCATCCCCATGGGCCATCGCAAGAGAGGAAGGGCAAGGAAGGAAGAAGAAGAAGACGGAGGAGACGGGAGAAGCTCGGGGGCTGCGGAGATGAGTGACAAGAAGTGGCTGACCCCCTATGTTTTATAGACGGAGGAGGTAGGCGGTGGGCGCTCTCACTTCCACAATGCACAACCTCCACCTTCTCCTCTCCCTATCGCTCCGATTCCCAAGCGCCACGACGCGGGAGTCAAGTCGCCGCCCGCCTCAGCAGCAGCGCCATTATAACTGGCATCCCAAAATGACCGGGCGGCGAAAAGACATGATGACAGGGGTGCGTTTTCCCAACACTGGGTATCTCATCCCACGCGTCCGGCCCTCACAGAATCTGGGCCCCATCCACCCCGTGCGTTCGTACAAGATCGGCGCGTGCTGGATGGGCCCCGGGGCTACTCCATACGCTACAGGCCCGGCGCGGCTTGGAGTCTGAAGACGAGCCCATTCGTGATAATGAGTCGGGGGCTTACGAAAGAAAGGATGTTAAAAAGAAAGTAGAAACTGCGATAACCCGGCGTAAGTATGACGTCCCATACAACAAACATGTCCAAGGACCAAGACAAGCGGCGACAGACGCCGGAAAGAAAAAGCTACAGTCGAGTGATGTCTGGTTGTCCTAGGCTTCAGAGTCGGCGCCCTTGCTCAGAGAACCCTCGAGGTGCGTAGAATCCTCCGGGGCATCTCGTCATTGTCAGGGGCAAACACACCAACAAGCTTCTCGACAAAGCCGGCGGTCTCAGCCCTCGAAGCTTTGGCCCGCGCACTGTTCCCAAGAGGCTTTGCCAGCTCTGAGAATGGGAAGGCGGGATCGATAAGATGAAGGTTGGTGAGAACACGCTCCCTGGCTAGCGTCGCCACCTCCCGAGCTTCGGCCTCGATGGTTTCCAGGAACTCTCCCGCGAATGCCTCCAGCATGGCGATGAATTCCTTGAAGAACAAGGCATAGCTCCCTATGTCGTCGTCTTGAAAGTTAAGAGAACCCTGGAGTGCCATCCTTAGCTTCCCGGCGATCGTGAAGATATGGTCGTGGACCTCCTTGAAGACATCACACTGCATCTTGCGCTGCCCCCGAAGCTGATCCATTGCCTCACCCCGTTTTGCAAAATCGCTCACCAGCTGGGCGTTTTGCGTTTCAAGGTGTGACAGTTCTGCCTGGCAATCTGACAGTTTCTACAAGGCCTCATCCCAGGCCTTTTCGCTGGCGCACGCCAAAGACCTCGCTTCACTAATGGAGCCCTTCAAGGAACCCAGATGTCTCTCCAAGTCCGCACATCTGGCCTCCAAGGCTTTGCTTTTCTCCGTGAAGCGTGTCTCCTGGAGGGTCAACTTCTGCTGGTATTCGGAGCGAACATCTTCCTTCTACTTAAGAAGGGCATCCGCGAGGGTCCTCTTGATCTAGGCCTCTTTCTTGTCGCGATGATCCCTCAGTCCAGCGTTTTCAGCATCAACGTTGGCTTGATGGGCGGCCTCCCGACGCGAGACGGAGGCTTCACGGCTCTCAAGCCCGACCTTCTGGGCGTGTAGCACCTCCTGAAGCAACTCCAACCGTTCCCTCTCGGCGCGAAGATCCGACACCGTCTTCTTTGTCTCTGCCTCGCGCGCTATGACATCAACTTCCCGGTCGGCCACGGCCCAGGAATTATTGCGCGGCCTCCCACCCGCCCACTTCCCCAAGCGTCGTGGCGCAGGAATCAAGGAGCTGCCCGCTTTTTATGACATTTTATTACGGTCGTAAATCCGACATGACCAGGCGGCGAGGTGACCGCACTACAGGGCTGCGTTTTCCCAACAAGGAGCAGAGGGCGCCACGTGTCTAGCCTCTGTGCTCTTAAGGCCCCACCCCCTCCGATGACTCCTCGCACATCGCTCGAAGGGCTTGGGCCCGGGGGCTACACAGGATGTCCACAAACTCAAGGACGGGGCAGCCAATGGTGCAAAACAAAAACACCACTTCCCGGCAGCACGAATTCGCAAGCGCAACTGATGAAACAAGAACACAAGGAAAAATGCTCATGCAAGAATTCAAAGGCGGGCGTCACACGCGTGTCAAAAGAAGAACCAAAATATATGTTACAAGGGTAAGGCCTTGGGGCTTTGAAGCAACAACCTATGGGTCCAGGTCCTCGTCAGGAGGACCATCGGCAGGCAAGGGGTCTTCCGGGGCCTCCTCCTCCTTACCCCGAACGTACAAGCCAACAAGCTCCTCCACGTAGACGGACACGACGTCCCGAGAAGCTTGCACCCGCGAGGATTCCTCCAGCGGCCACATCACGTCGGAAAGCGGGAACTCGGCGTTGGCAAGATGGAGGTTGGTAAGGACGCGCTCGCCGATCTGCGCCCCCAGCTCCCGGCACTCCTGCTCAATGGTCTTCTCGAAATCTTTCACCGCGTCCGCCAGCCTGTCAATGAACCGCTCGAAGAACACGGCATAGCTCCCCACGTCGTCATCCTGGAAGTTGATGGAGCCCGTGAGGGTCATTCCCAATGACCTGACAGCTCCAAACATGCGGTTATAGGCCTTCTTGAAGATCCCGCACTGCGTCTTCCGCAATCCTCCCAGCCTGAGTATCTCCCTCTCGCGCTGAGAGTTGGACTCCACCAGCTGGGCATTCTGCCCTTCAAGATGCGTCAGCTCCTCCTGGAGCTTCCGACATCTCTCCTTGTCCAAGGTTCGAGCCCTATCATTCTCGGCCATGAGGGACCGAGCTTCTTCAAGGGACCCCCTCGCCACCTGGAGCTCCTTCTCCAGCGATGCACACTTGTCTGCGAGGGCCCATCTCTGCTCCGAAAGGCATGACACCTCGAGGTCCAGCTGTTGTTTATACTCAGCACACACCTAGTCCCTCTGCTTCTGGAGAGACTCCTCCAGGACCTTCGCGCTCTTCGCCTCCTATGCCTGACACTCCCGCGCCAACTCGGTGGCCACCTTCTCGCGGGCTTCGTCGGCGGCACGGTCCAGAATCATCTTGGCCTCCGCCAAGGCTTGAGACGCCTGCTCCCGGGTCTCCTCATTCTCCCATTTGGCACGGATGGACTGAGCGAGGAAAACTTTCCATGCTTCGACTAGGGTCTGCCCGTTCCGAGCCAGGGCTGCCCTCTCGTCCGCCAGGCCGGCTTCAAGGCGATCGACCATCCGACGCATCAAGCGAAGAAGCCTGTCGGTGGATACATTGACGCCAACGGTGCCTGCCGAACAAAGCAGCGGCCCCAGGGCCCAGTTGGAGCGACCGACAGGGGGCGGTTCCCGGACGATCTCCTCCACTACGGAAACAGCCGCATCTCGTCCAGGCTAGAGGTGCCTGCCGAATATTCTCCCCCCGGGGCAGGGATGCTCGGAATGGCAGCGCTCCCTAAGGCGCCTCCCGGCAGGGCCCTGGAGCCCCCGTAGACCCAATAACGGGGGCCCCCGGGGCATGGATGCTCGGAACGGCGGCACTCCCTGAAGCATCACCCGACAGGGCCCCAAAGTCCCCCGTAGACCCAATAACGGGGGCCCCCGGGGCATGGATGCTCGGAACGGCGGCACTCCCTGAGGCATCACCCGACAGGGCCCCAAAGTCCCCCGTAGACCTAATAATGGGGGCCCTCGGGGCATGGACGCTCGGAACGGCGGCTCTCCTTGAGACGTCTCCTGATGGGGTCCCGGAGCCTCCCGTAGACCCAATAACGGGGGCCTCCGGAGTCAAGATGCTCTTAGCGGGACTTCCCTCCGTGGCCTTCCGGATGGCTCGGTCGGCAACCTCGTCTTCTCTGGCGAGGCTATCAGGGGCCGCCCCTGCCCCGGAGCCATCTGTTGGCACAAGTTTGTCTGCCACGGGAGGATCCGTCACGCCTCGAATGTCTCGGGCGGCCTGCCTCTCGGTCGCCAACCTCGGCTTCTGCTGCCGCGCTGGTGGCCGGATCCTCGCCAGTCGCCCGTTTTGATGCCACCCGCTTCACCTTCTTTGACAGGCAACAGGGGCGAAACGGGCTGTGCGCATGACAAAGCAACAATTAAAAACAGCTCAAAGGCTACAGGGCCTACACCCGTAAGGAGTGATCAACGTACTCGTCCTTGGCGGTCCATATCCTTTTGAGTTGGCCCTGGCAGAGTGAAACGCTTGGGCCCGACCCCCAGGCAGGGCCACTGGCATCCCCCGGTAACACACAAGCCCGTGCAGGCTCGGGGGCTGCCAGTACCTCTACGACCTCCCGTGAAGATGCGTTGGAGGCCGAAGGAGGAATCACCCCCGCCACGTCATCGTCCGCGATCGACAAACTGAAGGCAATGGCCAACGGTGAACAAGGCTGTGCTTACAACTAGCAAGCAAATTTAAACATTTACCTGGCACTGGCACCAAGACGTTGTCATTGGCCTCGGGTAGTGGGGCCGGGGGCTGTAGGAGATAAGGCACATTTTCGGCCGAGAGGTGGAGGTGCGTGCCCCCTGGCCGGGGTGCTGGAGGAGCCCTCGGAGTCGTTTCCGTCCTCCTCCTTCTCGTCTACGCCATCCTCGGCTACCTCCTTGGAGGCCACTTGTGGCAAGAAAGGGTTCAGCCTCTCGGGGTCCATCGAATCCGTGGAGACAAGGCCCCACCGGTCGCAGACCGGCAACCTCTTCAAGATGGCGCCGCGGGACTGGCTGTCGTGAAGCATCCCAACCGAAGATGGCAGGATTGGGGCCTCGTCAGAGTTGAACAGCATCTCCATCACCCAAGACAGCTTCTCCCCCAGAAGGGCATCCTGATGTATGCGTTGGACGTCCTCCTCGCCCGAGAGCATCCAAGTCGGCTCCTTCCAGAACTGAAGAGGGGCAATCCGGAGGCGGACGAAGCTACACGCCACCATACGGCCGTCCAACCCCCACTCCGCAAACAACTTGATATGTTGTAGGACTGGGTCAAAGGCCTTATCAGCGGCATGCCTCTTCCATCCTAGGCGTGTCATCACGGGCAGAGGTGCCTCTGGTTCCCGTAGCAGAGGAGAGCCCCGTAGAGCCTTAACCAGTAACTAGTTCCGGCACCACTCCTTCACATGGGAGTACAAGTCCACCGGAATGTAACTCATGTCCATCTTGTTCACCGCAAGGCGGAAGGTCATACACCCCGAAGTCTGCCTGTCGATGGAGTTCAGGCGAGGGGAGTAGAAATGCCGGAAAAGCTCCAGCGATGGCCGCACTCCGACAGTGCCCTCGCAGAGATGGGAGAAGATGGCCAAGACCGCCACCGCGTTCAGATGGAGGTGCGGCATATGGAGCCCATAGTGCTCCAGCACCACCAGCAAGAAATCAAAGAAAGGAGGCACTAGACCGGCGGCGGGGAAATTGATGAAGATGGGGACAACGTCCGCATCCACTCCCTGGCTCCCCACTGGCAGCATCGTCGTGCGCCCCCACTCATGCCCACGACCGCCGACCAGGAAGCGAAGCGCCATCACGCTGTTGGCATCCGTCAAGGCCGATTCATGCAGGGCCGGCTCCAGCAGTAGCGGCGCTGCCGCCTCTTTGCTCTTCTTTCCCTTCTCCGTGGCAGGCTTGGAACTGCGAGACGCCATGGAAAGGAGATCCTGGATGGGGGTAGATGCAGGGAAAAAGGGGCGGAGTTGTGGCATCGGCAGAGAATGGTTGGGGGGCAGGGACGATGGAATGGACTAACGGCGTTCTGGCCCCTCACCTTTATATAAACCCAAGGGTCAGACAGAGGGGAAACCGCCCACCTCTCGGCGATGACTGCCCATGTTCTCTGCTTCCCAAGAATGCGCTGTGAGCGTGGGTGGGAACCGAGGCGCCCCTATGGCCTACCAAAACCACCCATCAAGTGATCCTTCAATAGGAAAGGTCTCCAATATCCGGTCCCGTCATGAGTGGCCGGTCGCCACGCATCAAGGCTCTGAAGCGGCAAGGCCCCGTTCCCCGCCTCGGGCCCGGGAGCCACCAAGACAGGTAACGGGGCCGGGGGCTACTACCGGCATCAGTAAAACCAGGGTATTACCAACCCGATGAAGAGGAACCTTGATAGTGAGGGCAAAGATATTTCTCCATCTTGGGGAAGTACCTTCGACGACCCTGATGCACCCGTTGGACAATGGCCTGGGTCGTCAGGAGACAGTTTAAGTGATGGGGGTGGACCATCTCTGGGAAGCCCTTCGCGGGACCTTCGCGGGAGGCCGCGTTGACACGCCACTTGCCCATTCAGGAGGAATGGGGCTTGGCTCCGGGGGTCGTGCTATGTCCCGTACCAAGGAACACTGCCGCCTGCGTCAGGAAAGGGACGGAGGCTGAATGACTAGCCCTTGCGCACGAGCTCTCGCAGGACCCGTGTGGACCAAGTCATCCACAGTAACCACAGTAAGATTCACCTACTTCTTACCTCGCTACAGTGGCGATACTCCGCTGCCACCCAATGAATGCTGAAGAAGGAGGCAGGTGAGTGTACGGGGGGTAACGCATTGCCCCGAGAGGATGCCATCATCGTGCGTACAAGCGTGCCATGGGCGCCCACGCTACCGTGGTACAGGTTAGACCGGCCTACTCCAATGTATATTCAACCAATAAGAACCTCCGGCAGGTCCTCCCTCGATGCTATAAATAGGGGAGACCAAAGCCTTACAGGGGGTCGACCTTTTCATCTTGTAACGGACACATTGTAGCTCTCTACCATTGCAATACAACAAAGCAGGAGTAGGGTATTACACCAAGAAGGTGATGAGGATATATTCTATGAATACGATGATTCTAATTGTCTCAGCTGGAAGGAAATATTAAGCCTAGCCAATGATGAACAACAGGTGAATTCTCTCTTAGTTGATAATGCCAATTATTTTGATGAGAGCTTTATACTGCCTAAATCCTTGTGTGTATGTGTCATTAGGTACATTGGAGAGGAAGGCATGGCGCAAGGAGCAACTTGGGGCAAGAAGGAGAGCAAGGAGGCAATGCAGCTGAGCTGGGAGGAGGCTTCTGCAACTCCCAGGGCGGTAGTACCGCCCCACCCCAGCGGTAGTACCGCTTGAGGCGGTACTACCGCCCCTACTACCGTGAAAACTACTGGCATCTTTTGGCGCTAACCGGTAGTAGAGCGGTACTGAAGCGGAAGTACCGCTTAGAGCGGTAGTACCGCATGACATCAGCGGTACTACCGTGCTGCCTGCGCGCAGAGTTTCGGGCTGACAGCCCATGTACCCCTTCGATCTATCTTAGGATATAAATACTCTTCCTTAGGGTTAGTTAGAGGGAGACCACGTTTAAGATAAACCCTAGTTCATGAGATTGCTTGTAAGCATTCATCTTGAATCCTCATCACCAATTCGTATCGATCTGGTGATTATATACTGCAAGTCAAGTGTGATCTGCTGTTCCATTGGGAATTAGTATATTGCAATTCTAACCGTTCGTGGTCGACGGCTGCGTGCGCAAGTGTGTGACGTTGTGAATATCCAAAGGGTTGAGACCTTTTGCATTGGCATCAGGGATCAAGCGAGGGAGAGTTCATCGGCGACATACAAGTTATCCTACACCATCATCATCACCGCCGCCGCTTACTGAGAAGATCGGGACACCCCATATCAGAAGGTGGCCCGAACCTGCGTAGTTCTTTGTGTTCATCTGTAGGTCATCCACCATCATTCACCATGACTTAGGATTGCTAGACGTGTTCAGCCCCTGGCCGAACTCTCAAAGGGTTGTTGCTCACAACTCATATGTAGGTTCTTAGAAACCGACAGCATTGGCGAGGTTGCTCATGTTGTCCATGGAGCCTCCAAGGTTGTTGACATCGGCGTATGTGGCGTAGGGCATGTTCCCTTTTGTGTCATCTTGTGGCTGATCCTCTTCATCCTCCATTGTGAATTCTTCTTCATCCACCTCCTCTGGTGTTGGAGCTTCGTGGTCAAATGCTTCATCTCCTTCAGGTGCAACATAATGCAAAATTCTTCCCTCAATCGACAAGCAGTTAGGCATGGGAGTGGGAAACAAGTGCCCCACTCCAGGAATTTGAATGAAGTGGCTACAATGGCAAGAAATTACCATTCCCGCACTAAGGAGAACATGAATATAAACAAGATGATTACCTCCAAGTGAATGCAAGCCGGTAAGGTCCAAGCCAAGGGAGTTGGCTAAGACGGTGATGACTCCTCTGCAAGTGATATCTCCTTGTGAGTGATTTGCTTGGTGTGCGAGGTGAAGTAAAATAATCACGCCAAAATTTGGTGTGTAGTCGATGTCGTTGTTCGCGACCTTCCCAAGAATGAGCATATTTTTTCATTGACTTTTGAAACTTCTCCACATGCCTTTAAAGTGTTAGTGATAACATAATAGAAATATCATATAGAAGGGCACTCAATGCAACTAGCTCTATGCTTGTAGCCTTGGTAACTCATTTGCCCAAATAAAGTTACTAGATGTGGTTTGAGGAGGTCATAGGCGTAGAGGCAGTGCTCGTCGTTGTTGGGGAAGCCAAAGTGAGTGCACCACTCTATAAGGGACATGTCGAAGCCCTAGTTCATGAGATGGAAAGTGAGCCTTTTTGTGTCATCCACCAGGTTTAGCTTGACGATATGCAAAAGTGTGCTAAAAAACTCTAGCGTCGACCGACGATAAGTCTCCGCATTCTGAAAAACAAAATGCTGCAAACCCACATTAGTACATAACAAATTGAAATTGTTACCGATGCCAAATGTGGCGCTCATGGACGAATGATGGCCTGCAAGTGCACTATTGTAGCTTTTTCAAAGTAAGATTATCGATCCCACACGGAGCACAGGAATCAGTCTTTGTCTCTTGTAGGGTTTAAATATCGGTGCCTGCAAGTTAAATGCAATCCAAAACAAAGTGGAGATGAATAAAAGTATTGAGTGATAGTAGCAAATGGTGAAGTAAACTTGCAAAATTAAAGTAATGCAAGACGTGAGTAACGGTTGTCGAAATTAATAGGACTAAAGCATTCCCAGGGAGTCCGGATTCCCCACTGGTATGCGTCTACACGACCGCTGCCTAAGCATAATGCTACATCAGATCCCTAATCCACTTTATATGTTTCTGTTTGTGGGCGGAGCCAAGTACAAATACATGCATACACGTGGCAATCCCGTATCACATACGCCACTACCATTCATCCCCACTCCGGTTACTGAATGGCAATTAAGGGTTTCCCCATGGACGCAGCTAAAAGTGGCCTCGGTTTACCTCCTACTACAATGATCAGGGACGAAGGGAGATAGGGCCTGTAACTAACCTACCTCCGCAACCAACCGTAACGCCAGCAGTAATAACCTTCCATCCAAAATTGGCATTTGTTGGATGATCGACTTTACCCAACATCAAGAAGACTGTTAACATAAACATGTAAAGAGGATATCAAATCCTAATACCAACGATCTTATTCATACTAGGGTTCCTCCATATCCCCGAGAACTAGGGAAACTACTCGCACATCGAGGGTACAAATATCACGAGACGAATCATCATGAACATGGTGATAGCACAAAAGTAATACAAGATTGGATCAACACCAATTACTATATTACAAATGGATGGAGATGAGATCGTGATGATGAAGATGATGATGATGATGCCCTCTTGATGCGGTGTTGCGGCGGCGGAGTCCTTGCATCGATTCCCCCTCCGGATGCCTTCCGGAGGCTAGGGTGCTGTGTTCTGGGAAAGTTTCTGGAGTCTGTGTGTGTCTGATGCCCGATCTGATTCCATGGGGTTGAAGTAATTCATACATCTTTGACATATCTATAATTTTTTATTGTTTCATGCTATTATATTATATTTCCTATATACTTTTATTATCATTTTATATTATTTTTCTGGACTAACATATTAATTTAGTGCCTAGTGTCAGTTCCTATTTTCTACTTGTTTTTGGTTTTACAGAAAATCAATACCTAGGAAGGTCCAAACATGATGCCAATTTTTGATGATTTTTTCTAGACCAAGGAGGAACCTGGAAGCTTCGGGAGAAGTCGAGAGGAGGCACGAAGCTCCCACAAGGCCACATGGCGAGGCCAGGGGGTGGCCGTGCCACCTAGGCTTTTGGGGTCCTCGTGCATCATTTTGACATAATTCCACCGCCATAATTCCCTATAAATACCCAAACCATCCGTCGTTCCTTCAGAAGAGAAATATCGCCGCCACAAGCCTCTGTTCCGAAGCGATCCCACCTGGAGCCCCGTTTCGGAGTTCTGTCAGAGGAGGAAGCCATTGGGGAGGCCATCTTCATCAACCTTGCTGCCTCTATGATGATGTGTGAGTAGTTCCTTTAGGACCTACGGGTCCATAGAAGTAGCTAGATGGCTTTCTCTCTCTCTCTTTTGGATCTTCAATACCATGTTCTCTTCTAAGATCAATCCAATGTAATTCTTGTGGTGTGTTTGTTGGGATTCGATGAATTGTGGATTTATGATCAGATTGTTCATTGAATATATTTGAATATTTTGAAGTTTCTTTGCGGCATAATTAAATAGCTATGTATGCTTTCTAATCTATTTGTCTTCTCTTGCCAAGATTGATTGGTAGATCTTCAGAGGGAGTGGTGCATAGTAGTGGGTTCAATCTTACAGTGATTTCTATATCCCGGTGACAGAATGGGGACAAGACACATATTTGTATTGTTGCCACTAAGGATAAAGCAACGGCGTTTAATCTTATTGCTAGATTTCTTTCTGTCTACATTACGTCATCTTGCTTATTGCGTTACTCTATTTCTTACAAACTTAATACTTTGAGATACATGCTGGATAGCGGTCTTGGCGTGGAGTAATAGTAGTAGATGCAGTTGGATTAACGGTCTACTTATCACAGACGTAATGCCTATGTGAGATTATGCCATGAATGTTCATAGTTATAAATTGCTAATTTTCTATCAATTTCCCAATAGTAATTTGTTTCCATGCCATTACCTGCTTCCGAGAGAGATGAAACTAGTTAACCTATGGACCCCGGGTCTATTCTCTATTAATACAAATTCCTACAAAAATTGCACTTCTACTTTGTTTACTCTTTTGCCGTTTTGTCTGACAACCCCCTTGCCAAGTTGGGTGCAAGCATTTATTTTGTTTGTGTGCAGGTGCTGTTTATCTTGTTAGCTTCTTGACTCTTAATGGTTCGATAAACCTTGGTTCTTAACTAAGGGAAATACTTTCTGCTACCGTGCTACATCACCCTTCCTCTTCGGGGAAATCCAACAACTCCTACGGGAGTAGCAATAGTCAACGAAGAGGAGGCAACACACATGGTACGACCGCTGGTACGAGCACGTGCGCTCATACCAGACGCCGTCTTGTGTTCTGGAGGCACCGCGTGGCCTTCAACTTCTTCCCAGGCACTTCATTCTTTTATGGTAATAATATATCATATTTATTTACATGATTTTATCAACGTTTTCTAGAGTTCTTTCCTTAGTACATCATTCGCTTCCAAAAATGTTTCCTAAGGTAAACCGACAAAAAGACATGCACGAACGCAGTAAAATCCCATAAAGCCTACTATGTAGGCACAAAATAAAGATAAAAACAACACACATTTTAGACTCATCAACTCCCCCAAGCTTAGAGGTTTGCTCATCTCGGAGCAAATGCCGCACCTTGTAAGAAAGAGGTCATCTTGATTATGATATGCAGATAATGATAATGACTGAGTCCATCACAAGATTCCAAAAAATCCATATTAGATAAATGATCATAATGGGCACTATCATATCTACACTTAATCAGATGATCATGAAGGCTTCCACACCTTACTATTCTATCGGTTAGCTGACCTATCGCAACTCTACGCGGTAATTCACCCGTCTTTAAGGCGAGCAAGTTGCATTGGTCTCTCGGTTTTATTTTTTATTGCCCTTCTCGTTTGAGGAGCAGGCCTATGCCCATGTCACATCCGATTTTATTTAAGCATAACATCAAAGGCTAGGCACGGTTCCTTGTAATAATAATGGGGTTTTTGGAAATGTTAATTTAATCAAAGAGAGTTTTACCAATGAAGCTGCTTCCTCTTTATCATTTTATTTGGTCGGTGAGATTGCTCACACCTATTCTTTTTGTATAACTTTGAAAGAAAATAAACTGAAATAAAAGTGATTTATCCCGTTTAGTTGCCAATCTCTCCTATCCGTTTGATACTAAAGATGTGGACGACTTATACTCATCTCCAAGTGGAAATACATTAGCACACATTCTCAATCATGCATCTAGTATGATTTCAAGAATATTATAATAAAACACTCATCACAACATCTAGTGCTTAATGGATATAAGAATCTTCCCTCAACCATAAAGAAGCATGATAGTCCAAATTTATTCGGACTAAACTGAGATAAAATCTTTAACTAAAAATTAACTAGAGAAAAATGATAAGGGATGCAAAGGGCCTCAAAATCCCTCCAAGCTTAACATGCTAAGCTGGCGAGATTTATGTAGTCTCCTTTTTATTTATACCGGAGTCCTTTGTAGGTGTGGGCAGCGTGATGTGGGTGAGCGTGTCCAAGAGGAGCTTGTTGGTTGCCTCCAAGTCTGTGATGCGAAGCTTGTACACGTGCACTGTCTCATCTAGGTCAGCGATGATCCCCAAGCCGGTGGCCAACGCACCCTTTGTCTTCTCCGTGATCGCATCCTCCATCTCCTTGATTTGGTCATGCAAAACATCACTTTTAGTTTTGGAACTGGAAGAATATACCTCTGGCTCCCGAGCGGAATGATAGGTTGGTGCAGCATGAGGATCCACGAGGAGTTTCTTCCTTGGGGGTCTCACGGTGATGCGGGCTCATGATGATTGGATTGACCTTGATAAAATCGAGGTGGTCGTCGGTGCTGACGAGCTTGACAGACTCGATGGGGATTGGCTCCATCTTCCTGCTTCCTTCCTGTTCTTCTTCATCTTCCTGATCCTCGAAGGCCTCCTCCTCTGATTCCTCATCTGAAGAAGACCAATCGCGAATGCGACATGTCCTCTCCCTCTTGCTGCCGGGTGAGTCATGGCCTTCGAGTTCCTGATCCTCCTCTTCATGGGAAGAGGTATGCCTCTCATCCCATGAACATGCCATTGCTTCCTACACTCCATGCTCAAGAAAACTTTTGCTAGATTGGTTGTGTTAGCTTTGGAGAAACATGAGGCAATGGATCAGTATATAAGAGGCTAGGCTCACAAGTTACCTCGAGATAAGGAAGATTAAAAAGAATAGGAAACAAACTAAACAAAATCAGGAATAATCTGAACTGAATCGGAGCCGTATCATGATCGACGGCATCTGGTACGAGTGCTTGCGCTCGTTCTTCCTTTTTTGTCCAAAGTTGCGAAGAAACAGAGCCTACGGTGGTCTCTCATACGAGCGCATGTGCTCGTACCAGTGGTCGTACCGCCCTGTTGAACCTGCGGTGAAAAAGATATATATATATATATATATATATATATATAGGATGGCCTATGGTATGCGTGCCTGCACTCGTACCCTGGGTCGTACCCACCTTCGCCCAAAGTTATAGAAACATCCAGAGCCGGAGACAGCATCTGGTACGACCGCAGGTTGTCATACCAACGCTCGTACCACCTGGTAAACACTCCAAACTTTATAGAAAACAAAAAATAAACCAAAGAAGCAAAAATTTAAAGCTTTGAAATGAATTTAAAGAAGTTACCAGCAGCATTTGGGCACTTTGCCCAAACCTTGTTCTTTAGATATGATTTCGTTCCGGCTATCTTTTCCCTTCTTGGCCTCAGTGAACGATCTGTCGTAGCGAGTTTGTTGGGATGCAGGGCATTAGGATAATCAAGTAAATAAAATTCTCATTCTTTTCTTATGTCCAGTTTTAGGAATGACTCCTCAGGGCCAATTAGTGGTGGTTTAGTATCCCCAAAGGTACGCATGCTGGTTTTGTCCAAAGTCACCAATGTACCGTATGGGATACAAACTGATGTTTCCAAGGCCTTCCTTTCTTCTTCCATGAATGAGACATTCACCAATGCCTTGTCTATCTCGCTTCGGTCTAACATTTAGTGTCAAATTCTTGTAGAAGAAGAGCCCATCTAATCCATCTGGGCTTCGTGTCCTTCTTGTCCAAGACCTCCTTCACTGCTTGACGATCCGAAGGCCTGAACTTTTCACAAGCAAATATTACCACATATAATTCTCTATCATTCTTGGCATAATTCCATTGAGCATCATTCAAAGTATGACTGGCATAATAAATAATATTGAACTTGTTACCTTCGTGTTGTCCCAACACAGCACTTACCGCATTGTTATCAGTTTCGCATACTACCTCAAAGGGTTTATCCCAATTGGGAGGTGTGATGACCGGCGCCATGAGCAATGCTTGTTTTAGATTTTCAAAGGCTATCTTCCACTCCTCATCAAATTCGAAGGGGACACTCTTCTGCAAAAGGTTAGTCAAAGGTTTTGAAATACTAGAATTTTTTTTAATAAAGCATCTATAGAAACCAGCATGCCCTCGAAAACTCCGTATCCCTTTTATGTCTAGTGGATAGAACAACATCTCTATTGCATCTATCTTCGCTCTATCTACCTCGATACCTTTTCTGGATACTTTGTGACCTAACACAATTCCTTTGTTCACCATGAAGTGACACTTCTCCCAGTTTAGAACTAGGTAGGTGTCTTCACACCGCTGCAAAACATTGTTAAGATTGTGGAGGCAATCATCAAAAGAAGTCCCATAGATAGAAAAACTGTCCATGAAAACTTCCATAATTTCTTCAACAAAATCAGCAAATATAGCATTCATGCATCTTTGAATGGTAGAAGGTGCATTGCAAAGTCCAAATGGCATGCGACGGTAGGAATACATACCAAAAGGGCAAGTGAACGTAGTTTTCTCTTGGTCCTCGGGATGCACAGCTATTTGCGGAAACCCAGAGGACCCGTCAAGGTAGCAGAAATGAGTGTGCTTTGCCAATCTCTCGAGCATTTGATCAATGAAGGGCAATGGATAGTGGTCCTTGATGACCCAGAAGTATAGGGGATCAATCGTAGTCCTTTTGATAAGTAAGTGTGTCGAACCCAACGAGGAGCAGAAGGAAACGACAAGCGGTTTTCAGCAAGGTATTCTCTGCAAGCACTGAAATTCTAGGTAACAGATAGTTTGATAGCAAGATAATTTGTAACAAGTAACAAGTAGTAATGGTAACAAAGGTGCAGCAAGGTGGCCCAATCCTTTTTATAGCAAAGGACAAGCCGGAACGAACTCATATAATAAGCAAAGCATTCTCGAGGACACATGGGAATTTTATCCAGTCACTTTCATCATGTTTGTTTGATTCGTGTTTGCTACTTTGATGATTTGATATGTGGGTGGACCGGTGCTTGGGTGCTATTCTTACTTGAACAAACCTCCCACTTATGATTACCCCCTCTCGCAAGCATCCGCAACTACGAAAGAAGAATTAAGAATAATCTAACCATAGCATGAAACATATGGGTCCAAATCAGCCCCTTACGGAATAGCGCATAAACTAGGGTTTAAGCTTCTGTCACTCTAGCAACCCATCATCTAATTACTACTCCACAATGCCTTCCCTTAGGCCCAAAGATGGTGACGTGTCATGTAGTCGATGTTCACATGACACCACTAAAGGAAGCAACAACATACATACCATCAAAATATCAAACGAATACCAAGTTCACATGATTACTTATGACAAGACTTCTCCCACGTCCTCAAGAACAAAAGTAACTACTCACAAATCATATTCATGTTCAAGATCAGAGGGGTGTTCAATATCATTAAGGATCTGAACATATAATCTTCCACCAAATAAACCAACAAGCATCAACTACGAGATGTAATCAACACTAGTAGCAACCCACAAGTACCAATCTGAGGTTTTGGGACAAAGATTAGATACGAGAGATGAACTAGGGTTTGAGATGAGATGGTGCTAGTGAACATGTTGACGAAGATTGGTCCTCCCACGATGAGAGGATCGTTGGTGATGTCGATGGCTTCGATTTCCCCCTCCCGGAGGGAAGTATCCCTGGTGGAATCACTCCGCCGAAGAGCAAAAGTGCTCCTACCCAGGTTCCGCCTCGAGCCGGCGGCGCTTCATCCCGAAAGTCTTCTCTTGATTTTTTCTAGGGCAAATGGTTTCATATAGTGGAAGATGGGCCCCGGAGGCCTGCCAGGGACCCCACAAGCTCGGGGGGCCGCCCAGGAGGGTAGGGCGCGCCCCCGGGCTTGTGGCTGCCTGGTGGGTCCCCTTATGTTGATTCTTTCGTCAGTATTTTTTATATATTCCAAAATAATTCTCCGTAAATTTTCAGGTCATTTGGAGCTGTGCAGAATAGCTATCTATGTTTCACCCCTTTCCGGTCCAGAATTCCAGCTGTCGGCAATCTCCCTCTTCATGTGAAACTTGCAAAATAAGAGAGAAAAGGCATAAAAATTGTACCATAAAGTGAAATAATGATAAAAAAAAAATAACAGTAAGAAAACATGATGCAAAATGGACGTATCAACTCCCCCAAGCTTAGACCTCGCTTGTCCTCAAGCGAAAAACCGAAATCAATAATCATGACCACATGTTTAGAGAGAGAGGAGTCGATAAAACAAAATACGGACATGCAGGCATCATGATCTTTATTATAACAGCAATATATCATCATAAGACTTCTCATAACAAAGTGACAATTCATCCACAACTTAAAGTATGAATCATAAACCATATTGAAAACTAACAAACTATGATCTCAATCACTGAAGCAATTGCAATTCATCATATTATCAGAAAGAGTCTATGTAAGAGATTTGTTTAGCAAGTTCACATACTCAACTATCATTTAGTCTTCTATGATTGCCGACACTCACAGCATATTTATGGAGCAAAAGTTTCAGTCAGACACATAGAAAGATAGGGGCTTATAATTTCGCCTCCCAACATATCTACCTCGAGGGTAATGTCAACAATAATAACTCATGATTACTTATATTCAGCGGGATATATCTCCCTAGATCTTTCTCCACCACATGATGCTTGCAAAGAGAGAAAATAAAAACGGAATAGAGGAAAATACTATTGACACTTGCATAAAAGTAAATACATAAAGTAAGGGATAGGCCCTTCGGAGAGGGAAGCAGAGGTTGTCATGCACTTTTTATTTTTGAATGTGCAAGCTCTTAATGTAAAGGAACGTCTCTTTATATTGCCCCCTTGTGATAGCAACCTTTATTATGTAGTCCATCGCTTTTATTTCTTCACCATCACAAGATCGTACAAAGCTTATTTTCCCTTTCAATAAAAGATCATGCATATTTAGGAACAATTTGTATTGCTTTTGCACCGATGATAATTTACTTGAAGGATCTTATTCAATCCATAGGTAGATATAGTGGACTCTCATGACATGAAACTGGGTTTAACGGTTTTTGGATGCACAAGTAGTATCTCTACTTAGTACATAATTTTGGCTAGCAAAAGATAGGGGGCAAGCACCACATGTTAGAGGATCTATGACAATATCGCTTCTCTGTGAATATACGCAAACATAACTCATTACGTTGTCTTCCTTGTCCAACGTCAACTATTCGACATAGAATATTTTAATGGGGGCTCACAATCATAAAATATGTCCAAGATAGTATATTTATATCTGAGACCTCTCTTCCTTTATTACTTTTTCATGAATTGCAACAATGACCAATACTATGTTTGTCAACTCCCAACAAGTTTTATCAATTACACTTCTTTTATGTGAAGTCATCACTCCCCATGAGATTAGCATATGATCTCTTTTTATTCTCTTTATTCCTTCTGATTGCAACAAGAAAGTAAAATAACTCAACTCAAACTCAAACTAATCTTTATTATATAACTCTCACACTCAATTACATAGATAGATGGATCACTAAGCAAGCACTCGAAAATAGATCAAACTAAAACTTTATTCTTCTAAATGACGAAACAACTAGGGATCGAACTAAAAATAGATAATGATGGTAAAAGTGATGGTGATACGATACCGGGGCACCTCCCCCAAGCTTGGCACAAGCCAAGGGTGGTGCCCATACCCCTGTACTCAAGTCTCCTTCTTCGGTGGTGGTGGTGCGATATTCTTAGCGATGATACCCCTAAGGATGCGATTCTCCTCTTCGAGCTTATTGACTTGACTCTTAAGATCCATGATTTCTTTTCGGAGCTTCCCGGTGACAGTTAATGCACCATCTACCCAAGGATGCATCCTGGTTGAAGAAGATGAAGCAACACTCTTTTTCAACTTATGGTAAGAAATAAATCGGGAATTGGGAGGTTTAACCGTATTCGGCAAGCTTGATTTCTTGAACTCCACATACATATCTCCAGGTTGGGATAATGAAGTTTCTTCTTCCTCCACGTCTGTGGAATCTTTCCTCTTCAAGTCAGCCTCCACCTCCTCATCGGTCGACCACCCATAGGGGTCGACATCACCGTACATTCTTGGATTTGCTATAGTGTGGGAAACATGGCTCTCCCCATCTGACTCTTGTGACGACATAGCGCTCAAAATCTGCCAGAAAAAAAAGCCCGAAACAAAAAACGGAGGACAAACTTGCGATACGGTGGTCAAAACACCCGTAAGTATATATAATGAATTTTCCCGTGCAGGACAAGTAATATGGAAGAAAAACGGAGTCCGGAAGGTCCACGAGGGAGCCACAAGCCTGGTAGGCGCGCCCTGGGGGGTAGGGCGCGCCCCCCAGGCTTGTCGCCTCCTCGTGCACTTTTCGGACTGTTTCTTATTTTCCTAATTTTTCATATATTCCAAAACGGATAGAAAGTACTTTTATGGAAGTTTTTGAGTCGGTTAACTTACTGTACCACGTACCTACTCCTTTTAAGGGTTCTGAAGCGTTTCGAAAGGTTTCCTCTACGTGCTCTTCCGGCGTCATTGTTTGAATAACATTAGTTTCAATGTTAATGGGTGTACCTGAAATATAATGTTTAATTCTTTGCCCATTAACCACTCTCGGATTAGTGCCTTCGGAGTTGTTTATTTTGATAGCTCCGGAGTGATAAACTTCTTCGATGATGTATGGTCCTTCCCATTTGGAGAGAAGTTTTCCTGCAAAGAATCTTAAACGAGAATTGTATAATAGAACATGATCACCTACTTTGAATTCCCATTTTTGAATTCTTTTATCATGCCATCTTTTAACTTTTTCCTTAAATAACTTGGCATTTTCATAGGCATGGGTTCTCCACTCATCTAGAGAGCTAATATCAAATAACCTCTTTTCACCAGCAAGTTTAAAATCATAGTTAAGCCCCTTAATTGCCCAATAAGCTTTATGTTCCAACTCAAGAGGTAAATGACATGCTTTTCCGTAAACCATTTTATACGGAGAAATACCCATAGGATTTTTATAAGCAGTTCTGTAAGCCCATAAAGCATCATCAAGTTTCTTAGACCAATTCTTTCTAGATCTATTAACGGTTTTTTGCAAAATCAATTTTATTTCTCTATTTGTCAACTCAACTTGACCACTAGATTGAAGATGATATGGAGATGCAATTCTATGATTGACATCATATTTAGCCAGCAATTTATGGAAAGCACCATGAATAAAATGTGAACCACCATCAGTCATCAAATATCTAGGGACTCCAAACCTAGGAAATATAACTTCTTTAAGCATTTTAATAGATGTGTGGTGATCAGCACTACTAGTTGGAATAGCTTCTACCCACTTAGTAACATCATCAACAGCAACTAAAATATGTGTATACCCATTAGAGGAAGGAAAAGGTCCCATATAATCAAAGCCCCAAACATCAAATGGTTCAATAACAAGTGAATAATTCATAGGCATTTCCTGACGTCTACCAGCATTACCAATTCTTTGACATTCATCACAAGAGAGGATAAACTTACGTGCATCTTTAAAAAGAGTAGGCCAATAAAAACCAGACTGTAATACCTTGTGTGCAGTTCTGTCTCCAGCATGGTGTCCTCCGTATGCTTCGGAGTGACACTTCCTTAGGATTTGTTCCTGTTCATGCTCAGGTATACAGTGTCTAATAACACCATCTACTCCTTCTTTATATAGGTGTGGGTCATCCCAAAAGTAATGTCTTAAATCAAAGAAAAACTTTTTCTTTTGTTGGTATGTGAAACTAGGTGGTATATATTTAGCAACAATGTAGTTAGCATAGTCTGCATACCATGGAGTATTATGAGAAGCATTTATGACAACTAATTGCTCATCAGGAAAACTATCATTAATATGCAGTGGGTCATCAAGAATATTTTCCATTCTAGACAAATTATCAGCTACGGGATTCTCAGCTCCCTTTCAATCAATAATATGCAAATCAAATTCTTGTAGCAAAAGAACCCACCTAATCAACCTAGGTTTAGCATCTTTCTTCTCCATAAGGTATTCAATAGCAGCATGATTGGTGTGAATAGTAACTTTGGAATCAACAATATAAGACCTGAATTTATCACATGCAAACACAACTGCTAAAAATTCTTTCTAAGTAGTAGCATAATTTCTTTGAGCACTGTCTAGAGTTTTACTAGCATAATGGATAACATTCAATTTCTTATCAACTCTTTGACCTAGAACAGCACCAACAGCACAGTCACTAGCATTACACATAATTTCAAAAGGCAAGTTCCAATCAGGTGGCTGAACAATAGGTGCAGAAATCAAGGCTTTCTTAAGTATTTCAAAGGCTTCTACGCAATCATCATCAAAAACAAATGGAACATCTTTTTGTAAAAGATTAGTAAGAGGCCTAGAAATTTTAGAGAAGTCTTATAAACCTTCTATAGAAACCAGCATGACCAAGGAAACTTCTTATACCTTTGATATCTTTAGGACATGGCATTTTCTCAATTGTATCAACTTTAGCTTTATCAACTTCAATACCTCTTTCAGAAATTTTATGATCAAGGACAATACCTTCTTTTACCATAAAGTGGCACTTCCCCCAATTTAAGACAAGATTAGTTTCCTCACATCTCTGCAAAACTCGATCAAGGTTGCTTAAGCAATCATCAAAGGAAGTTCCGTATACGGAGAAATCATCCATGAAAACCTCAACAATCTTTTCATAAAAGTCAGAGAATATAGCAGTCATACATCTTTGAAAGGTAGCAGGTGCATTACATAAACCAAAAGGCATACGACGATAAGCATAGGTTCCAAAAGGACAAGTAAAGGTGGTTTTCTCTTGAACTTCTTGTGATACATGTATTTGAGAAAAACCAGAATATCCATCTAGGAAGAAAAATAGTGTATGCTTAGATAATCTTTCTAACATTTGATCAATAAAAGGCAAGGGGTAATGATCTTTCCTAGTAGCTTTATTTAATTTCCTGAAATCAATTACCATTCTATAGCCAGTTACAATTCTTTGCAGAATGAGCTCATTTTTATCATTAGGAACCACTGTAATGCCTCCCTTCTTAGGAACGCAGTGAACAGGACTTACCCATCTACTATCAACTCTGGGATAAATTATACCTGCCTCTAGAAGCTTTAATATCTCAGTTCTTACCACATCCTTCATTTTGGGATTCAAGCGACATTGATGATCAATGACATGTTTAGCATCTGGCTCCAAATTAATCTTATGCTGACATAGAGTGGGACTAATGCCCTTAAGATCATCAAGAGTATATCCAATACCAGCACGGTGCTTCCTCAGAGTTTTAAGTAATCTCTTTTCTTCATGTTCTGAAAGGTTAGCACTAATAATAACATGATATATCTTCTTTTTGTCAAGATAAGCATATTTAAGTGTATCTGGTAGTTGCTTTAATTCAAACACAGGATCACCCTTAGGTGGAAGGGGATCCCCAAGAGTTTCAACAGGCAAGTTGTGCTTAACGATAGGTGTTTGTTTGAAGAATACATCATCTATCTCATTTATTTCATTAATATGCATATCATTTTCATGGTCTAGAAAATATTGTTCTAAAGGATCAGTAGGGGGAACAACAATAGAGGCAAGACCAATTATCTCATCCTTACCAGGTAATTCTTTCTCATGAGGTTGTCTACGAAACTTGGAGAAATTAAATTCATGAGGCACATCCCCAAAATTAACACTGACAGTTTCTTTATTGCAATCAATCTTAGCATTTACTGTATTCAAGAAGGGTCTACCAAATATTATGGGACAAAAATCATCTTGTGGTGATCCAAGAACAAGAAAATCAGTAGGGTATTTGATCTTACCACACAAGACTTCAACATCTCTAACAATCCCAAGTGGAGTAATAGTATCTCTGTTTGCAAGCTTGATAGTAACATCAATATCTTCAATCTCAACAAGTGCAATATCATTCATAACTTCTTGATATAGAGAAAACGGGATAGCACTTACACTAGCACCCATATCACATAAACCATGATAGCAATGATCTCCAACCTTGACAGAAATAACCGGCATGCCAACTACGGGTTTATTCTTATTTAGCTTATCCCGTTCATTTCTAACGGGTTTAGCAATTTGCAACATCCCCAGATCTCAACCCTGTCATTAAGCTAATTAATTAGCCATGTCATCATGATTATCTTCATTAAGTTGCATTAGGAAATAATTCGACTTCAATTCAAAATTCAAAATGCAAGTCAAATAATTATTTATTCAAACAGAAAAACAAAAATGTTCATAATATTACAAAAATTCCCAAAGCAATTATAAAAATAAAAACAACATTATTTGTATTCCCAAATTGACCCTAGCAACTAAAACAGTACCCAAAACAGCCACATTAATCCAATTTCATTTATTCAAAATTCAAATGGAATTATTTTGCCCCCAAATTTTTCTGTGGCAGTGAGGTATATTGCATCATAAATATTGAGACAAGATGCACATTTTACAAAATTGAATTGATACCAAAAGAAAATGCAAAATAGAAACTTCAAAAGAAAGGCAGAAAGAAAATAAAGAAAATAAAAGAGAAAAGCTACTGTGCTAGTGGCCCAAGTGCAACAGTGCCCGGTCCAGCCCAGTACCGGCCTCCCCTAACCTCCCGCGCTCTCTCTCTTCTCTATCGCCGCGCGAGCAGTCGCCGCGCCTGGCCCCCCCTCTCCTCGCTCGACAGCGAGCCGCTACAGGGCCTCTGGAGGGGGAATAATTAAGGACCCGCGTGCTCCCCCTGGCAACCCTAGCCCGCAGCTCCCCCCTTCTCTCCCTCTCTGCTGCCTCTCCCGAACGCCGCCATGGCCTCATCGCCGTGAAGCTCGCGGCCATCGAACTCCGACCGCCTCTCCAACCTGTCCACCGGCTTCCCCGTCGTCGACTACGTCGGCTACGGGCACTCGTCCGACCGGAGCCGCTCCGGAACGTCGCCCACGATCTCGCCTCCCCCTCTCGGTCGCCGGTGATCGACGACGTCGATCCGCCACCACCGGACCTCCCCGAGCCCGCTTTCCTCCTCTACAGGCTCACTGTGAGCGCCGCTTCCCTCCTCTCTCTCCTGCTGCCCCCCTAGCTGCTGTTGCTGGCCGTCACCATAGCCGTGCTCCAGCCGCCGCCATTGCCGCAAACACCGTGCTCCCGAGCCCTTACGGCGTCGCCCGACCGCCCTAGCGTGCTCTTTTTGCGCCGTAGACCCCGCCTAGCTAGCTAGTTTGGCCACCCACGTGCTCTGACGCCGATCCCGCGGAGTCTCAAACTCCGGTGCCGCCTCCGCCCGTCACTGTCGACGTTCCGGTCGTCCCCGGCGCCAGTCGATGGCACCATCGTGCGCGCGACGTCAGGCCGCGTCGAACGCACCCAACCACGGCCCTGGAGACCCCCTGTGCGCGATTTCCGGCCACCACCCGTACGCGCCGCCGCGTGTTTTGATCGCCGGAGTTGCTTCGGCGACGGCGCCGACGTGGCGCCCATGTGGCCGCCCCCTGTGACGCTGACCGTGGGCCCAGCGGGCCCAGTTGACTGGGTTGACCCACTCAACTGTGCTGACTGGGCAGCCTAGCCACTGACATGCGGGCCATGCACTAATTTAACCGTTTTTATAAATAATAAAATGCTAATTATTCTGTTAAGTTAATTGTCACTGACAATGGGACCCACTAGCTAATTAAGTTAGTTAAAAATAAACCCCTGATTAATTAGTTCTGTGTATGACATGTGGGACCCACTGGTCAGGTTTGACCCTGGGCAGCTGGAGTTGACCGATGACGTCACCCTGACGTCATGCTGACGTCACAGGTTACTGTTTTGGATAATTCGAATTTAATAATTAAAATAATTCCAGAAAATGATTAAAACTTTGAAAAATCATATAAAATAATCCGTAACTCGGATGAAAATAATTTATATATGAAAAATGATCAGAAAAATAAGACGAATCCGAATATGTGATCAAAATGCTTGTCCATCACGTCTAACTAGATGTACTTGGAACCTTCCCCTCCGGATCAATATACCGAAAAGCACCTGGAGCTGGGAAAATATTCCCGGATATTTTCCCGCTCCGTTTAAAATACCTAGCCCTGCATTCGGACACCCCTAGCATAACCTACTGGCATGTCGTGCATCTGTGTTGCATATATGTGCCTTATATTTACTGTTTCTTCCCCTCTTTTTCTCCGGTAGACCCTGAGACCGACGTTGCCCCCGAGGACTGCTACTCCACCGCCGACCCCTCTTTTACCGCAGAGCTTGTAGGCAAGCAAACCCCTTTGATCATTCCTATATCACCTATTCCCTCTCCCCCGTGCTTGCATTAGAATTTGCTAACGTATTTGATTGCTCCTATTCTGGTGCATAGCCTGGTTTTGTAACTGCTATTGATACCTTACATGTTGTCCTAAATACTTAGTATAGACTAGTTAGTGATACATCAGTGGCCCCACACCCTTGTCCGTGTTGCCCTACTTTGCTACCGGATGCTTCGATCAACGGGATCGATGTGCAGAGACCGAACACCGCACCGCACACCACTTAGTTGTACGACTCTACAGAGCTACTATCGAGTGCCGAGGGTGCTACCTCCTACCTCACTCCTGATGATAGCTCTGTAGCATAGCTAGTCGGTTGTGGGTTACCGAGGGTGATTCCTCTTCCAACAACTCCGATGATGCTTCTGTCGTGCAACCCCTCAAGTGTGAACAATCGAGGGTGATTCCTCCGAGTTCACCTTGACGGATACATCGAGTGGGAATCCATCGAGGGTGATTCCTCAGATTTCCACCTTGATGTTACAGACACACGGTAACCTTACATTGTTGCCCCTTTTTATTGTTAATGTGGGACTGAAGGGACAGGCGGTACCACCCCGGTAAAGGTGGACCTGAGTTCCCGACAGTCTCTTGAGAGTCGGGTTGACCTGGAGGGTACCCGCGAGATAAGTACGAGGCGCGGCCGGGTAGGCAGAGACCGCCCTAGAGAGGGATGGGCCTGACCCTTTTTGCACTTCCTCGAGACGGGGTGACAGGAGTACTGATCGTCACCGCGAGCTCCTAATAATTCACTAACGGATTTGGGTATTGATCTGAGTTGGCCACTGGCCTATACGCACTACCACCACGCGGGATAATGGTTTAATGGGGCCCTCGGCGCCGTATGTATCAACCAAAAGCTCTGTCAGATGTCCAATTCAGCATTGTGAGCCCGTCGGTAGGGCCGGGCCCACGGTGGTGCAGAAAGTGCGGCCCGCACCGGGCCCAAAATTCTTGGGGGCCCCAATTTTTTTACATAGGCCTAGTATTAAAAAACAATTATGCACTACTGGGCTGCTGGGCGCTTGGCTCTGCCGCTCTGGGCTGGAGTCGAACTGTCGAAGCGACGAGGCCACGCGGGGATCCATCGAGCGCCAGCCACCAGCGCTGAAACGGATTCCTCAAAAAAAACGGCGCTGAAATGGGATCGGCTTGATCTCTGATCTCCTCGACTCCAGGTCTCCATCGGTGAAACGGCGGCAGCGACGAGTGTTGAAACTTCTCCTGATCCCCTCGTCGTCCTCGACTCCTCCTCGACTGCTTGTGCTCGATCAGGCCTGTACTCGATGTCTCGATCGCTGCAGCCTAAAGGGATCGGGAATTCGGGATCGTGAGAACTGCTCTCGATCGTGGGGCGACGGCTGTGGGCTCGTGGCTACAGGAAGGAAAGGAACGTCTTAGGGCCTCCTCGTTGCCTTCCTCGCCTCCTTTGTCCTCTCTCAAATTTGGATTGATTGGTGACCGACTCTAGCCTCCTGCCAGGTGTTTACTGCTTAGCGAGTCCTTCTTTTCGATTAACTTCGGTTCCTACTCCTAATTCCTAATTTTGTAATTAACTGTTGGCAGGGATCGTTACTTCGTTGAGATTGGTTCTTACTTCTTACCTCCTCGGTTAAAGATCACAGGACCCAAAATTAGGTGAGTTAGACGGTTCGTCTAATTGGCAAACATTGATGCATGATCTCCAACTCCAATTGATATATGCTACTGTATAACTTCAATTTTATTTTATTCATCTTCTTTATCTTGTGTTTCAATAATACAGATTTGAGTCATCATGGGGAAACATGAGTCTGGTGCCTCCAAGCGCAAGAGAAAAGCACAAGAACAAAATTTAATTAATAAATCTTATAAAGGTGGTATGGACAGATTTGTTAAAAAACACGCAAGTGTCATCTGGTAATCAGTCTGTTGATCCTTCTACCCTTGCACTTGCAATTGTTCCTTACAATGATTCTAGAGATGGTCAGACAGAGACAGATAATATGGAGGTAGAGGATGATAATATTGATATTAACTTGAATAGTTCACCTCGTGAGGATGTTGATGATTCTTTTCGGTCTGATATATTTTATCCAAGAAACTGGGATTCTCTTGATTCCAAACAGATTGATATCTTAGCACAAAAGGGTCCAAAAAGAGACAAATTAATTAAGAAAGGTCCCAAAGATAGATATCGTAAAAGGTTTACTGCAGTATTCTATACTAGATTCCTATCAAATGGAGAGTATTGTGATAGAGACTGGCTTGTCTATTCTAAACAACTTGATAGAGTCTTTTGCTTTTGGTTGTAAATTATTTACAAAAGGTCATCGGAAAGGTCAGTTGGCAAATGAGAGTTGTAATGATTGGTCACATATGACCAATAGACTAAAAGATCACGAGACAAGTGTGGATCATGTTTTGAGTATGACTAATTGGTATGAGTTGCGCAGTAGATTGGAAAAACATCAAACTATTGATAAAGCAGCTCAACGACAACTTGAGAAAGAGAAGGACCATTCAAGAAAGGTATTATTCAGAATTGTTTGCATTGTAAAATTTCTTGCCAAGCATAATCTAGCATTCCGTGGTACGAATGGCAAGTTGTATGAAGATAGCAATGGTAATTTCTTGGGTTTGGTAGAGATGTTGGCTGAATTTGACCCCATTATTCAGGAGCATGTTCGTCGTATTACAAATGAAGAAACTCATGCTCATTATCTTGATCATAAGATTCAGAATGAATTGCTACACTTGCTTGCTTCTTGTATTAGGTCTAAAATTATCAAGAAAATAAAGAGCTCAAAGTATTTCTCTGTCATACTTGATTGTACTCCTGATGCAAGTCACCAAGAGCAAATGTCTTTAATTATAAGATATGTGGATTCATCTTCAAGTCAAGTTTGCATAGAAAAGTCCTTTCTAGGATTTCTTGATGTAAATGATACAACTGGCCAAGGACTTCTTGAGGTGCTACAGAATGAGCTAAAAATTCTTGATCTTGATATAAATGATGTGCGAGGACAAGGTTATGATAATGGATCAAATATGAAAGGAACGCATCAAGGGGTACAAAGAAAACTTTTGGATGTAAATCCTAGAGCTTTTTATTCTGCTTGTGGTTGTCATAGCCTTAATTTAACACTTTGTGATATGGCCAAGAATTGTCGTAGAGCAAAAGACTTTTTTGGAATCATCCAACGCATCTATACAATTTTTGCCAATTCTACTAAGAAATGGCATATTTTGAAAGAAAACATATCAGGATTGACTCTCAAGTCTGTGTCAGCTACGCGTTGGGAGAGTCGTGTTGAAAGTGTTAAAGGTATTAGATTTCAATGTTCAGACATTCGGGAGGCTCTACTTCAGGTAACCAATATGTTCATATTGATAATGCTGTAATTCATTCAAGCTTTGACTAGATTCAACCATAACATTTATGAACTTTCTTTTAATTTCAGGTATCTAAAATTGATAGTGATCCAAAGGCAAGCAGTGAGGCTCTAGGTTTGGCAAACAATGAACTTGGAGAGTATGAATTTATCGTGGCAATAGTCATTTGTTATGAGGTATTGTCTGCTATTAATTTAGTAAGCAAGAACTTGCAAACAAAGGATATGCTTATTGATGTTGCAATTGAGCAAGTGAAAGGGCTTATGTCTTTCTTCAAGGGGTACAGAGAAACTGGTTTCTTAGAAGCATTGGAGATAGCCAAAGAAATTGCAGTTGAGATGGATATTGATGCAACATTTCGTAAAAGGAGAGAAATTAAAAGAAAGAAACAATTTGATGAGAACCCAGACGACACAAATATTTCCACACAGTCTGCAGAGGAATCATTTAGAGTCAACTATTTTATACGTGTTGTTGATCAAGCAATTTCCTCACTGACAAGGACATTTGAGCAATATGAGGTTAGCAGAAAATATTTGGTTTCTTATTTACCTCTGAAACATTGCGTTCATTGGATAAGGATAGTTTGAAATCTTCTTGTGTTAATCTTGAGGCTGCCCTTATGAAGGATAAACAATCTGATATTGATGCCAATGATCTATTTGTTGAGTTGAAGTTTCTTCAAAATTTCATGCCAAAAGAAAATATCGGACCTATTGAAATTCTGAATTTTTTAAAGCGGCATGATAGTTTTCCCAATGCAAGTATTGCACATAGAGTTCTGTTGACCATTCCTGTGACAGTTGCATCGGCAGAAAGAAGTTTTTCTAAATTAAAGCTATTGAAGTCCTATATGCGTACTACTATGGCACAGCAAAGACTCAATGATTTGGCCACAATAGCACTTGAGAGTGAAGTATTGGAGAAGATTGATTACGAGGATATCATTGAAGATTTCATTTCAAAGAATACTAAAAGAATGAGGATGTTCAAATAAATAGCAACCAGGAGTTGGATAGGTATGACTTTTTTATATGTCCAATTGTTATGTGAGACATTATATTATATACATTACAATTTTTTCTGCGAGATATATATACTATAATTGCTCGTTAGTTCATTTTTTTTGTGAGATAGGGCCCCATTTTTTAGTTTCACACAGGGCCCCGGATTTTGCCGGCCCGGCCCTGCCCGTCGGGACAAGTGCCATCCAGGACTGAGGTGGTGCTTCGACTCCGATACGTGACACAACGACCTGGAGAGCAAAGGGCGATGGGCCCAAGACCCCGGAGCGCTTAGGATGTAGACCGGCGGGAACCTCTCTGCAGAGCCTAGGTAGGACTATGATACGTCTCCAATGTATCTACAATTTTTGATTGTTCCATGCTGTTATAATATCAATCTTGGATGTTTTTATAATCATTTACAACAATTATATATCATTTTTGGAGACTAACCTACTAACCTAGTGCCCAGTGCTAGTTGCTGTTTTCTGCCCTGTTTTTGTTTTACAGAAAATCAATACCAAACGAAGTCCAAATGCCACAAAACTTTTTATAGATTTTTTATAGGACAAGATAAACACTGGAAGCTTTGGGAGAGGGCCAGAAGATGAAGGAGTGGGCCACGAGGCACCAGGGCGCGCCCCAGGGGGGTGGCACGCCCTGGTACCTCGTGGGGCCCACCCAACTCCGTTTGACCTAATTCCAGCACTATAAATTCAGAAAAAATCAGAAACCCTCAGGGGAGTCCACGATATACTTTTTCTGCCGCCGCAAGTTTATGTTCCAGAGAGATCCCATCTGGGGTCCTTCTCCGGTGATCTGCCGGAGGGGGAATCGATCACGGAGGGGTTCTACATCAACCTTGCTGCCCTTCCGATGAAGCATGAGTAGTTTACCACAGACCTTCGGGTCCATAGGCAGTAGCTAGATGGCTTCTTCTCTCCTTTTGATCTTCAATACAATGTTCTCCTTGATGATCTTGGATTTCTATCCGATGTAATCACTTTTTGCGGTGTGTTTGTTGGGATCCAATGAATTGTGAGTTTATGATCAGATTATCCATGAAATTATTTGAGTCTTTGCTGCACTCTTTTATGCATCATTATTATAGCCTCGTATTTCTTCTCCGATCTATTGATTTGGTTTGGCCAACTAGATTGATTTATCTTGCCATCGGAAGAGGTGCTTTGTAGTGGGTTCGATCTTGCGGTGCTCAATCCCAGTGACAGAAAGGGACATGACACATATGTATCATTGCTACTAAGGGTAAAAAGATGGGGTTTATTCATACGTGATTTTATCTTGTCTACATCATGTCATCGTTCTTAAGGCATTACTCCGTTCTTATGGACTTAATACACTAGATGCATGCTGGATAGCGGTCGATGTGTGGAGTAAAAGTAGTAGATGCAGGCAGGAGTTGGTCTACTTGTATTGGACGTGATGCCTATATACATGATCATTGCTTTGGATATCGTCATGATTATTTGCTTTTCTATCAATTGCCCAATAGTAATTTGTCTACCCACCGTATGCTATTTTCTCGAGAGAAGCCTCTAGTGAAACCTATGGCCCCCGGGTCTATCAAAATCATATTACTAAAACCCTAAACATATTGCTGCCATTTTCTTTTATTTATTTTATTTTGTATTTTTGTTTCAATCTATCTATCTATCATATACAATTTAATCGTGTAATTGACCGCCGAGAGATTGACAACCTCTCGTTTGCGTTGGGTGCAAGGATTTGTTGTTTGTGTGCAGGTGCTGCTAACGAGGTGTTGTGTGATTCTCCTACTGGTTCGATAACCTTGGTTTCATAACTGAGGGAAATACTTATCTCTACTGTGCTGCATCATCCCTTCCTCTTCGGGGATAATACCAACGCAAGCTACAAGTAGCAGGAAGAATTCCTGGCGCCGTTGCCGGGGAGACATCATCAACATCTATCAAGTACCTTTGCACAAACTCTCATCTCCTTGCATTTACTTTATTTGCTATTTGCCTCTCGGTTTCATCCCCCCCACTTCTAAACTGTTTTTACAAAAATACAAAAATATTTTCCGTTTGCCTTTTTGTTGTTTGCTTGTTTGCTTGCTTGTTATCTTGTTTACGTAGTCACGATGTCTCAAGAAAATACAAAATTGTGTGATTTTTCCAATACTAATAATAATGATTTTATTAGTACTCCAATTGCTCCTCCCGCCGCTAGTGCAGAGACTTGTGATATTAATGCCGCTTTGCTAAATCTTGTCATGAAAGATCAATTTTCCGGTAGTCCTAATGAAGATGGCGCATCCCATCTTAACACTTTCGTAGAATTGTGTGACATGCAAAATAAAAAAGATGTGGATAATGATATTGTGAAATTAAAATTATTCCCGTTCTCGTTGCGGGATCGTGCAAAAATTTGGTTTTCATCTTTACCACGAAATAGTATCGATTCTTGGGATAGGTGTAAAGATGCTTTTATTACTAAATACTTTCCTCCCGCGAAAATTATTTCTCTTAGAAATCAAATTATGAATTTTAAGCAACTTGATCATGAACAGGTTTCCCAATCTTGGGAGAGGATGAAATTAATGATAAGAAATTGCCCTACTCATGGTTTAAATTTATGGATGATCATACAAAAATTTTATGCGGGATTGAATTTTGTCTCTAGAAATCTTTTAGATTCCGCCATGGGTGGTACTTTTATGGAAATTACTTTGGGTGAAGCTACTAAATAGCTTGATAATATTATGGCAAATTATTCACAATGGCATACTGAAAGAACTCCTACTAGTAAAAAGGTGAATTCTATTGAAGAAATTAATACTTTGAGTGATAAAGTTGATGCGCTTATGAAATTGGTTGCTAGCAAAAATGATCCTATTGATCCTTATTATGTGCCTTTGTCCACTTTGATTGAGCAAAATAATGATCCCGTAGATGTGAATTTTGTCTCGCGAAACAATTTTAATAATAAAGCTTATAGAGGTAATTTCAATGCTAGACCGTTTCCTGGAAATTCCTCTAATAATTATGGCAATCCTTATGGTAATTCTTATAATAATAATAGGATGCCCTCTGATCTTGAAAGTAATATTAAAGAATTTATTAATGCTCAAAAGGTTTTCAACACTACGATAGAAGAAAAATTGAGTAAACTTGATGATATGTCTAGGAGCATTGATAGAATTATTCATGATGTGGAAAATCTTAAGACTAAGATTTTGCCACCCAAAATTGATATTATTGAATCAATTAAAGCTTTATATGTTTCCATGGATGAGAGTAAGAGAAGAACCGCCATGCTTAAAGATAAACGAGAATTTTTAGAAAAAGCGATTCCTCCTGGTTTTTATCGTAGTAATGATGAGGATATTAAAATGATTGGTGTTTCATCTATTGACTCTTTGTTTAGCAGTATAAAACTTGATGAAAAGGGGACTGAAGAAGAGTCAACTTGATGAAAAGGGGGCTAAAGAGCGTCCCCATAATTCGGAGGGTGAAAATCTTGATAAGAAAATTGCTAAAAGTGGGTTTGGAGAGGTAAAAACTTTAAATAGCGATGTGCCCACTCTCTTGGATTACAAAATTTTTAATTATGATAGTTGTTTTTTAATTGAGTGCATTTCATCGTTTCAATCCATGTTAAATTCACCCAACGCTTATGAGCAAAACAAGGCTTTTACTAAACACATCGTAGAAGCTATGATGAAAGCGTTAGAAGAAAAGCTAGAACTAGAAGTTTCAATTCCTAGAAAATTATATGATGAATGGGAACCCACCATTAAAGTTAAAATTAAAAATTATGAGTGCAATGCTTTATGTGATTTGGGTGCTAGCGTTTCCACAATTCCAAAATCTTTATGTGATGTGCTAGGTCTCACCAATATAGATGAATGTTCTCTTAATTTGCACTTGGCGGATTCTACTATTAAAAAGCCTTTGGGTAGAATTAATGATGTTCTTATTCTTGCAAACAGGAACTATGTGCCCGTTGATTTTATTGTTCTTGATATTGAATGCAATTCTTCTTGCCCCATAATACTTGGTAGGCCGTACTTACGAACTATAGGTGCCGTTATTGATATGAAAGAAGGGAATATAAAATTTCAGTTTCCATTAAAGAAGGGTATGGAGCATTTCCCTAGGAAAAGAATTAAAGCACCATATGAATCAATTATGAGGGCCACTTATGGAATCAACTTGAAAGATGATAATACTTGAAATTATGCATTATGCCTAGCTAGGGGCATAAAACAATAGCGCTTGTTGGGAGGCAACCCAATGAATAAAATAAAAATTTTCTGTTATTGTGTGTTTTCACTGTCATGCTACTGATATGATTGTGTTTTTGTATTTTTAATTAGTGTTTGTGCCAAGTAAAGCCTTTGGGATGATCTGGAAGATAGTATCATTGATGCTGTTTGGAAAACAGAAAGTTTTGCGTCCAGTGCCCGAATTTTGTTTCTGTACTAGAGCGTCAGAAAAATCTGAAATTTTTACACAGTATTGGTATATGAATTTCCCACGTTGTCCTAATTGTTCAGAATTTTTAGAGTTACAGAAGTATGGATTTTAAATAGATTCCTACAGACTGTTCTGTTTTTGACAGATTCTGTTTTTGATGCACTACTTGCTTGTTTTGATGAATCTATGGATTGTATCGGGGGGTATAAGCCATGGTGAAGTTAGAGTACAGTAGGTATAATGCAAAAATAAAATATGAATGGGTTTTCAACAGTACTTATTGTAGTGATTTATTTTGTTATACTAACGGATCTCACGAAGGTCTTGTTGAGTTTTGTGTGATTGAAGTTTTCAAGTTTTGGGTGAGATCACGATGGATGAAGGAATAAGGAGTAGAAAAAGCCTAAGCTTGGGGATGCCCGAGGCACCCCAAGGTAATATTATAGGAAGAGTCAAGCGTCTAAGCTTGGGGATGCCCCGGAAGGCATCCCCTCTTTCTTCTACCAACCATCGGTAAGTTTACTTGGAGCTATATTTTTATTCCTCACATGATATGTGTTTTGCTTGGAGCGTCTTGTATTATATGAGTCTTTGATTTGTTTGCTTTTTAGTTTGTCACAATCATCTTTTCTGAACACACCTATTTTGAGAGAGCCACACGATTATCATAATTTGCTAGAATACTCTATGTGCTTCACTTAAATTTTTTGAGCTAGGCAGTTGCTCTAGTGCTTCACTTAAATCCTTTTGAGCACGGTGGTGGCTATATTTTGAAGAAATAAACTCTCATGCTTCACTTATATTATTTTGAGAGTTGATTAAAATTTTGAAGAAATAAACTCTCATGCTTCACTTATATTATTTTGAGAGTTGATTAAAATTTTGAAGAAATGAATTCTCATGCTTCACTTATATTATTTTGAGAATTGACAAGATTAAAATTTTGAAGAAATGAATTCTCATGCTTCACTTATATTATTTTGAGAATTGACAAGATTAAAATTTTGAAGAAATATTTGCACTCTCATGCTTCACTTAAATCTTTTTGAGAGTTGATGATAGTAACGGTAATTTGCACATGATATGAAGTTGGTCCCAAAGTGATGAATATTCAAGAGGGATATAAATAAAAACTTTCAAATAGATCATTGGATATGATAAGTGTGATTCCTTGCAATAGTTTTGCGATATGGAAATGATAATATGTGAGTCATGTTAGTGAGTAATTGTGATTTAGTAAGAATATTAGTGTTAAGGTTTGTGATTCCCTATGCATGCACGTTAAGTCAATAGTTATGCAATGAAATTATATCCTACTTATGGTGCATTATTCGGTGTTAGTTGTGTTCAATGCATGTTTATGACCATTTTCGTTTTTTGGTTGGTTGCTTCTCAATCTATTTGCTAGCCTTCATTTGTACTAAGCGGAAATACTGCTTGTGCATCCAAATTCCTTAAACCCAAGTTGTGCCAAATGAATCCACTATATCTACCTATATGCGGTATTTCAATGCCGTTCCAAGTAAATTTGCGTGTGCCAACTCTAATTTTCAAAATAATTTTCCGTTTTGTGTGCCCGTACCGCTCATGAAGCGGCAGGGGGTAGCCATTATTTTCCATGCTAGGTGTGTTATTCTCCCGATGAGTGTTTATTCACTTGTCATTGCACGAGAGAATGGTTGGTAATAGGGATGCCTAGTCCCACAATGAAATCAAATTAATAACAACAAAATTACTTGGAAAGTGTTGGTATGGAGGGCACCCGTGGATACGGCTAGCCATGGATTGTGAAAGAGTGGTGGAAAGGAAATAAACTTTACTTTCTGTTTGGGAACCACATATGATGTGTCTAGCATGGAAAATATTGGGAATTCTCGGTCGTTTTCGTTGACAGGAAAAGCATGCCTCTCAAAATATTTTTATCTCTTTAATTTCAGCTTTGAGCTCTGGCACATTTGACAAATCTCTGCTTCCCTCTGCGAAGGGCCTATCTATTTACTTTTATGCAATTTTTATTTTTCTTGAGTCTCCATCTTCTCTTATAAAAGCACCAACTAGAGAGCAATATTGTCATACTTGTGCATTGTGTGTAGCTAATATTTAAGTGTGTGTCATGAATGGATCAATGATTGAGCATAATGGGCTAGGGATAACTTTCTTTAGCGTTGATATTTGGAAAGACATGGTTGCTTGTTAACATGCTTGAGTATTTATATCTTCATGTCAAATTATAGACTATTGCTTTGAATCATTCAAGTCCAATGTCCATGCTACAAAAGAAAAGAATATGTGATGAATATGATATGCAGCATTCCACATCAAAAATTCTGTTTTTATCATTTACCTACTCGAGGACGAGCATGAATTAAGCTTGGGGATGCTGATACGTCTCCAAGGTATCTATAATTTTTGATTGTTCCATGCTGTTATAATATCAATCTTGGATATTTTTATAATCATTTACAACAATTATATATCATTTTTGGAGACTAACCTATTAACCTAGTGCCCAGTGCCAGTTGTTGTTTTCTGCCCTGTTTTTGTTTTACAGAAAATCAATACCAAACGAAGTCCAAATGCCACGAAACTTTTTGGAGTTTTTTTATTGGACAAGATAAACACTGGAAGCTTCGGGAGAGGGACATAAGATGAAGGAGTGGGCCACGAGGCACCAGGGCGCGCCCTGGTACCTCGTGGGGCCCACCCAGCTCCATTTGACCTAATTCCAGCACTATAAATTCAGAAAAAATCTGAAACCCTCAGGGGAGTCCACGATATACTTTTTCCGCCGCCGCAAGTTTCTGTTCCAGAGAGATCCCATCTGGCGTCCTTCTCCGGTGATCTGCCGGAGGGGGAATCGATCACGGAGGGGTTCTACATCAACCTTGCTGCCCTTCCAATGATGCGTGAGTAGTTTACCACAGACCTTCGGGTCCATAGGCAGTAGCTAGATGGCTTCTTCTCTCTTTTTGATCTTCAATACAATGTTCTCCTTCATGTTCTTGGAGTTCTATCTGATGTAATCACTTTTTGCGGTGTGTTTGTTGGGATCCGATGAATTGTGAGTTTATGATCAGATTATCCATGAAATTATTTGAGTCTTTGCTGCACTCTTTTATGCATGATTATTATAGCCTCGTATTTCTTCTTCGATCTATTGATTTGGTTTGGCCAACTAGATTGATTTATCTTGCCATGGGAAGAGGTGCTTTGTAGTGGTTTCGATCTTGCGGTGCTCAATCCCAGTGACAGAAAGGGACATGACACGTATGTATCATTGCTACTAAGGGTAAAAAGATGGGGTTTATTCATACATGATTTTATCTTGTCTACATCATGTCATCGTTCTTAAGGCATTACTCCGTTCTTTATGGACTTAATACACTAGATGCATGCTGGATAGCGGTCGATGTGTGGAGTAATAGTAGTAGATGCAGGCAGGAGTCGGTCTACTTGTATTGGACGTGATGCCTATATACATGATCATTGCCTTGGATATCGTCATGATTATTTGCTTTCCTATCAATTGCCGAACAGTAATTTGTCTACCCACCGTATGCTATTTTCTCGAGAGAAGCCTCTAGTGAAACCTATGGCCCCCGGGTCTATCAAAATCATATTACTAAAACCCTAAAAATATTTCTGCCATTTTCTTTTATTTATTTTATTTTGTATTTTTGTATCAATCTATCTATCTATCATATACAATTTAATCTTGCAATTGACCGCCGAGAGATTGACAACCTCTCGTTTGCGTTGGCTACAAGGATTTGTTGTTTGTGTGCAGGTGCTGCTAACGAGGTGTTGTGTGATTCTCCTACTGGTTCGATAACCTTGGTTTCATACTGAGGGAAATACTTATCTCTACTGTGCTGCATCATCCCTTCCTCTTCAGGGATAATACCACCGCAAGCTACAAGTAGCAGACTACGTCGTGTCGATCAGCCGAGGCCGGGCATGACCCGAAAAAGTGTGTCCGGCCAGAGTTAATCGAGCGTGTTCGGTAACAGTAGTGCACCCCTGTAGGGAAGTTATCTATTCGAATAGCCGTGTCTATGGTAACAGGACGCTCAGTGTTCTATCCCGATCTACTACAACTTGAACTGGATACATGTTAATTATTTTTAAGCTCCGGGATTGCTTTCTCGGAGGGAGTCGATGAAGGATCTCTAGGCTTTGCTACTACTTGCCTGTTACTTTATGTTATGCTACTAATTTACACTCTTCTAATGCTGCAAGACGCTTCAAGATGCTAGTCTTCGATAGGCTAGGTTTTCCCATCTATTCTGGCATTTCTGCAGTCTAGTCCACAGATACAGCCATTCCCTTTGATACCGATGCATACTTAGCATAGTTCTGATGTAAGTCTTGTGACTACTTTGGATGAGTACTCACAGTTGCTTTGCTCCCTCTTTTCCCCATATCCGATTGCTGTGACCAGATGACGGAGCCCCAGCGCCAGCTGCCCAGTCGACGGCTACTATTACCCCGGCGGAGCCTACTACTACGTGGAGACCGATGACCAGGAGTAGTTTAGAAGGCTCCCAGGCAGGAGGCCTGCGCCTTTTCGATCTAGTTGTTGTTGTTTTGCTCAGCCTTCTTAAGGAAACCTTGATTAGTTATGTCTCTACCCAGACATTGTTGCTTCCGCTGATGCTTGTATAACTCGAGCTTATGTATTCGAGCCCTCGAGGCCCCTGGCTTGTAATATAAAGCTTGTATTTTTTTTTGTCTAGAGTTGTGTTGTGATATCTTCCCGTGAGTCCCTGGGCTTGATCGTGCGCATTTGCGTGTATGATTAGTGCACGGTCAAGTCGGGGCGTCACACAATTCTAGTAGCTTCATTACAGAAATATATGACATGTCCATCAATGTTATCAACCAAAAGATCTTTAACCATTGCAACATTAGGTTCAACTTTAATTTGTTCAGAGGGTCTAGATGTTCTTATATTACTTTTGTTAACCACAGTTGAGGCTTTAGCATGTTCCTTAATTCTAACAGGGAAAGGCGGTTTCTCAATATAAGCAGTAGGTACAACTGGATCAACATTGTAAACAATTATTTCTTCTTTAACACTAATAGATTCTTCTTCTAATTCAATAGGTGGATGATATTTAATCCACTTATCTTTAGGGAGATCAACATCAGCAGCAAAAGATTCACAAAAAGTGGCTACTATCTCAGAGTCATGTCCATATTTAGTACTAAACTTATGAAAACCATCAGTTTCCATAAAAGATTTAACACAATCAAACTTGAGATTTATACCTGACTCTTTGCCTTTGTCGAACTCCCAATTTTTAGAGTTGCGTTTAATTATTTCCAAAAGATTCCACTTGAATTCAATAGTTTTCTTCATAAAAGAACCAGTAGAAGAAGAATTGAGTATGGATCGATCATTATGAGAAAGCCGAGCATAAAAGTTCATAATAATAATTTCTCTTGAGAGCTCATGATTGGGGCATGTGTGCATCATATACTTAAGCCTCCCCCTAGCTTGAGCAATACTTTCTCCTTCACGAGGCCAAAAATTATATATATAATTCCGATCACGATGAACCAGATGCATAGGATAAAACTTCTGATGAAATTCCAATTTGAAACGGTTCCAATCCCACGTTCCAATATCATCACATAGCATATACCATGTCAATGCCTTTCCCTCCAAATATAAAGGGAATACCTTCTTCTTAACCATCCTCGGATAAACCTGCAAGCTTAAACAATCCACAAATTTCATCCACATATATTAAGTGCATATCGGGATGTACCTTTCCATCTCCTGCATAAGGATTAGCTAGCAGTTTCTCTATCATACCCGAAGGAATCTCATAATAAATATTTTCAGTAGGTTCAGTAGGTTGAGGGGCAACTCTATTTGCTTCCGATCGAGGTGACGATACCCCGAACAAACCCCTCAAAGGAATACTTTCCATACTGACAAGTGACAGTAAATTTCAGCACGTAATATAAATGTTTCCTTACCAAATTCCACTCACCAAAGGCGCTTCACTCCCCGGAAACGGCGCCAGAAAAGAGTATTGATGACCCACAAGTATAGGGGATCAATCGTAGTCCTTTCGATAAGTAAGAGTGTCGAACCCAACGAGGAGCTGAAGGAAATGACAAACGGGTTTCAGCAAGGTATTCTCTGCAAGCACTGAAATTGTAGGTAACATATAGTTTGATAGCAAGATAATTCGTAACAAGTAACAAGTAGTAATGGTAACAAAGGTGCAGCAAGGTGGCCCAATCCTTTTTATAGCAAAGGACAAGCCTGAACGAACTCGTATAATAAGCAAAGTATTCTCGAGCACACATGGGAATTTCATCTAGTCACTTTCATCATGTTTGTTTGATTCGCGTTCGCTACTTTGATGATTTCATATGTGGGTGGACCGGTGCTTGGGTGCTGTTCTTACTTGAACAAACCTCCCACTTATGATTACCCCCTCTCGCAAGCATCCGCAACTACGAAAGAAGAATTAAGAATAATCTAACCATAGCATGAAACATATGGGTCCAAATCAGCCCCTTACGGAATAGCGCATAAACTAGGGTTTAAGCTTCTGTCACTCTAGCAACCCATCATCTAATTAGTACACCACAATGCCTTCCCTTAGGCCCAAAGATGGTGAAGTGTCATGTAGTCGACGTTCACACGACACCACTAAAGGAAGCAACAACATACATACCTTCAAAATATCGAACGAATACCAAGTTCACATGATTACTTATGACAAGACTTCTCCCATGTCCTCAAGAACAAAAGTAACTACTCACAAATTATATTCATGTTCAAGATTAGAGGGGTGTTCAATATCATTAAGGATCTGAACATATAATCTTCCACCAAAAAACCAACAAGCATCAACTACGTGATGTAATCAACACTACTAGCAACCCACAGGTACCAATCTGAGGTTTTGGGACAAAGATCGAATACGAGAGATGAACTAGGGTTTGAGATGAGATTGTGCTGGTGAAGATGTTGATGAAGATTGGTCCTCCCACTATGAGAGGATCGTTGGTGATGTCGATGGCTTCGATTTCCCCCTCCCGGAGGGAAGTATCCCTGGCGGAATCGCTCCGCCGGAGAGCAAAAGTGCTCCTGCCCAGGTTCCGCCTCGAGATGGCGGCACTTCATCCCGAAAGTCTTCTCTTGATTTTATCTAGGGAAAATGGCTTCATATAGTGGAAGATGGGCCCCGGAGGCCTGCCAGGGACCCCACAAGCTCGGGGGGCGCCCCTAGGGGGTAGGGCGCAACCCCAGGCTTGTGGCTGCCTGGTGGGTCCCCTTCTATTGATTCTTTCGCCAGTATTTTTTATATATTCCAAAATAATTCTCCATAAATTTTCAGGTCATTTGGAGCTGTTCAGAATAGCTATCTCTGTTTCACCCCTTTCCGGTCCAGAATTCCAGCTGTCGGTAATCTCCCTCTTCATGTGAAACTTGCAAAATAAGAGAGAAAAGGCATAAGAATTGTACCATAAAGTGAAATAATAATCAAAAACATAATAAATACAAGTAAGAAAACATGATGCAAAATGGACGTAATAGTCCTTCCATCCCTCCTTGTTTTGCCTCCTGAAATCAATACATATTCTGTACCCAACTATTGTTCTAGTGGGGATTAGTTCCTTGTGTTTATTAGGAACAACAATAAACCCTCCTTTCTTAGGAACGCAATGAACTGGACTCACCCACTTACTCTCAAATACCGGATCTATAATGCCTGCATCAAGTAGATGAATTAACTCTTTCATTACCACTTCTTTCATTTCAGGAGTCAATTTCCTTTGATATACGTGCACGGGTGTAGCCCCTTGTTCCATGTATATACGATGTGTGCATATGAAGGGACTTATCCCCTTGAGGTCATCCATAGAATACCCGAAAGCCTTGCCATGTTTCTTCAAATTTTTCACGAGTTCATCCTTTTCTTCATCTAAAAGGTTAGCACTGATAATAATCGGATATTTATTTGTTTCATCTAAAAACTCATGCCTTAATTCTTTCGGCAAGGGCTTAAGTTCAGGAGGGGGTAATACCTCATCTCCTTTCTTCTCGGGTACTTGAAATTTTTCTTCAGCAGTAGGCTCTTGCATAGGTGCCTCATCTAAATGTTGATCAATTTCCATTTTAGCTGGATCTTCGGGACTTTGCTCATAATCAATGAGACTTCTTTCAAGTTCATCTACTGGCATCCCGAAATAAATAGAGGCAAGTTGTGCAATTGTCTTGTCCTCGCTATCATCATGCTCTCTCAGCTGTGAAGGATTTTTAAATCTGGAGAAATGAAATTCCCTTTCTTCCTCTCCAAAACGGAGAGAGACAACCTCTCTTTTACAATCAATCTTTGCCCCTGCAGTGTTAAGAAAAGGTCTTCCAAAAATAATAGGACAAAGATCATCTTCAGGTATTTCCATGACAAAAACTTCCACAGGGTAAGTAAAGGTTCCCAGGAGCAAATAAACATCAGATAATATGCCATATGATTTCCTAAGGGTACCATCTGCTAGTTTTATTTCCATTTTTTTGGTTTGGAGTTCACAAAAATAGATTTCATCACGAAGCTTAACATAAAGAGCATAAGGTATCACATCAATAGAAAAACCCATATCGCAAAGCCCATAATAAGAGGTGCTACCAAAAGAACAAGATACTACCAGTTTACCTGTGTCTCCTACTTTTACACAACCTTTAACAAAAGATGTTACCTCTTTTTCCATGGTAGCAATATTATCATTTACCGGTTCCTTGATCATACTCTTCTTTTCAACAGGCGGCTTTGCTTGAACAGCACATATGTACCTATTCTTCTTTTCTTGCTACTTTAGCCATTTGTGATCATACTCCAATTGCACGACTCGCCTTGGGTAAGATAATTTCACTACTGGTTCATAGTCATCCTTAACACAAGTCTCTAATGGTCCCACCTCCAAGGCTTCAACAACCACTTCCTCGGGGCCCTCATCAGTATAACACTCCCAATTTTTCTTAGGAAGTTCTAGAAATTCAGCATAACATTTTAACAAGCTAAAGCACAATATCAGGGTCAAGATAAAGTTCTTCACTAAGTTTATTGACTCTACCTGACTTAGGATAAGCTTTTATGCAATCAAAATCTATCTCAACTCCTCCTTCTCCACCTTCATCGGTCCCCCAAGCTTCATGATTGGCATGTATTTTATCTAATAACCCCCAAGCTTCGGGTACCAAACTAGAAGTCAAAGCACCCCCCGAAGCTAAGTCTAATTCAGTTTTGCATTCTTTTCTAGGTCCTCCCTAACAGAAATTTAACACAAGACAATCAGGGATACCATGATGTGGACAATCATCAAGTAGAATACGGTACCTTTGGTATGCCTTTACCAGGCTCTCACTTGGTCTCTGGTCAAAATTTATAATCCAATGCCAAGCTTTATAAGCTTTCCTCTCTAGGTAACAGTGTGCTAGGAATGCCTTGGATAATTTCTCCCATGTGTCAAAGGTACCTGCAGGGTAAGAAAGTAGCCATGCTTTCGCCGAGGCGGTTACAGTATGCCAAAATAATTTTAGTTTCATATCATCATAGCTGAAAGCATTAAGTTTCAACGCCCCGCATATTTCATCAAAAAATTGCAAGTGTCGGTAAGGGTCCTCATTCTCCTCACCTTTAAATTGCTTATCATGCAATAGTTCTAATACGCTCGGATTCACCTCATAAGCTACACTCGTAGGATTTGGTCCCAATGATGTGAAGATTTCTCCTATAGGTGGTCCGGTGAGTTTGCATTGCGGTGAGTTGGTAGTAGTGCCCAAACTCAGCCATGGTTGCTCTAGACCTGCAAACAACTTAGTACACGCGAAATAAACCAAACTTAAAACAAAGACCAAAAGCGCTCAGCTCCCCAGCAAAGGCGCCAAAAAAAGCTTGATGGCCTGCAAGTGCACATGGTTTAGTTGTAGCTTTTTCGAAGTAAGAGTATCGATCCCACAGGCAACATAGGAATCAGTCTTTATCTCTTGTAGGGTTTAAATATCGGTGCCTGCAAGTTAAATGCAATCCAAAACAAAGTGGAGACGAATAAAAGTATTGAGTGATAGTAGCGAACGGTGAAGTAAACTTGAAAAAGTAAAGTAAAGTAATGCGAGACGTGAGTAATGGTTGTTAAAATCAATAGGACTAAAGCGTTCCCAGGGAGTCCGGATTCCCCACTAGTATGTGTCTACACGACCGATGCCTAAGCATAATGCTACGTCAGATTCCTAATCCACTTTATATGTTTCTATTTGTGGGTGGAGCCAAGTATAGATACTTGCATACACGCGGCAGCCCCGTATCACATACGCTGCTGCCATTCATCCCCACTCCATTGAGTGAATGACAATTAAGGGTTTCCCCGTGGATGCAGCTAAAAGCGGTCTCCGTTTACCCCCTGCTGCAATGATCAGGAACGAAGGGAGATATGCTCTGTCACTAACCTACCTCCGCAACCAGCCGTCACGCCAGCAGTAATAACCCTTCCTCCAAAATTGGCATATGTTGGATGGTTGATTTCACCCAACATCAAGAAGACTATTAACATAAACATGTAAAGAGGATATCAAATCATAATACCAAATGATCTTATTCATACTAGGGTTCCTCCATATCCCCGAGAACTAGAGAAACTACTCGCACATCGAGGGTACAAACATCGCGAGATGAATCATGATGAACATGGTGATAGCACAAAAGTAATACAAGATTGGATCCACACCAACTATTGTATTACAAATGGATGGAGATGAGATGGTGATGATGAAGAAGATGATGATGATACCCTCTTGATGCGGTGTTGCGGTGGTGAAGTCCTTGCGTCGATTCCCCCTCTGGATGCCTTTCGGAGGTTAGGGTTCTGTGTTCTGGGTGAGTTTCTAGAGTCTGTGTGCGTTTGATCCCCAATCCGATTCCACGGGGTGGAAGTAGTCGATGAAGAGGAAGCGGCGGCACATTGTACGACTGCTGGTACGAGCGCGTGCGCTCATACCAGATGCCGTCCTGCGTTCTGGAGGTGTCGCGCAGCCTCCAACTTCTTCCAAGGCACTTCATTCTTTTATGGTAATAATATATCACATTTATTGACGTGATTTTATCACCATTTTCTGGAGTTCTTTCCTTAGTACATCATTCACTTCCAAAAATGCATCCTGAGGAAAACCGACTAAAAGACGTGCGCGAACGCAGTAAAATCCCACAAATCTTACTATGTAGGCACACAATAAAGAGCAAAAACATCACACATTTTGGACTCATCAACGGACATGCCCACTTGGTTGGCTTATCCTTCTCTCCTGAAGCACTCTATATTTGTTCTTTTCGGTGCAGTCTAGGAAATTGATCCCCTGAAATTGAACTTGTTGTCTACATGCAATTTCATTGGCTGAACGAACAGCTTCACTTCATGCAATACGAGCAGACCTTTTCGTGTTCATCTAATCAAAATAAATTTTTAGTCCAATAGATCGATACAAAATGAACCTACGTGAAACATATGATCTACCTCCTTTCAAAACATCAACGATTACCTGCTCATTCAAAATTTTGGCTCAAGAACGTACAAGAACCAAAACATGGTAATGCGAAACTATAGAGCACGGATTCACCAAGAATAAATTGGGGATTGGAGGAAACACATACCATAGATCATTCACACGGAAGGATTTGAATTGAAAACGAGTAGGAAGCGAGATCTGATGACCCACAAGTATAGGGGATCAATCGTAGTCCTTTCGATAAATAAGAGTGTCGAACCCAAGGAGGAGCAGAAGGAAATGACAAGCGGTTTTCAGCAAGGTAATCTTTGCAAGTACTGAAAGTAGCGGTAACAGATAGTTTTGATAGCAAGATATTTCGTAACAAGTAACAAATAGTAATGGTAACAAAAAGTGCAGCAAGGTGGCCCAATCCTTTTTATAGCAAAGGACAAGCCAGAACGAACTCGTATAATAAGCAAAGCGTTCTCGAGGACACATGGGAATTTCATCTAGTCACTTTCATCATGTTTGTTTGATTTGCGTTCGCTACTTTGATAATTTGATATGTAGGTGGACCGGTGCTTGGGTGCTGTTCTTACTTGAACAAGTCTCCCACTTATGATTACCCCCTCTCGCAAGCATCCGCAACTATGAAAGAAGAATTAAGAAAACTCTAACCATAGCATGAAACATAGGGGGTCCAAATCAGCCCCTTACGGAATAGCGCATAAACTAGGGTTTAAGCTTCTGTCACTCTAGCAACCCATTGATACGTCTCCAATGTATCTATAATTTATGAAGTATTCATGCCATGTTTATAACAATTCTATATGGTTTTGGTATGATTTGATTAGAACTAACCCGGACAGACGTTATTTTCAGCAGAATTGCCATGGTGTTGTTTTTTGTGCAGAAATAAAAGTTCTTGGAATTGGATGAAACTTTTTGGAGATTTTTTATGGAATAAATTAAAAATACTGGAACCAAGACCCACTGGAGGGGGGCCACCCAGTGCCCACGAGGCACCAGGGCGCGCCACCCCCCCCCCCCCCCCCCCGCAGGCGCGCCCTGGTACCTCATGGGGCCCACGTGGCTCCGTCTGACCTGGTTCCAATGCTGAAAAATCCTATAAATAGAGAAACCCCCAGAAATAACCATAGATGAGTTTTTTACGCCGCCGCAAGCCTCTGTACCTCCACAATCTCATCTACAGTTTCCGGCACCCTGTCGGAGGGGGGAATCATCACCGGAGGCCATCTTCATCATCCCGGCGGTCTCCATGACGAGGAGGGAGTAGTTCACCCTCGTGCCTGAGGGTTTGTACCAATAGCTATGTGTTTGATCTCTCTCTCTCTCGTTTTCTTGATTTGGCATGATCTTGATGTACCGCGAGCTTTGTTAATATAGTTGGATCATATGGTGTTTCTTCCCTCTCTATCTTTGTTGTGATGAATCGAATCTTTTCCCTTTGAGGTTTCGTTATTGTCGGATTGAATATTCAGATTTGAGAACACTTGATATATGTCTTGCATATGAATACCCGTGGTGACAATGGGGTATTATATTGATTCACTTGATATATGTTTTGGAACTCAACTCATGGATTCCCGTGGTGACATTGGGGTAATCTATGCATATGGGTTGATGCACGTTTTCATTATCTTTTCTCCGATAGAAACTTTGGGGTGCTCCTTGGAGTTCTTTGTGTGGATTGAATGTTATGATTATGAAGTTGTTTGATGCATATCGTATAATCAACACACGGATACTTGTGGTGACATTGGAGTATCTAGGTGACATTGGAGTTGGTTGATGTGTATCATATGGTGTTATTTTAGTACGAACTCTAGGGCTGTTTGTGACACTTATAGGAATATCTCAATAGATCGATCGGAAAGGATAACTTTGAGGTGGTTTCGTACCCTACAAACAATTTATATCTTATGTTCTCCGCTAATAGGAACTTTGGAGTGATTCTTTATTGCACGTTGAGGGATGGTTATATGATCCAATTATATTAGCATTGTTGAGAGATTGCACTAGCGAAAGTATGAACCCTAGGCCTTGTTTCTAAGCATTGCAATACCATTTGTGCTCACTTTTGTTACTTGCTACCTTGCTGTTTTTATATTTTCAGATTACAAAAACCTATATCTACTATCCATACTACACTTTTATCACCATCTCTTCGCCGAACTAGTGCACCTATACAATTTACCATTGTATAGGGTGTGTTGGGGACACAAGAGATTTCTTGTATCTGGTTGCAGGGTTGTTTGAGATATACCATCTTCAACCTACGCCTCCCACGGATTGATAAACCTTAGGTCATCCACTTGAGGGAAAATTGCTACTGTCCTACAAAACTCTGCGCTTGGAGGCCCAACACGAGTCTACGAGAATAAGTTGTGTAGTAGACATCAAGCTCTTTTCTGGCGCCGTTGCCGGGGAGGTGAGTGCTTGAAGGTATATCTTTAGATCTTGCAATTGAATCTTTTAGTTTCTTGTTTTATCACTAGTTTGGTTTATAAAAGAAAACTATAAAAAAGAATGGAATTGAGGTTGCCTCATATTATTCGTCTTTATCATGTCTTTCTTGAAAATGATGGATCGGAAAATTGTGCTCAATTGATAGAAGAAGAATTCAATAAAATGTTTGGTATAAAATCTTTGAATGATGAGCATGATTGCAATATTGTTAGTATGAATTCTATGAATATCCAAAATACTAAAGATGATTGCACTAGTCATGACAAAAAAATGTTTCTTATAAGCATGTCAATTTTTGTGGAGTGCATAAAGTTTGTGAAGACATGCCTTATAGGGATGATAGATTTTGCAAGAAGCATAAACATGATAGAACCAATTTTTTGCTCAAAGTGATAGATGAATTTGCTACAAAATTATGCTCTCTTCATCCCATTACTTGTGAACTTTGCAATAAAATTGGTCACCTTAATTTTCAATGCATACTTTTTCATGATCGAATCATGGCTAAATATTGTAATGACTTGACCGCCCTTGAACTATATAATGAGCTTTACCTATTTTTGGGGTGTGAGGAATTGTCACATAAAAATAGTTGGTTTGAAGTATTCATTCTCACGGATGACATTGAAACTAATCTAAAGGAAATCTATATGTTTTGTATGGTAAATTGCAATGAGAATGCTTATATTGCCAACTATAGAAAGAAGGGAAAACCAATAGAATATAAAAGGAACACTAATGAAAGGGTAAAGATTTCCACTTTCCCTCCTATTGTCTCTCATGAGGAAATAGGTGACGAGGAGGAGCTTCCTATTCAACCAATATCATCAATAAGAAGCTCGGAAAAATTGATTAAACCCACACATGATGTGGTGAAGAAGAAGAAAAGGAGAAAGAGTAGAGGTAAAAAGGTATCCCTCCCAAATAATGTTGCTCCTATTATTGTTGTGCCTCATGAGAGTGAATCAAAAATAATTGTGGAAGATGATATACTTGATGATGATATTGCTTCTTTGTCTTATGGTACAATGTCCGAAGGAACTATTGAGGATGATTTTATTATGCCTATTACTCATTATGATGATTATGATTGGGAAAATAATGATACTTCTTATAATCTTGAAAATCTTTTTGGCACCAACTTGGAAAATTATGATGATAATAATTGCTATACTATTGGTGCTATTCATACTATTAATGATGAGAGTAATTATGCTTATGATATGCAAAGCCACAAGCTTGGGGATGCTATGTTTGATGAGAATGACATGTTTGAGAATTTATTTGCTGCAATTAATGTTTGTCCCAAGCTTGGGGATGCTATGCTTAATGAAGATGATCTTTTTAGCCCCCCTACTTTGAATGATCAAATTTGTTATGATGATTGCATGCCTCCTACTTATGATGATTATTGTGATGATACTTATGTTATAAAAAGTAGAGATGATTATTATTATAATACTTGTTATAATCATGAAAATCCTTTTACTGAACATCACTCTTTTAATGTGGAAACAATTTATAGTATTCGAGTTTCATACGATACTCCCACTATTATGAATGAGAAGAAAATTGCTTGTGTGGAGAGTAATAACAATTCTATGCTTATGTATCATGACAAGAATGCTTTGTGTTGTAACACCCCTATGTAATAAGCACAGTGATCCTCTATTAATCATGCCAAGTCATCATCATTTGCAATGATTGATCAGAGTGGTTTAATATCTCATTTCAAATTCTGCCACTAAATTCAAATTCAAATGCAATTGAAATTTGGAGTTGCACAAAAGTTGCTGGAAAAATGTTCATCATTTAGCATAAATTCCAAAACAAATGATGTTAAGAAAAACAACATCACCATCAATGCTAAATGTGGGTTAGGACATTTAAACAGTGCAAAAACAGCACTTAAAAATGTATTTCCATTTTTGAAAAATTCAAATGGAATCCAATATAGTCCAAACCTTTTTGGGGCAGAGCAGAATAATGCATTGTTATTTTACAAAATACATTTTGGCAACTCAATTAATTTTGCAATCTTCTGTAAAAAGAAAAAAGCAGAAAAGAAAACCAAAAAGGCCAGACCGGCTGGGCCTGAGTGCACAGTGCAGCCCAGCCAGCCCAGCCGGCCTCTTCTCCCTCCTCTCCTCTCTCTCTCTCGCGCTGTCGCCCGCGCCGTGGCTGGCCACGAGCGCACCGCCCAGCCGGCGACACCGCGACGCCACCCATGCGGAGGGGATAAGGGCAAGCCCTATCCCTTCCCCCTGGACACCCTGCGCCATTCTCCCCCTCTCTCTCCCACTCGTTCGAGCTCTCACCCTCTCTCCCGAGCGCATCCGCCGCCGCATGTCGCCGTTTACGCAGCCGCCGTCCCCGTTGGACCTCGCCGCCTTGTCCCTCTGCTTCGTCGACGTAGACTACGGCGTCTGGAGCCAGTCATCGGAGCCGGGAAGTCCTGCACGACGAGATCCACGCCGCCGTCTTCGTCTCGGGTCGCCGGCGAACTCCACCGCATCCGGCCTCCCCCTGCGCTACTAACCCGTCGCCGGGCCTCCTTGAGCCTCCCCGGTGAGCTACGCATCTCCCCTTCTCCCTCTCTGAGCTCGCGCGCGCCACTAGCCCTCGATCCCGCCATGGCCGAACTCGTCTCCACCGTCGAGCTCATAGCCGTCATCGCCGTCGCCGTCGAGCTCGGCCTCGTGCTCAGCACGACCGCGCGGTCCCAATGCGACCAGTGACGCGCCTCGCCGTGCCCGCAAATGCCGTAGCCACAACCCACCCGAGAACGCCGCCGCCTCCGCCGCTCGCTGTCGCCATCTCCGGCCGTTTCCGGCCAAACCACCGCCGCAGAACGACGCACGGGCAAGTGCCCGTTCGAACGCGCCCGACCGCGTGCAAAACGGTCGCCGGAGCGTGATTTCCGGCCAATTCCCGAGCGGGCCGCCACGTTCGCGCGTCACCGGCGGCTAAACGCCGGTGGCCGCCGGCGTGGCTGGCCTGGGGCCCACCCAGAGACGCTGACCAGTGGGTCCCAGGGCCCCGTTGACCGCGTTGACCGTGGTCAACGAGCTGACGTGGCAGCCACTGCCACTGACATGCGGGCCCCACCCGCCTAATTAGTGTAATTAAAACGGATTTTAAATAAACTTAGCTAATTAACCTAATTAGACACTGACATGTGAGGCCAGGCTGCTAATTACCCTGATTAGTTATAATTAAACTCTGTTTAGTACTGTGCCTATGACAGGTGGGACCCAGCTGTCAGGTTTGACCTGAACAGCTGCGGTTGACCCACTGATGTCATGATGACGTCATGCTGAATCCAGCATCTACTATTCTGGATAATATGAATTGTTTAATTAAATAAATTCCAGAAAATTCAGAAAACTGTTTAAATCTTTGAAAACTCGTAGAAATTAAACCGTAGCTCGGATCGAAAAACTTTCTACATGAAAGTTGATCAGAAAAACGAGACGAATTCGAATACGCGGTCAAAAATGCTTGACCAACACTCCTAACTACCAGAACATGGAACCGTTCCCTCCGGTCCAGTAGTCCGAAATCAGCCTAAACGCCGGGAAAATATCCCAGATATTTTCCCGATTCGTCCGCGACATATAGCAATGCATTAGGGCACCACTAACATTGCATACTACCATGCCTTGCATCTGTGTTGCATTAATTGCCTTTTATTTATTGTTTCTTGCCCCTCTTCTTCTTCGATAGCCCCCGAGACCGACGCAGCTCAGGAGACCGACGACCCTACTGACGCTCCCTCCTTTGCCGCAGAGCTTCCAGGCAAGCAACCCCCCCCCCCACCCTTGATGGATGCCTATATCACCTATTCTCTCTCCCTCCTGCTTGCATTAGAATTTGCAACTGCTGTTGATTAATCCTATTCTGATGCATAGCCTGTCCTTGTAACTGTTGTTGATACCTTCCTGTTATCCAAAATGCTTAGAATAGGTTGGATGGTAGTGAACCATTTGTGGCCCCTCTCCCTTGCTGTAGTTGCCCCGCTTTAGTATCTGTGTCCCGATCGATGTGATCGAATGGACTGAGAACTTCATAACACCGCACCCCCCTAAGTTGCTCGACTCTGCAGAGCCGGCATCGAGTGCCGGGGGTGATACCTCTTATCTCACATCGATGATGCCTCTGTAGTACAGCTAGTCGGTTGTGGAATACCGAGGGTGATTCCTCTTCCCCATCTCCGACAAAGCTTCTGTCGTGCGACCCCGCTAGTGTGAATACCATCGAGGGTGATTCCTCCGGGTTCACATTGACGGGAACACCGAGTTGGAATCCCACGAGGGTGATTCCTCGGATTCCTTCTTGATGTGATAGACACACGGTTACTTTAGTTTACTACTATTGCTTACCTGTTGCCCCTTTACTGTTACTGTTAATATGGGACTGAAGGGACAGGTGGTACCACCCGGTAGAGGTGGACCTGAGATCCCGACAGCCCCTGGGAAGACGGGTTGACCAGGAGGGTACCCGCGAGATATTTACGAGGCGCGGCCGGGCAGGCGGACCGTGAGCCTGGCCCTTGCCGCAAGTCCTTGAGACGGGGCGACGGGACCACAGAGTGTGGAGCAACCGATTGTCACCGCGAGCTCCAAACGCACTAATGGGTTAGGATATGTAATCTGAGTAGGCCTCTGGCCTTTTCGCGCTAACCAGCACGTGGAAATAATATGGGTACTCGGTGTCGTAGTATCAGCCGAAGTTCTTCAGACGTCAGCGGTTGAGCGGCACGCGCCCGGGTTGGACCGTGAAAGCCTGCGCTTGTATTAAGGGGGCTAGGTCTACTCCCGGCCATCCTCGCAATGTGCAAGAGTGCAAAGGGCGATGGGCCCAAGACCCCTGAGCGCTTAGGATGTAGACCGGCGTGCTGGCCTCTCTGATGAGCCTAGGTAGGGCTACGACGTGTCGATAGTCCGAGGCCGGGCATCGACTGAGCAAGTGTGTCCGGCCAGAGTCATCGAACGTGTTGGGTAAGTTGGTGCACCCCTGCAGGGAAGTATATCTATTCGAATAGCCGTGTCCACGGTAACAGGATACTCGGAGAATATCCCGATCTTCTACAACTAGAAATGGGTTAAATGTATTGGCTCCGGGATTGCTTTCTCGCAGGGAGTCGAGGAAGGATCTCTGTGCGATGTTGATACATGTTGCTATTACTATATTTATGTACTAATCTGTACTCTTCTAATGTTGCAAGACCCTGAAGATGCTAGTCTTCGATAGGCTAGGCCCCTCTCTCTATTCTGGCATTTCTGCAGTCAAGTCCACATATACATCCTTCCATTGATAATGTTGCATAAGTAGAATAGCTCTGATGTAAGTCTTGCTGAGTACTTTGGATGAGTACTCACGGTTGCTTTGCTTTCTTTTTCCCCATACCCGATACTTGAGATCAGATGACAAAGCCCCGGAGCCAGCTGCCCCAGCAGTCGACGACGACTACTACCACTACTACCCCTCCGGATACTACTACTACGAGGAGCCGTCTGACGACCAGGAGTAGTTAGGAGGCACCCAGGCAGGAGGCTTGCGCCTTTCGATCCAGTGTTTTTATTTTGCCCCGCCTTCTTAAAGTCCTATCTGTTTAACTGTGTGTCTGTACGCAGATACCTGATGCTTCCGCTGATGCTTGTATGACATCGAGTTTATGTATTCGAGCCCTCGAGGCCCCTGGCTTGTAATATAAAGCTTGTATGAATTTTATTTATGTTTAGAGTTGTGTTGTGATATCTTCAAGTGAGTCCTTAGGCTTGATCGTGTGCATTTGCATGTATGATTAGTGCACGATTAAGTCGGGGCGTCACAAGTTGGTATTAGAGCCGACTGCCTGTAGGATCCCCCTTTCCAACTCCTTGGCCGAAGTTGAGTCTAGCCTTTGCAAAACGATTTTACTAACATGCCTGTGTGGCTTACGGGCCCACGTCGCCAATGGGTGGTATTAGGATCTTTTATTCCTCTTCTATACTCTGGGACTCTGATCTCTCATCTTTTCGGGTTAAATGATTTTGCTAACACTGACATTAGGTTCTCGTAATCACATTCACCCGGAGAGCTGGATTATCTGCCACTAATCCTTTTCCTTTGAACTGATTAATCGGATAATCACCTTTTCTTTTCCATTGGTCTGTTTAACCTTTTCTTTCCAATAATATCATATGCTTCTCACACTGTCATTTGACACTTTTGGAACCTCTCGGAAAAATGTGTCGTGATCAGCGTCAACATTTTGACCTCTTCCAAGATGTTAATTGAATTCATGGTGAGCAATGCCATCCTTGCCCCTCGCTGATCTGTGTTATCATCAGCAACCTCTTTGACTACCTGCCCATGTATTGCTGTTAACCCAGAACGAGTCCAGTCAAGAATGACTCCCCCGAAGAATGTCAAGCAAGTCAGAAGTTTTCTCGGTCTTGCAAGTTATTGTCGTCGCTTTGTCGAGAACTTCTCAAAGATTGCCAAGCCTCTGACTAATCTGCTTCACAAAGGCGTTAAGTTTGAGTGGACAGATAAATGTGAGGAAAGTTTCTAGACCCTCAAGGACAAGCTCACCTCTGCTCCAGTGCTTGCTCCGCCGGATTCTCGCAAGGATTTCGTGATTTATTGTGACGCTTCTTGTCAAGGATTAGGCTGTGTCCTGATGCAAGAGCGAAGAGTAATTGCTTATGCCTCGCGACAATTGCGTCCTCACGAAGAGAATTATCCAGTGCATGATCTTGAACTTGCTGCAGTGATATATGCATTGAAGCTGTGGCGACATTACCTTCTCGGTAACCGATGTGAGATCTATACTGATCAGCAAAGTCTGAAGTATTTATTTACTCAGCCGGATCTCAATCTCCGCCAACAACGATGGTTGGAAATGATTACGGACTATGACTGTGGTATTTCTTATACCCCTGGTAAGGCTAATGTGATGGCCGATGCCTTGAGCCGCAAGTCCTATTGTAACAACCTCAGGGTTCAGCAAGCTCAACCTCGTCTGTATGAAGAATTGCGCCAGCTGAACCTCTGCATTGTTCCACAGGGATCTCTTAATACCCTTGTTATACAGCCAGATCTTGAGCAGGCTGTTAAACGTGCGCAAGCTAAAGATGCTGAAGTTGATCTCATGAAAAGAGATCTTCACCTTGAAAAGTATAGGGGTTTCTCGCTTGCTGAAGATGGAACCTTGTATTTCAAAGACCGCATTGTGGTACCTCGGTTCGAATTGATGACTGACAAGGTCATGAAGAGGGCTCATGATACACCACTGTCTATTCATCCGGGTAGTACCAAGATGTATCGTGATCTCCGACCAAGGTACTGGAGGTCTAGAATGAAGCAGGATATTGCTCGATATGTTGCTGAATGTGACGTTTGCCGTCGCGTTAAAGCAGAACATCAGAAGCCTGCTGGAATTCTACAACCGCTCCCTATCCCTTTATGGAAATGGGATAAGGTTCAAATGGATCTCATTACTGGCCTTCCCAAGTCGCAGAAAGGTCACGATGCTATTCTTGTCGTCGTCGACCAACTTTCCAAAGTTGCACACTTTCTGCCAGTCAAGGAGACGATCACTGCTAGTCAGTTGGCAGATCTGTATATCCCCAGAATTGTATCACTCCACGGTATTCCGAAGGAGATCAGTTCAGACCGTGGCAGCCTCTTCACCTCTCACTTCTGGAATAGTTTCCAACAAGCAATGGGAACTCATATTACTTGGAGTTCAGCTTATCACCCCCAGTCCCAAGGCCAAGTCGAACGAGTGAATCAAGTGCTTGAAGATATCATGCGTGCTTGTGTTATATCATTTGGCAAGAAGTGGGAAGAATCTCTCCCGTATGACGAATTCTCTTACAACAATAGCTATCAAGCAAGTTTGAAAATGGCCCCCTTCGAGGTTCTATATGGACGTAAGTATCGAACCCCTCTGAATTGGTCAGAAACTGGGGAACGACCGCTCATTGGTCCGGATATTATCCAACATGCCGAAGAGCATGTCCGTGTTGTTTGTGAAAATCTCAAGGCGGCCCAGGACCGCCAGAAGAGCAACTATGATCGCAAACGATGGGGATTTACCTATCAACCTGGTGATCAAGCTTATCTGCGTGTCACTCCTATGAAGGGCACTCACTGCTTCGGAATCAAGGGCAAGCTATCTCCTCGCTACATCGGCCCCTTCCGCATTCTTGCCAGACGTGGACATGTGGCTTATAAATTGGAGTTGCCGCCACAATTCTCTCACATCCACGATGTCTTCCACGTGTCGCAACTTCGCCGTTGCTTCAAGGAATCTCCGCACTGAGCAGTGGATCATGAGATGCTTGATTTGCAAGATGATCTATCTTATAAGGAGCATCCGGTCCGCATTCTCGATCAAGCTGAACGTCGGACCCGCCAGAAGACTACCAAGTTCCTGAAAGTGCAGTGGTCAAATCATACTGAAGATGAAGCCACTTGGGAACGCGAGGATTGTCTTCAGGAGGAATACCCCGATTTGTTTCCTTCTACCTCCTGAATTCTCGGGACAAGAATTTCTTTTAGGGGAGGAGAATTGTAACACCCCTATGTAATAAGCACAGTGATCCTTTGTTAATCATGCCAAGTCATCATCATTTGCAATGATTGATCACAGTGGTTTAATATCTCATTTCAAATTTTGCCACTAAATTCAAATTCAAATGCAATTGAAATTTGGAGTTGCACAAAAGTTGCTGGAAAAATGTTCATCATTTAGCATAAATTCCAAAACAAATGATGTTAAGAAAAACAACATCACCATCAATGCTAAATGTGGGTTAGGGCATTTAAACAGTGCAAAAACAGCACTTAAAAATGCATTTCCATTTTTGAAAAATTCAAATGGAATCCAATATAGTCCAAACCTTTTTGGGGCAGAGCAGAATAATGCATTGTTATTTTGTGGACAACTTCCACATTTTACAAAATGCATTTTGGCAGCTCAATTAATTTTGCAATCTTTTGTAAAAAGAAAAAAGCAGAAAAGAAAAACAAAAAGGCCAGACCGGCTGGGCCTGAGTGCACAGTGCAGCCCAGCCAGCCCAGCCGGCCTCTTCTCCCTCCTCTCTTCTCTCTCTCTCGCGCTGTCGCCCGCGCCGTGGCTGGCCGCGAGCGCACCGCCCAGCCGGCGACACCGCGACGCCACCCACGCGGAGGGGATAAGGGCAAGCCCTATCCCTTCCCCCTGGACACCCTGCGCCATTCTCACCCTCTCTCTCCCACTCGTTCGAGCTCTCACCCTCTCTCCCGAGCGCATCCGCCGCCGCACGTCGCCGTTTCCGCAGCCGCCGTCCCCGTTGGACCTTGCCGCCTTGTCCCTCTGCTTCGTCGTCGTCGACTACGGCGTCTGGTGCCAGTCATCGGAGCCGGGAAGTCCTGCTCGACGAGATCCACGCCGCCGTCTTCGTCTCGGGTCGCCGGCGAACTCCACCGCATCCGGCCTCCCCCTGCGCTACTAACCCGTCGCCGGGCCTCCTTGAGCCTCCCCGGTGAGCTACGCATCTCCCCTTCTCCCTCTCTGAGCTCGCGCGCACCACTAGCCCTCAATCCCGCCATGGCCGAACTCATCTCCGCCGTCGAGCTCATAGCCGTCATCGCCGTCGCCGTCGAGCTCTGCATCGTGCTCAGCACGACCGCGCGGTCCCAATGCGACCAGTGACGCGCCTCGCCGTGCCCGCAAATGCCGTAGCCGCAACCCACCCGAGAACGCCGCCGCCTCCGCCGCTCGCCGTCGCCATCTCCGGCCGTTTCCGGACAAACCACTGCCGCAGAACGACGCGCGGGCGAGTGCCCGTTCGAACGCGCCCGGCCACGTGCAAAACGGCCGCCGGAGCGCGATTTCCGGCCGATTCCCGAGCGCGCCACCGCGTTCGCGCGTCACCGGCGGCTAAACGCTAGTGGCTGCCGACGTGGCTGGCCTGCGGCCCACCCAGAGACGCTGACCACTGGGTCCCAGGGCCCCGTTGACCGCGTTGACCGTGGTCAACGAGCTGACGTGGCAGCCACTGCCACTGACACGCGGGCCCCACCCGCCTAATTAGTCTAATTAAAATGGATTTTAAATAAACTTAGTTAATTAACCTAATTAGACACTGACATGTGGGGCCAGGCTGCTAATTACCCTGATTAGTTATAATTAAACTCTGTTTAGTACTGTGCCTATGACAGCTGGGACCCAGCTGTCAGGTTTGACCTGAACAGCTGCGGTAGACCCACTGATGTCATGATGACATCATGCTGACATCAGCATCTACTATTCTGGATAATACGAATTGTTTAATTAAATAAATTCCAGAAAATTCAGAAAACTCTTTAAATCTTTGAAAATTCGTAGAAATTAAACCGTAGCTCGGATCGAAAAACTTTCTACATGAAAGTTGATCAGAAAAACGAGACGAATTCGAATACGCGGTCAAAATGCTTGACCAACACTCCTTACTACCAGAACATGGAACCGTTCCCTCCGGTCCAGTAGTCCAAAATCAGCCTAAACGCCGGGAAAATATCCCAGATATTTTCCCGATTCGTCCGCGACATATAGCAATGCATTAGGGCACCACTAACATTGCATACTACCATGCCTTGCATCTGTGTTGCATTAATTGCCTTTTATTTATTGTTTCTTCCCCCTCTTCTTCTCCGATAGCCCCCAAGACGGACGCAGCTCAGGAGACCGACGACCCTACTGACGCTCCCTCCTTTGCCGCAGAGCTTCCAGGCAAGCAACCCCCCCTTGACGCATGCCTATATCACCTATTCTCTCTCCCTCCTGCTTGCATTAGAATTTGCTACTGCTGTTGATTAATCCTATTCTGATGCATAGCCTATCCTTGTAACTGTTGTTGATACCTGCCTGTTATCCAAAATGCTTAGAATAGGTTGGATGGTAGTGAACCATCTGTGGCCCCTCTCCCTTGCTGTAGTTGCCCCGCTTTAGTATCTGTGTCCCGATCGATGTGATCGAATGGACTGAGAACTTCACAACACCACACCCCCCTAAGTTGCTCGACTCTGCAGAGCCGGCATCGAGTGTCGGGGGTGATACCTCTTATCTCACATCGATGATGCCTCTGTAGTACAGCTAGTCGGTTGTGGGATACCGAGGGTGATTCCTCTTCCCCATATCCGACAAAGCTTCTGTCATGCGACCACGCTAGTGTGAATACCATCGAGGGTGATTCCTTCGGGAACACCGAGTTGACCTCCCACGAGGGTGATTCCTCGGATTCCTTCTTGATGTGATAGACACACGGTTACTTTACTTTACTACTATTGCTTACCTGTTCCCCCTTTACTTTTACTGTTAATATGGGACTGAAGGGACAAGTGGTACCACCCGGTAGAGGTGGACCTGAGATCCCGACAGCCCCTGGGAAGACGGGTTGACCTGGAGGGTACCCGCGAGATATTTACGAGGCGCGGCCGGGCAGGCGGATCGTGGGCCTGGCCCTTGCCGCAAGTCCTCAAGACGGGGCGACGGGAACACACAGTGTGGAGCAACCGATTGTCACCGCGAGCTCCAAACGCACTAATGGGTTAGGATATGTAATCTGAGTAGGCCTCTGGCCTTTTCGCGCTAACCAGCATGTGGGAATAATATGGGTACTCGGCGTCGTAGTATCAGCCGAAGTTCTTCAGACGTCAGCGGTTGAGCGGCACGCGCCCGGGTTGGACCGTGAAAGCCTGCACTTGTATTAAGGGGGCTAGGTCTACTCCCGGCCGTCCTCGCAACGCGCAGGAGTGCAAAGGGCGATGGGCCCAAGACCCCTGAGCGCTTAGGATGTAGACCGGCGTGCTGGCCTCTCTGATGAGCCTAGGTAGGGCTACGACGTGTCGATAGTCCGAGGCCGGGCATCGACTGAGCAAGTGCGTCCAGCCAGAGTCATCGAACGTGTTGGGTAAGTTGGTGCACCCCTGCAGGGAAGTATATCTATTCGAATAGCCGTGTCCACGGTAACAGGACGCTCGGAGAATATCCTGATCTTCTACAACTAGAAATGGGTTAAATGTATTGGCTCCGGGATTGCTTTCTCGCAGGGAGTCGAGGAACGATCTCTGGGCGATGTTGATACTTGTTGCTATTACTATATTTATGTACTAATTTGTACTCTTCTAATGCTGCAAGACCCTGAAGATGCTAGTCTTCGATAGGCTAGGCCCCTCTCTCTATTCTGGCATTTCTGCAGTCAAGTCCACATATACAGCCTTCCATTGATAATGTTGCATAAGTAGAATAGCTCTGATGTAAGTCTTGCTGAGTACTTTGGATGAGTACTCACGGTTGCTTTGCTTTCTTTTTCCCCATACCTGATACTTGAGATCAGATGACGGAGCCCCGGAGCCAGCTACCCTAGCAGTCGACGACGACTACTACCACTACTACCCCTCCGGATACTACTACTACGAGGAGCCGTCCGACGACCAGGAGTAGTTAGGAGGCACCCAGGCAGGAGGCCTGCGCCTTTCGATCCAGTATTTTTATTTTGCCCCGCCTTCTTAAAGGCCTATCTGTTTAACTTTGTGTTTGTACTCAGATACCTGATGCTTCCGCTGATGCTTGTATGACATCAAGTTTATGTATTCGAGCCCTCGAGGCCCTTGGCTTGTAATATAAAGCTTGTATGACTTTTATTTATGTTTAGAGTTGTGTTGTGATATCTTCAAGTGAGTCCTTAGGCTTGATCGTGTGCATTTGCGTGTATGATTAGTGCACGATTAAGTCGGGGCGTCACAAGTTGGTATCAGAGCCGACTGCCTGTAGGATCCCCCTTTCCATCTCCTTGGCCGAAGTTGAGTCTAGCCTTTGCAAAACGATTTTACTAACATGGCTGTGTGGCTTACGGGCCCACGTCGCCAATGGGTGGTATTAGGATCTTTTATTCCTCTTCTATACTCTGGGACTCTAATCTCTCATCTTTTCGGGTTAAATGATTTTGCTAACACTGACATTAGGTTCTCGTAATCTCGAGGTGAAGATACCCCGAACAAGCCCCTCAAAGGATTACTTTCCACAGTGACAAGTGACAATAAATTTCAGCACATAATATAAAGGTTTCCTTACCAAATTCCACTCACCAAAGGCGCTTCACTCCCCGGCAACGGCGCCAAAAAAGAGTCTTGATGAACCACAAGTATAGGGGATCAATCGTAGTCCTTTCGATAAGTAAGAGTGTCAAACCCAACGAGGAGCAAACGGAAATGACAAGCGGTTTTTAGCTAGGTAATCTCTGCAAGTACTGAAAGTAGCGGTAACAGATAGTTTTGATAGCAAGATATTTCGTAACAAGTAACAAATAGTAACGGTAACAAAAAGTGCAGCAAGGTGGACCAATCCTTTTTATAGCAAAGGATAAGCCGGAACAAACTCGTATAATAAGCAAAGCGTTCTCGAGGACACATGGGAATTTCATCTAGTCACTTTCATCATGTTTGTTTAATTCGCGTTCGCTACTTTGATAATTTGATATGTGGGTGGACCGGTGCTTGGGTGCTGTTCTTACTTGAACAAGCCTCCCACTTATGATTACCCCCTCTCGCAAGCATCCACAACTACGAAAGAAGAATTAAGATAACTCTAACCTTAGCATGAAACATAGGGGTCCAAATCAGCCCCTTACGGAATAGCGCATAAACTAGAGTTTAAGCTTCTGTCACTCTAGCAACCCATCATCTAATTACTACTCCATAATGCATTCCCTTAGGCCCAAAGATGGTGAAGTATCATGTAGTCGATGTTCACATAACACCACTAAGGGAATCAACAACATACATATCATCAAAATATCGAACGAATGCCAAATTCACATGATTACTTATGACAAGACTTCTCCCATGTCCTCAAGAACAAAAGTAACTACTCACAAATCATATTCATGTGCAAGATTAGAGGGGTATTGAATAGCATTATGGATCTGAACATATAATCTTCCACCAAATAAACCAACTAGCATCAACTACAACATGTAATCAACACTACTAGCAACCCACAGGTACCAATCTGAGGTTTTGAGCCAAAGATTGAATACAAGAGATGAACTAGGGTTTGAGATGAGATGGTACTATTGAAGATGTTAATGAAGATTGGTCCTCCCACGATGAGAGGATCGTTGGTGATGTCGATGGCTTTGATTTCCCCCTCCCGGAGGGAAGTATCCCCGGCGGAATCGCTCCACCGGAGAGCAAAATAGCTCCTGCCCAGGTTCCGCCTCGAGACGGCGGCGCTTCGTCCCAAGAGCCTTCCTTTTATTTTTTCTGGGGCAAATTGCTTCATATAGCAGAAGGAGGGGGCCAGACGCCAGCTGTGGGCCCCACAAGGCACTAGGGCGCGCCCAGGGGGCCGTGCCCTTCTGCCTTGTGGGCAGCTGGTCGGTCCCCTCTGTTATCTCTTTTCTCCAGTATTTTTTATATATTCAATAAAAAATCTCCGTAAAATTTCAGGTCAATTGGAGCTCTGTAGATTAGGTATCTCTGATGTAGCTATTTCAGGTCCAGAATTCTAGCTGCCGGCATTCTCCCTCTTCATGTAAATCTTTCAAATTAAGAGAGAAAAGGCATAAGAATTGTACCATAAAGTGAAATAATAATTAAAAACATAATAAATAACAGTAGGAAATCATGATGCAAATTGGACGTATCAAGATCCATCGAAGGTTTGGAGAGGTTTGGAGGAAGAAGAGAGAAGAGATTGAAAATTTGGTTTAGCTTTACCTCTTCTTTGGCTAATATGGTCGAAACTGGGCACGGTACGAGCGGCGGTACAAGCGCAGGCGCTCTTACCAAGCGCCGTCAAATGCCGTGGCTCCAAACTTTTGCTGAAATGCACCTGGTACGACCGAGGGTACGAGCGCAAGTACCATGCACCATCTCAGAAAATTGGACCATCTGTATGTGCTGTTGAATATGCGGTATGACCGGTAGTATGAGCGTGAGCGCTTGTACCGTGTGTCGTCTTGGAAAACTAGACTTTCATTTACTGTTGCCCAAACGTGGTATGACCAGTGGCGCCGTCTTGAAAAATTGAACGTTCTTTTACTCTTGCCCGAACGTGGTACGGCCGGCGGTACGAGTGAGAGCGCTCGTACCGTGTGCCGTCTTTTGCTCTGGACTCATTGGCGCATCCTCTCCTCCTTCGGTATGACAGCCGATACGAGTGTGTTCACTCGTACCAAGCGCAGTCTTTTGCCCTGGATGCTCTGATCTACAATTTTCTCCAACTCTTTTCTTCGTTGACCTGAGAGGTTAGTTCCAACATATCCAAAAGACAAATTTTTCAGAGTTTTCAACAGAGTTAAATCACATAGCAATTTTAACATATACGGTGCCGGTAACGATTGTTACTTCTGCACCTCTTAACAAGGGCTTCGATCACTCTTTATTCCAACGAACAAAAAATGAAAAACAAAACAAACTTACTTTCTTCTCTACCTTATCCGCATGGGTTGCCTCCCATGAAGCGCTTTGTTTACAGTCGTTAAGCTCGACCACAGTGGCGGTTACTTCTCTTTTTGTACAATATTGCCTAGCCCATAGCTTCTAGCATTTAGGGTGACACCATCTCCTTTGTAGGTCTTCATCTTCTTTTTCCTGGGGAAATGCTTAACAAATGGATCTTTCGAAGGAAGATCAAATCTCGATCACATTGCCCTCAAAAATGTTAATGGTAGTTTTAATGGTCCTAAGGAATGGCCTACCTAGTATAATTAGTGCAATGGGATCTTCGGGCATATCAACAATGACAACATCAATCATAACATGGATGTCATTGATTTGAACAACTACACCATATTTTATCCCTACTGCTTGTCTTAAGGTAGAATTGGCCATATTCAATTTAATCTCACTTGTAACAAACAGACCAAGATTGAGTTTGTCATAAATGGACTTAGGGATAGTAGAAACACTAGCACCTAGATCACATAAAGCATTAAACTTGTTTAAGCCAATCTCTATCTCAATAGTTTGTTCAAAGATATCTTCTTGTTTAGCCGAAAGGTTGCCATATAATGTTTTGTTTTCAGCATCTAGTTCACGTACGTTCTCCACGACTTGATCAACAAAGCATTTATAAGCTTCATCATTTGATAACTCAGGTAGTGGATGCTAGAGAGTCAACATTTTCACGAAGTCTGCAACTGAGTATGAAGGTTCTGGCACATGGCTCTTATCAAGCTCTTCTAAAGATGCTTCACTACTTCTCATCATTTGGCCACTCTCAACCAGATTAGGTTCCGGCTTTCCAGCAAACTTGGTTAGAATCACGATTTGGCTCTCGGTAATTTTTGTAACGTGTGCCTCCATGCTGCGAGTTCTTTCTTCTAAAGTCTGCACAACGTTAGTGAGCCCAGCAATCTTACCGGTCATTTGACCAAGCAGGCCATCATGATTTTTCAATATATTTGTAAATGTCATGTTCTGATCAGTTTGAGTAGCTATGAAAGATTTAAGAGTTTCATTCAAAGAACTTCTATTACGATTGCTCATCCCATTAAAATTATTAGGTGCTCCTTGATTAGTTGGATACGGTGGCTTGGGATAATTAGAAGCATACCCTTGATTTTTTTCAACTGGGATTGTAACTGTTTCGAGCAATAAAATTGACATCATTGACATCAGTATCAGTAATAGAGTTAACATTTACGTCTTCTTTACCTTTAATAGTGTCGATTAATTCATCGATCTTGGCGGTCAGCTCGTCATTCTACTCCTCAGAAATGGAGTTCACCTTTCTTGTGGTCGACCTTTCCACATGCCATTGGGCATGGTTTTCTTGCATGTCATACAGCAAATTTCTAGCTTTTTCTATTGGTCTTCCCATGATGATTCCTCCTGCAGCTGTGTCTAGTATGGTTTTTGACATGGGGTTAAGAGCATTATAAAATATATGAAGAATAAGTCATTCTTCCATTCCATTGTTTGGGCAATTTCTTACAGCATCTTTCATGCAGTCCCATGCAAGCGCTAGTGGCTCGCGGTCTTCCTGCTTAGAGCCAATTATCTGCGAACAAAGTTGCATAATTTTTGCAGGGGGGACAAAACTTAGACATAAATATGCTGCAACATAAGTCCCATGAAGTTATGACTCCTCTAGGCAAAGCTAGAAGCCATTCTTTTGCTTTTCCTTTTAAAGAAAAAGGAAATAGGCACAACTTCAAAGCACCTGGTTCATAATCTTTGATATGTGTCATATCGCAAAGTTCAGTGAAAGTATGTAAATGCATGCCGGCATCTTCCGATGCGGAGCCTACAAATTGGTTTTGTTGAACCATAGTAACAAGATGGGGCTTAATTTCAAATTGTTCTGCAACAAGATTAGGTAATGGGATTGGTGCACACATAAAATTTTCATTCGGAGCAGTGAAGTCTCTGAGTTTCCTTGCTATGATGATTTTTTTGGGTTTTCAGTTGGAACATGAACTAAGAAAACAGGTAAAGACAAGCACAAAAACTGAAACAAAAACTGAAACAAACACTTAAACAATAGCTCTAATCTAATGACTAGTGACACGATGCCTCCCCGGCAACGGCGCCAGAAAAGGTGGTTGATGACCCTTTGTGATCCAATTTGGATAGCAAAAAGTCCCCGTACCTTTTCCCAAGGAGTGACCCTGGGTATTGAACCCACAAGAGGATGTGCTCTATGACAAAGATTCAAAAACGTTATTGTTCTTGCAATTAGTTCCAGTTTTTTAACCGGACCTTTAACAACCTTTTTGAAAGTAAACAATGATATGGAAATAGGCATGGGTATGAGGTCTTATACTTACAACCTTGCACTTGTGCATGGGATCTCGTCTTGATATTAAACATGGTCCTGGAAGACACCTGTTACGATGTGCTAACAACGTGATGAAGTGGGGGATGTGTCCAAAGTATGTCTCGACCGGATCGCAACCTGCATTGAGAGTCAGTTGTCCAACTGCCGGCCATTAACATCGCATGGGGTTATCTCGGTTATTAAGAATTACTTCAGACAAAAGCATTGGGCGTTTAATGACTACACCTCACTTATCCCCAAGGAATTGCTTTCCGCTACCGTACTAATCCCTTCTGTCACTGGTTTTTAGAATAGTGTTCCACGCCTCCTTGCTTCTTACCTTCTCCTTTATCGATCTCAGAGATCCTGGGTACCTGCAGGGCCTTTGAATGAGAAGAAGACAAAAGAAAACTCTGTTGCAATCCACACATACAAATAACGTCAATCAAGCAAAGTCATTCCAACGATCCCGTGCACAAATACATAGGGTTGCAAGGCCTTGCCTCTACCCATTGCCTTAAGGAACTACTCAGACATCATGATCGGATCGCAAGAAGAAATGACTGAAGACGACATAAAGATGAATGATTGATTGATATAAAGTCTTACAATGTTTGACGATTGCGATGCACCGATTACAAATATGGCTACCTCGGGAGAGATGGCTGCGGTGGTGATGGGGGTGATGGCTATGGAGATGAGATGGGAAATGGCGGTGGCTAGGGTTTGTGGATGACTTCTGGTTCTCTGTTCTGCTCCCTGACGCTGTTCTCCCGTCTTCTCGATGTTCTGTTGCGAATTACGCGTGGGCCCCTTTATATAGTGTGCTTGGTTGGATTCCACGGTGGTGACGGCGTGTGGTATGACAGCCGGTACGAGTGGGTGCACTCGTACCATGCGTCGTCTTCTGCTCCGGTTGCCTTCTGGCGCCTCCTTTTGGCTTGGCTTTGCTCCCACACCTTGTGTTTCCTCCTATATGCTGATTTCCTTCCATGTTTGGGTCCATTTCCTGTGGAAACACATTAAACAAAGGATTTCACAATTTCTTGCATTCATTAGTCATTAGTGGCAGTATCGAGGTGATTGTCTTGGATATTTCGGGATTATCTGGTTTAAACAATGGTGTGATGAGTGCAAAAATATCACTCATCACCCAACTAATAAAGGTCAGGACAAGAGTATTCACCCCAGACATAAAGCGTTGTTCCAATCAGCATTTTGATGATGGCTCTTTCGATAGTTGCCTCGGCCGGTACTCCACGCCAGGACCGGAAGGCACTAGCATATTGGTGGGACGTCTTCCCACATTAGACCACCATCACGGTCATCAGGTGGACACCCATGTCTCGTTGCGGAACTGGCCATTGCCACTCCACGCTGGTGCTAGTCACATTGCAGCATCCACCATGCCGTTGGAGCTGCTGCCCCGATGCTAGAACCTAGCATGGAACCTTTAGTGCGCCCCTTACTCATCAGCATCGGACTCTACCGTTGTCGCCTCGAACATGCTCGTACGATGGCCGCTGCCCTCGCACCGGACGGTCCCATTTGCACCGCCAGCGAGCGCCACGCGCGACCATCACCGCCATGCCTGCAAATATGCCGAAGTGCCTGTAGATGCGCCGCTACATCATACCACCACACCGCCAACATTTTCTCTTCCTTTTTCTTCCTTAATATGCATCACTCACATGAGCTGACTGCACTATGGGAAAAATGTTGTACGATGAGTATTTCGTTGTTTGTCGAGTTCCTTTCCTCGGGCACGCGGCAAATATATAAAACTCGTTAACGTGGTGCATTTGACGAGCGCCCCGTAAAAAACAAACCTAACCCGTTTTCTCTCGAAACCTAGAGCCTTCTTCGAAGATGGTCTGATTTCTAAGCAGTCTGTGTGACAGCTTTTGCGAAACATTATCAATTTTTACCACATCCTGTAGGGGCCATATAATGACACCATACCAAGTCTCAGGATTTTCAGGCTTCGTTTGAATTTCTGAGAATTAAAACGGCAATAGCATGCATGTCGGTGGCCTAGTCTTTCCCCCTGGTGTATGGGACTCCTCTCCTTTGCTTGCACCAGGCCTAAATGTAGACTAAAGACCACAGATAGGAATTTTCAACCAATTTCAGGACATGATTTCATGTGGCCGCAATTCAGATTTTGAATTTCATGCATTAAAATCCTAAAAATGCACTTAATGGCCGGAATATAGCAGACAGACCCCCAAAAAGGCTAGAACTTGACATGTATGATGTAATGGTGTATGTTGAGTCTAGAAAAAGTTTCAGGGCCAACGGAGAAAGCAGGAGAAAAGTGGTGGAACGAGAGAGCGCGGGAAAGAGAAAGGGTGAAAAAGTGCGGGAAAGAGAGATGGCAGGAAACGGAGGGAAAAGAGTGGCGGCAGAGAAAAGGCGGGAGAAAAAGAGTGGCGGGAAAGTGAGTCGGAAAGATGAACACTTTTTGCATGTAAAAAAAGAAAATGAAAACGTTTGCCGAGTGCTACTTCTCAGATGCTTGGCAAACTCTTTCTACATTTTAAAAAAGAATCTCTACTCCTAAAGGAGGAGTCTGCAGTTGTGAAGGTACGTTGGTACGTCGTTCCTTCGCTTCGTTTGCCTCCCACCTATTGGTCTTCCCTCAGATCGATTTTTTCTCCCCTATACCCACTTAAATATCCCCTCCCCACCGACTTTTATTCCCCACAGGCCGAACCGGTGGACAGAAAACCAGAAAAAAAAAACAACGAAAACTACGTACTTCCTCCCTCCCGGCTCCCACAATCCCTAGGTAGTGCTCGTCTACCCTTCTCCCCCCCATAGCAGCCGCCGCACCTCAGTCCCCAGCCACTCCCTCCCGCCGCCCTCCCCTAACGCCGCTCCCTAGCCGAGTGTCGCTAGATTCATCTCACCCATTCCTGCCGTCGTCATCGTCCTCCATTCGATCACGCTAGCATTCGCGATTTGGGTGCCTCTCCTAGGAGGAATCGGCGTGTCATACTCATCTCAGGTGGTGGCGGCTCTTAGCAAGGGCGCGTTCGGAACAGCAGGTGGCGCGTACAAGGTCGTGTGGAGGTCCAACGACCCAAACTTTGCCTCCACCTGTCAGATAGGGTATCGATTTTCGATCCAGGCGATCGATCCAGTCCGTTGTTGATACATCTCGAGGTATAGTGGGAGCGTGCATTCGTTTTTTGGTTGTTCCTTTGAGATGTGATAGAGAACAAGTGAAGCAACAGATCCTGTGATGAGAAATATATGATCATGTTATTACAAATATATGGTCCTGTTATTAGATGTCTCTACTCCTAAAGGAGGAGTCTGCAGTTGTGATGGTACGTTGGTACGTCGTTCCTTCGCTTCGTTCGCCTCCCACCTATAGGTCTTCCCTCAGATCGGTTTTTTCTCCCCTATACCCACTTAAATATCCCCTCCCCACCGACTTTTATTCCCCACAGGCCGAACCGGTGGACAGAAAACCAGAAAAAAAAAAGCAACGAAAACTACGTACTTCCTCCCTCCCAGCTCCCACAATCCCTAGGTAGCGCTCGTCTACCCTTCTCCCCCCCCCCTCCCATAGCCACCGCCGCACCCCAGTCCCCAGCCCCTCCCTCCCGCCACCCTCCCCTAACGCCGCTCCCTAGCCGAGTGTCGCTAGATCCATCTCACCCATTCCTGCCGTCGTCATCGTCCTCTGCTCGATCACGCCAGCATTCGCGATTTGGGTGCCTCTCCTAGGAGGAATAGGCGTGTCGTACACATCTCAGGTGGCGGCGGCTCTTAGCAAGGGCGCGTTCGGAACAGCAGGTGGCGCGCACAAGGTCGTGTCTCGTGTGGAGGTCCAACGACCCGAACTTTTGCCTCCACCTGTCAGATAGGGTATCGATTTTCGATCCAGGCGATCGATCCAGTCCGTTGTTGATACGTCTCGAGGTATAGTGGGTGCGTGCGTTCGTTTTTTGGTTCTTCCTTGGAGATTTGATAGAGAACAAGTGAAGCAACAGATCCTGTGATCAGAAATATATGATCATGTTATTACAAATATATGGTCCTGTTATTAGAAATATATGATCCCGAGGCTAATTTTTAATCTTCTCAATTATGACTTGTTAGTAGGATGCTGTTTGCAGAATTTAGGTTATATTTTTTGTTGTGATCCATTGGGAGGCATATAGGTGCTTAGATTTTGATATTTTTTTCAGTTTGTTTCACTAATGTTTAGTTCATATGTGTTCATAATTTTTCAGTTTGTTTCAAAGCTGTATCGTTCAGGTTCTGACATTTTGTGTACGATTTATAGAAGATGCTATGTGAGATGATGGCAAGGTTTAGTTATCTGAAAACATACCCTGTACGTACACGTGAAGTTCAGCATGGTTCAATGATGTATGGAATTTCAAAAAAAAAAAAAAAAAAACATTCCATGACTACCAAGGAGGCAATGACCTACAATAAAGCTCAATCTGCACAAGGTAAAAATCAAAGTGGACTTCACCCCTTGATCATTTCCAGAATTTCTGTAATGAGATGTATAAGACTTTCTTATTTGTTTGATTTTCTATACACCCAGGGGGTGTCTCTTTTTGGTTTGCCATAGGCCTTCATCACTTTGCTATTTGATTCACGTGCTCCTTTTAGACGGAGGTGAGGTGCTCAGATTTAGAAGATTTGTTACTCCTATTTTGTTCACTTCCTAATTAACTTGCAAGAAACAGGAACAGTCTCTACAATGTATTGTTTTGTTATTCTCATTTGTAAGCACAAATATGTGTATCATCAAATATATTCGAGATGACAACCAAGGCTACTTAAGCATTAACAGTGCATAGACAGTATGTGTTAAAACAATTAGTGCCGGCAATAATTCCAGCCTTTTATTCCTAGAGTCACAAATAAGCTTTATTTGAAATGTTTATATATTTATCTCAATTGAAGTCACAAAATAACCTGATTATTTTTGTCTTCTATATTATCTGTTTTTCAGCCAACATGTTCTAACACTGAATTTCTTAGATAATTTGATGACGGATCAGATTCGGAGATGGTGGAGATCCAAACCTTACATGACTATTATTGTAGCAGCAATGCTGCGAGTAGATGGTATGCACTTGACTATTTTTCTTTTTCGTGCACCTGGAAGCGTGTCCTGCCTCTGCCTCGACTCAGGCTTGTCCCTCGCTGACAACTCCCGGTAATCGACACCCCGACATGATACTTTCTCTGTCCCCATAAAGTAATCTGTGCCTCCACCGCCCTTATATTTCCCTTGATCTATTAGCTTGTCGATTCGGTTCTCTATTTTCAGCATATGTTTCTTGTTCAACATGTCATTTATGTTTTGATTTTTCTTTGAAGTCTTATTATAGCACTTCTAGATTTTGATCATACACGAAAATTTGTCCGGTTGCAGAAATTCTTGATTTTAGGGTACAACCAAATAGCTGTGCCGAGTTGAATTCTGCTTATGCAACATCTTTCTATTTTTGCGTCGAAGAGTTAGGTCATGTGTGTCATGTGTTGGACTTTCAGGTTCGTGGTGTTTATAACCTTATTGAGAAAGATGCCAGTCATGAACAGATTGATGCTGAGGACCTTTTTTTTTCGAAAAGGGGAGTAAAACCCCGGCCTCTGCATCATGACGATGCACACAGCCTTTTATTAATAAAGTCTCAAAGTATTATTACAATTCAAGGATCGCTCAAAGTTGATACAAATATCAACCAGCGAAAGAAAGTGGCTAAGTAGACATATAGTAAACTAAGCATCCTGTAGTCGACTAATATGCCGCCATCCAGCCCGGGATAAGATATCCTGTGCAACCGTCAGTAGATGGGTGCATCCAGAATCCATAGCATCCCGTTGCGCTTGGGGAGAAAGGAGTGCCCATAGCTGTACCCAATGCACCACCATATGGATAACCTGCAAGATATTGAAAGATTTTTGTTTGTTAAACACTAGATTATTTCTGCATCTCCATATTGACCAAAGTAAGGCCGAAACACCTATGCGAATTCGATCCTTAGAACTTTTATCAACTCCATTCAACCAATTGCCAAACATATTAGTAATATTCGTTGGAGGAGGGAGATCATATGAGAAATAAACGATTCGCCATAAAATCTTAGCAAAAGGGCACTCAATGAAAAGATGCTCTACCGTCTCCTGTTCCCCGCAAAAGACACATTTCGTACAGCCTTTCCACTTCCTCTTAGCTAGATTATCTTTAGTGAGAAGAACTTTGTTACTTAAAAACCACATAAAAATCTTTATCTTCAAAGGGATTTTAAGTTTCCAAAGATACTTTCTCAAATATGGTGTGTGACCATTCATGAGATCTTCATACATTGATTTGACGGTGAAAATACCTGAGGTAGTGAGATTCCAGACAAACTTATCTTGTTCATTATCAAGAGATATTGTCATTAGGCATCTGCAAAGGTTCAGCCAAGCCGTCCATTTATTTCCATTTAGTAATCGCCTGAAACTAATATTCAGGGGTGCTTGAGACAGCACACTTGCAACAGTAACATTCTTATGTTGCACTATATTATAGAGGGTTGGATACTGCCGCGCTAGGCTAGTGTCACCCAACCAAACATCTTCCCACAACCTAACACTAGTACCATCTCCCACTTGGAAATGGCCCCGCGCGAAGAACTCATCTTTCACATTCATGAGTCCCTTCCAGAAAGGAGAGTCTGTTGGTTTGACTTAAACCTCCGATAACGTTTTTTGGCTTAGGTATTTATTTTGAAGCAGTTCTTGCCAGACACCTTGCTCATTAAGAAGCTTGAATAACCATTTACTCAATAAACATTTGTTTTTCAGTTCCAAAACTTCTATTCCAAGGCCTCCTTGATCTTTAGGACGGCAAATAATATTCCACTTGGTTAATCTGATTTTTCTTTTTTCATCATCGCTTTGCCAAAAGAAACGGGATCTATAATAGTCTAGCCTTTTTAAAACACCCTTTGGTATTTGTAAAAAGGATAGCATAAACATGGGCAAACTAGTTAACACAGAGTTTATAAGGACCAGTCTGTCACCATATGACAACATTTTGCCCTTCCAGCAACCCATTTTGTCTTCAAATCGGGTTTCAACTGGGTACCAATCTGAGTTTCTAATCTTGCGATAATGAATGGGTATCCCAAGATACCGGAAAGGAAGTGAACCGGCCTCACATCCAAAAATGTGTTTGTATTGCGGTTCATCCTCCTTTGCCTTACCAAAACAGAAGATCTCACTTTTGTGGAAGTTAATTTTTAATCCCGATAGTTGTTCAAAAATGCAAAGGATTAGTTTCATGTTGAGGGCCTTTTGAAGGTCATGTTCCAAAAATAAGATTGTGTCATCAGCATATTGTAATATTGATAAGCCTCCCTCAACCAAATGAGGTATGAGTCCACCTACTTGACCATCCTGTTTTGCACGTTCAATAAGAATATCAAGCATATCTACTACAATATTGAAAAGCATTGGTGACAAGGGGTCTCCCTGTCTCAAACCTTTTCTAGTCTGGAAGTAGCGGCCAATATCCTCATTGACTTTGACCCCTACACTCCCATCTTGCACAAAATCTTTTATAAAGCGGCACCATTCAGGTGCAAAACCTTTCATACGCAAAGTTTGCTGTAAAAAGGACCATTTGACCTTGTCGTATGCCTTTTCAAAATCGATCTTAAAAAGAACTCCATCCATTTTTTTAGACTGCAGCTCATGAATAGTCTCATGAAGGATAACTACCCCTTCAAGGATATTTCGCCCAGGAATGAATGCCGACTGGGTGGGTCTAATCACCTTCGAGGCAAACCCCGTTATGCGATTAGTTCCAACCTTGGTGAATATCTTAAAACTAACATTTAAGAGACAAATCGGTCTGTATTGCTGGATTTGAACTGCATTTTCCTTCTTAGGCAAGAGAGTAATAATACCGAAATTTAATTTGTATAGTGGCAACTCTCCCTTGTGAAATTGATCAAATAATGCCATCAGGTCTCCCTTTAGAATTTCCCAGAACTTCTGGTAGAATTCAGCAGGAAAACCATCTGGGCCCGGTGCCTTGTTATGTTCCATCTGTGAAATAGCTTCCTGCACCTCCTTTTCAGTAAAAGGAGCTGTGAGGGTGCTGTTTTCCACTTCAGATAGCTGAGGTATATCATGATTTGCCTCTTCCATCATTGAAACATTAGATGGCGCAGGCTTCCCAAATAGTTTTTTATAAAATTCGGTTATATATACCCGTAGATTTTCCTCTCCAGTTATAGTTCCTTTTTCTTGCTCTAATTGGAAAATCTTCTTCTTTCTCCTCTTCCCATTAGCAATCAAATGAAAATATTTGGTGTTGTTTCCCCCTTCCTGAATATGTTTAACTTTTGCTCTTTGTGCCCACTTAGTCTCTTCATCCCTTCTTAGCTTAGAAATATGCTCATTAGCATTTTTTAAAACAGCTCTCTCTACTTCACTTAAGGGAGTAGTCTCAGATTTAATATCTAACTCATCAATGATTGACAGCAGCCTTTCTTTTTCTTTCTTGTACTTTCCACTCATGTTTTTTGCCCAACCTTTTAAAAAACGACGCATATGTCTAATTTTGTTTTGCCACCTCTCCATAGGATTTGTACCTTCCGTTTCTTTAGCCCATTCAGCCGCTACCATCTCGTAGAATCCTTCTTGTCTAAGCCAAAAAAGTTCAAAAGAGAATCGTGGCTGATTTCCATTATGGGCTTTGATACCGGAATCAATTAAGAGAGGAGTGTGGTCTGACCCCGCCCCGGTCCTAGAAAGAGCTCGTACAGTAACGAGTGGGAATTTTTGCTCCCAGTCCACACTTGCTAGAATTCTATCCAGCTTTTCGAAGGTTGGGTTGTCCATTCTGTTGGCCCAAGTGAATTATCTACCTGAGAGAGCAATCTCTCTCAAATTTAACTCTTGAATGATGGCGTTGAAAATAAATGGCCAGCGCGCATTAAAATTCTCTTTGTTCTTTTCATTTTGATTTCTCATAATATTGAAATCCCCTCCGACCAACAAAGGAAGTGACTGCAACTCACACATGTGGACTAGCTCAATTAAAAAATCTGACTTCTGTGCATCTTGGGCAGCCCCATAGACCGGCACAAAAATCCATTCAAAACCGTCCCTCTTGCATTTCATATGCATATGCACCGAGTAGTCACTTGTTGTCACTTTCAGCACATCCAGAGTGTCTGAATTAATGCCAACTAAAATACCACCCGATCGACCATGAGGGGGTAGGCAAAACCACGTAAAATTGAAACCGGCCGCAAGTTGAGTTAAAAAAGCAACCGTGAAATTAGATCTTCCTGTCTCCAGCAAGGCAATAAAATCCAATTTATATTCACGAATCGATTCTTTAACAAAAATGTGCTTAGAGGGGTCACCAAAACCACCACTGTTCCATGTCATGCCCATTAGATTCTGCATTATGAATAAATTTTTCTAGTTCTCTTCCGGTTGCTTCTCCGGATATTCATAGTATCATATACCTTCCTTTGTCTAATCTTTTTGTCCTTAATTGGAGGTAGTGGATTGTTCATTAATTCATTCAACTCAATATCATCAGACTCGTCAGCTACCAGGTCCTCACACAAACTTGAAACACTAGACATCATTAGGTTTGAAGGATCATCATCCTTACTTTTTTGCAAATTCTTTTCCAAGAACTGCAAATTTCGAATCTCCTCTACCCCTTTAATGTTTTCTATTGTTTGTACCGCTTCATCAAAATCCTTTCCTAGACACACACCTATACGATCAGCTCTACCAATAATTTCAGTATGTGGCAAGTCAATGAATGAAAGTTTGGGGTGTTGTTTAGTACCTGATAGTGATGCCTGAACGCGCTGCTGAGCTTGCTGCATCGCCCTTGCCATCTGCGTGTCATCGGCATTTGCTTGAGCACTGATGCGTGCGCTAGATCGCACGTCATTTGCAGCTTGGGGAATTCCTCCAAAGGCAATGACCTCCTCCAGCGAGTGCCTCTCTTCTTCGTTCAAAGTCTCGGAGCCACACGGTGTCACGTCTTCACGTGATGCAGTACCCGGTGTAGTGAGCCTCTCCGATGGTTGTGTTAAGTGAACCTCGACAGCAGCGTCTTTTGTGTAGGATGCGATCTCTGTGGCCACCTCTGGTCCCACCAGAACCTGCTGTGACATAAGCACCGTGTCGAAACCAGGTTCACCGGCCTCCTCAACCTGGCGTCCTGTCCGTTTGGCGTTGTTTTCAGTTTCGCCCGTGACATCCGACCGCACCAGCGCATTGTCATTCCATCCTCTCGCGACAGCCTGGTCTTGAGCGATGCAATGCGGGAGCATCTCTACCTGGCTCACCAGCAGATGGTCTGTGCCGACGAGTATCGCTCCCGGGGCAGATTCCCTTGCGTCAATCAGAGGTATGGGAGCGCTCGCATGGGTGAGATCGCGTGCCGAAACAAGGTCGACTGCCGCGTCTTTTTTGTCCACTTCGTTTGTCGGCGTACTACCCACCATAAGGCCATCAAAAACTTTCACAGGAGAAGGAGGAAAATCTCCAAAAATGATGGACAAATGTTGAGTATTTGAAACATGGCCGTCATTCACGTTCCCCTCAGCCAGCACGTTGGGGTTTTGATCCATATCTGGTAGATTATTTTTCTCCACGTCCATGTCAGTGGCAGCATCCTTGCCCTTGTCACCCGTGTCATCATGTCCATTATCTCCTCCACCATTGCCATTATCGTTCTCTCTCAAAGTTCTGTGGCCCTGAGCATTAGGCATCACATTTTCTACTTCAAATTGTAATCTATAGAAACCTCCCTTGATCATGACATCCATTGTGGCTGGAATAAGAGAGTGATCCATGCAACCTATTCTTGTCCTTAGTGTTTTGTGCTTCCTAGTAAAAGGCATGTCCACTTCTATAGTCTTACCAAAAAGAGATCCGAGCGCCCATAGAGCTAAGAAATCCTTTCTAACATCGGCTGGCAGCCCTTTTACACGGACCCAAACCTCAGGTAACATGTATTCAGGCTCCTCCATGACTGTCCACTCATCAAAAATAAGATCAGAAGCTCTCTGGGGCACAGGGTATGTCTTGAAGTGTTTCATCCTCTGTACCTCAGTTTTGCTAGGGAATCTGACCTTGAAGACATTGCCATGATAATGCATAACCTCCCATTGGAAATTCTCTGACGGGACAATCCATTTGAGCTGTTCAATGATCTCAGGGATTGTCATGGCATCCCCTTCCACCGTGACCTTTGCCAGTTTGGCATTTTCCACCTTGGGCCGAAATGAACCCGAGAGAGGAAGTTCAAAAAACATTAGCGCCTCATTGGCATATCCATACATCATCACAGTTGGTTTTGGAGCTTGCAACAAATGACATACTTGAGTAGCATGATGAATGGACTCACATATATCACATGTTTGGACAGTGCAATCATCAATAAAATGTCCTGCTTGCTTACACTTAAAGCAAACGTCAGTTTTCTTCTTCTTAATCTGGTTGTTCTCTTCGGCAGCGGCAACCACCGGCACAACCACCGCTTGCTTCATCAGCTGCGTTTGGTCGACAGGCAGAGGCTCCCCGTCCGTCCTTGGAAGGTAGGGCCCCCCTGTAGCTACATGAGCCGCCGTTGGTTTGATGAGAGATCCTCCAGACGTTGCTGTAACGGCAGCCACTACCGCCTCTACAGTCTTCTGGATCAAGTTTTGATCAACACCACCGTCATCTCTGCGTGAAACTCCATCGTTCCTGTAACCTTGCCCGCCTCGGCCACCATTATTACCTTGGTACCGATTCTGGTATCCCCCCCGGCGCTGATTCTGGTTTGTGCGGTGTTGGAAGTTGGTATTGTACCCTTGCTCTCTGGTATTGCTGAAATCACGGCCATTAGCCTGTTCGTTTCTGTTCCCATCAAAGTCGTCTCGGTTCCCATTGGAGCCGCTGCCCTCTCCTTGCGCGAAGTTCCGGCCAAACCGATTGCCCTGATTGCGTCCTCCTCCCCTTCCATTGCCGCCATAGCGACCTCGGTTGGGGCCGCCGCCGCCGCCTCCAGGAGCACGGCCGCCACCTCTGTTCATCGCAGCCGCACTTGGCCGCCGCAGATCGGTCACTTTTTTTTGCCAGAAAAACCCTAGTGGAGACCTGGAAGCCTGTCCAGCGACAGGGTTTATGTCGCCAGGATGTACCTTTGCGTACGATGCGTAGAGATTTACGCGTATCTCTCTGCGGGCCTGACGATCATCAAACCCATCCACTTTTGGTTCAGAAACCAAAAGCCCACGAGGAGCCTGTGGGCCTCTAGGTTTGGATCGACGAAAATTGAATTTTGAAATTACCGACGCTTTCAGATCCGCCGGAGCCAGTACTCCGGTCCGGATCGGCCGCATACGGCGTTGACGGCGAACCAACGTCCACTCCCTGCCGCCATCATCATCAAAAGATGATGGTTCGATCGGTGGAAGAGAGATTGGTTTAGCCCTTGCCCAAGTTTTTTGAATTGAAATTCCTGCACATGTACGTACCTTGTCCGACGGTGTGGATGCGGGAGCAATCGTCGGTAGTGGATTGTTCGCCGCCTCCCGCTGTCGTTGCCGGCTCTGCAGACGTTTTGCCACGCGACGGGCAACGTCAGATCCGTCCTCGAGAAGATCTCCGCCACTCACCGGAGACGATGAGCGGCAGATGTATCTCAACGCCGACGACGATGCCGTTCCGTCCGTGATCTCTGTGTCAGAATCGCCGGTGGACTCATCGGCGAGTAGATAGAATCTACTGCCTGCGACCCACGACGACGATCCGTCGGCAGTGCTGCCCACGGTGGGCGATTTCAGTGGATCGCCCACCCCGTCGCACATTTTCTAGACTGGTGATGCTTCATAATCTGATTGACAGATCTATGCAAAGGTATTCAGTGTATGTAGAATGATCCTTGTTGACTAAACATTCTAAAGTGCACTATTGATAAATCAGAAGTCTCATTTTCAAGGTTGGTACATTATGTTGAAAAATGATCTTGGCTTCACATTGCTTCCTTTAACTACAGCTGATCTCCTTAATAGCACCTCAATGTACAAGTCAATATTCTTCTCCTAAATAAATAACTCAGACCACTTGGCGCGCACCATCTGCACGCATTTGTTGCAAGCCATGCGATGTTTATGTTTTGATAGCAGCATATATGTCACCAAGCCGTTATTTTTGCTCTTATATGTGTGAATTGTAGATTGACATAACCATAAAATGCAGATGAGGTGTAATAAAGAAAAACATGGTCTTGATAAAATTTTCAATTATTAATTCTTGATATGTTTGTGGATTCCATATTGTGGATGTGAATTGTATTACATTCTCACGAAAACCTTTTATTCCTGCTCTCTAATCATAATACTATGATCACGCCGATGAGGGATTGTTCTGTGGTGGTCATCTGGCCCTGGTTTGTGCTATGATTTCTTGTACTATTGAGCTATGAATCGGCAGGATTAACTCTGGTGTAGCTTGGTAATTGCTTCTGATTATGCCATGGTTTTGGTTGTTACTATCTGAATGTGCCATTGGTTGAACCTAGGGCATGGTTTCAAACTATATGGTGGTAGGTTCTGTTTGTTTTGAATTTTGATAATAATAGGAGGGCACTTGCTTGACCTGATTAATGGTTTTGTGGCATACATCTGATGATAAGTAGGCTCTACTTAGGGCTGGCTCTTTGTTTTCTATATAATTGATAATGAACAAATCTATTTGGTCCTGCTCTAGGACGGTTTAATTTACTTACTGTTTCTGAACACATCTGCCGTTCTTTGGTTCTAAACTTGACTCTTTAGCGGTGTTACTTGACTCTCTAGACTTAACAGGTCTTGTGTTTAAGTGATTTCTAGCTACTATTTATCTACACTTAGAGCTTGATAAGAACGTAAAAAAATAGGATTAATTTTACTTATTTTGCATTTCATAGGGTGTCGAATGTACAGGATAGTGACTTAGCTTCTGTTGACTTCCGCATATAATGGATGTTGTAGATGTATTTCTCCAGCATGTGTAAGTAGATAGCCCACACCATGTGGGGCGAGGAGATTGGCCCCTTCCATTGTGGGATGAAAGCTCATTTGGCTTCTCCCTGACTCACTCATTCATGCAGGTAATTTGCTCTGATTTTTCTGCTGTAGCTTCTTTGCTAACACTATGCTGAACATTGGGAAAGGTTCATAGCACAAAATCAATGCTTCCCTTGCAAGATAATATATTGTGATGCTTTGTCCACTTTTCTTGCACAACTTGTTACGCCAAGCAACGGCAAATAATTTTATTGATTAGCCTCTCTGCTCTATGTCCTGAAATACCGGCTACGTGTTATTTTTCTCTGAGATTTATGTTTAGAAAATATATTCTACCGATGACAGTAGTTGTAGCATCCATGGTGTTGTAGAGTAGTTTTATCAGTATCACATATCTATTCAATTACTGAAGCTGAGGAGCAGGCGAGCAGGTGATACATGATCCCACCTCGCTAATCGCAGCCAATAAGTTTGTAACAAGGTGCTTGGGTAAATATGCTCCTTCCTATGAAACTAGAGCTGGCAGAAGAGTGTTCGGAAATAGACACATTCCACACAGTAGCAGTGCTTCTGCAGTTCTGAATGTGAACATTGTTGTCATGAGAACGATTGTTTGCTGGCGGGTCTTTACGGGCTCATGAGGGGCTGCCGTGCTGTCTGCTAAAAATCAAACGGCCTGAGGCGGGCAGCCGCGGTGGCCACTAAAAAAGCTGGCTCCCGCTTTGGTGTTTGGTAGACAACCACGTCCCGCCCCTCCTGCAACCTGAACTACTGTAGATTACAAGTATATTCTTATGAGAAATTACATCTTTGTTTGATTGAAAAAATTGTTTGTACATTTTCAGGTGAAGTTTTGTATTTCGATTATAAAACCGGTGTAGGGTCTGGTTGTGCATTTTTCACAATGCGGTTTGGCCACACCTATGTCTAGAAAGTGATTTTCCCTTAGAGTACCTTCATGAGATTTTGACTTCTTACCCTAACTCGAATTATGATATTGCAGATTCTGGGTGCAAACCCCCAATAATACTTCCATCTGCAGCAGCAAACTCTCGTAGAGTTAACTCGCGTCAGCATAAGACATGAAGCTTTGGAGTTTGCACAAAAAGTACTTGCACTAAGAGATAATTTCCAATTAAAATATCTCCTCTATTTTGGTTTAAGAACATGTCCTGATGTTACTTTTGATTTGTATATAACTTGTGTTTTCTTTAAACATGTGTTAGTCAGAAAGTAGTTGATAAGACTTGGAGAGAAAAATGGGTGTATTTGGACCCGGATGGAAACATAGGCAGATTTGGAGCAAGGTGACGACACAGCAAACTGGTGTCGCAATGACCAAAATAGTTTAAGTGGAAGGGCTTTTGGAAGAAGAGATGGAATGACAACGATGCAACCTTGTCTTGTGATTGTTGTATGTATATTTGAGGTCCATAGGAAAAGAAGTCTTGGTGAGGTAAACTGATGGAGACACATCTTAGGTGGAGATGGAATGATAACCCGGAGACAAATAGAGCATTATTTGTAGCCAGTTTGTGAATGAACATGTGGTGGAAAGAATGTTTCCATGTCCATATGCCCCCTTTTCTTATTATTTGTACTAAGGTGAGGTGCATTATATCTCATCATTTGTTGATGGTGTTCCACATTGCGTCTGTAGTAGGGTGAGGCAACAAAACACCGACATAGAAGCCACGTGCAGAGTCAAGGGGCAATAGATTGAGAGGATGATTTATGTATGGACAAAGAAGGTGATGGACGACAAGTTCAATGGAGAAGAGAGGCTAGAGGGGTGCATGTTGTTTGTTGGAATAGAGAGGAAGATACTTGCGCTTGTGTTGTGGTTGAACATTGCGTGCAATGTGCTTGTTCGTGGGAGTAAAATGAGTATTTTTTACAACTTCATAGGCAGAATTGGAGTAGGGTGACGACGGAGCAGACTGGTGTCGCAGTGACCAAAAGAGTTTAAGTGGAAGGGCTTGTGGAAGAAGAGATGGAATGACAACGATGCAACCTTGTAGTGTTATTGTTGTATGTATATTTGAGGTCCATAGGAAAAGAAGTCTTAGTGAGGTAAAGTGATGGAGACACATCTTAGGCGGAGATGGAAGGAGAACCCGGAGATAAATAGAGCATTATTCGTAGTCAGTTTGTGAATGAACATGTGGTGGAAAGAATGTTTCCATGTCCATATGTCCCCTTTTCTTATTATTTGTACTAAGGTGAGGTGAATTATATCTCATCATTTGTTGATGATGTTCCATGTTGCGTTTGTAGTAGGGTGAGACAACAAAACACCGACATAGAAGCCACATGCAGAGTCAAGGGGCAATAGGTAGACAGGATGATTGATCTATGGACAAAGGCGGTGAACGACAAGTTCAACGGAGAAGAGATGCTAGAGGGGTGCATGCTGTAAGTTGGAATAGAGAGGAAGATACTTGTGTTTGTGTTGTGGTTGAACATTGCGTGCAATGTGCTTGTTCCTGGGAGTAAAATGAGTATTGTTTACAAATTCATTTGTTGGCCAGTGGCAACGCACGGGCAGTCTACTATATAAAAAATGTCAGACATCCATCATCATGGTGCCATCAATTGCGCGCCCGGGGGGTGGTGGGGGTGGGGTGGACACGTGGCGCAGGTTTTGCAGAGTAGGCCGTGTTTGCCGAGTGTCCTTGCTGTGTCTTTGCCGAGTTCAGTTTATTTGCCGTGTGTTTTTTACGAGGCGCTCAGCAAATGCCCTATGTTACCGAGTCTCATATGTTTGCCGAGGTTCTTTATAAGCTACTCGCAGAAAAACCTGTTTGCCGAGTGCCCGAGGAAAGGAACTCGGCAAACATCGAAATACTCGATGTAGAGATGGCATTGCTTATGTGAGGTTGTAGATCTAAATCAGGAGAATGTGCGAAACGAACGAATGTTGGGGGCTTTGGATACGAAGAGCAGCAGTGGTGGAGCGTGGTGGGGACGTAGCATGTCCATAAATGTTCGCACGGTTGGGAGTGGGCAGTTGAGAGTTGCGAGACAGGAGTCGTAACAGGTGATAGGGCCAGGTGGGCCAGGGCCGTGGAAAAAAGACAGCAAAAAGGACGATATATACACACCCATGAAACGAACCTAAAGAAATAATATCGATATGACAAAACGGAAGTTCGTGATCTCTAGGTGACTTGACAGATATCAGTGAGGTGCGCTCCTTGGAGCTCGATCCTCAGCATTTTCCCTGGGCTGCTTGCTTATAAAAGGCAAGATAAGCAGCACAAAATGGGATGAGCGCCGCAGGAACGTAAGCAACCACACGCGCGAGGTACTTTTAAATGGCAGGGGTAAAGGTGGTATGAGCCTTGAGGTGGTTAAAGCTGCAACACCTAACACGTCCAGCAACAAGATTACAGCTCGCACGGCTGAGATGGCGATGGCTAGTGTAAGAAGTAGCCTGGACCTGGAGATCGTACCCCACAGCGGCGATCTTGAGGTGCCGCCGATGGGCGTGCCACGGCAGGACTCTCTCTACCGCGACGCGACGAGATCTGCCCACGCCGGCCACCATGGACAGGTATATACTTTTTTATATATTTTTTTCCAAAAGGAGGGTAGGGTATACCCCCGGCCGGACAGGTATATATATTACATGGCAACACCCTTTGTTAGAATATAATAATCTTGAGAGTCTAATTAGTTTCGTTATTGTGCTATAGTATATCCGGCTGGCTTGAACGGTGGGTAGTACTAGTCTTTTCCGGTTGGTATGCTAGTAGGTTTAGGTAGCTATGTTTGATTAGGTCTAAATAGTGACCAGTGATCAAGGTTGCCGTTGTTTAGATTAGGAAAGTATAATCATGTTTGAGTCCGGTTAGGTTTGGTTCTGTCCGTAGTCGTGTGTATATATAAGCACACCGGGACTTGAGTTTCTAACATGGTGAGATTTTGAGAAGAAATAAAGAAAAACGAGAGGCCAAGCCCTTGGCTAAAGCTTTCGTGTGCGTGTGTTTGTGATCTTTGCATGTGATCGATCCGTGGGCGAAAGTCCAACACACTTAGCTTGTTAGTGCGTTGACTTGCTCTTTCCCCGACACCCTTTCCCCTTTTCTCTCCCGAGCTCCAAGGCAAACGGGAGAATTTTTTTTCTCCACCTGTTTCCGCCAACAAGGCCGCGGGCCCCTAACTCCTCCGCCTGCCGCCGCCGGCGGGAGGGGCTGGAGACCCCAGATCTACATTTGGGGGGTGTAAATAGGGCTCCTAGGGTTAGGGTTGCGGGTGCTGCTGTCGTGATGGGGTAGTGGCGATGCGGCGAATAAAGCCTCTCCGACTGTGTCCCCGTCTCCGTGTCGTCTTCGGCGGCGTCAAGCAGCGCAGATGGGTGGATCCTCGCCGATCTTTCGGATTAGGCGGGTGGTGGTGCTCCAGGCATGGTCCGCGAGGCGGGCCCAGCGACCATGTGGTGGATTTTGTTTCCTCCGGCTTCGGCTCCGTCGCGGCGACGGTTGCTCCGGCGTTGTCGCGAGGCCCGGGCAGGTTGTATAGCTTCGGTCGGTTCCGCGGGATGCTCTAGTGTTTTGGACTTCGCCTGTGGTGGCTGTGCTTCACGGCGTTGCTGGTGCTGGGAGTAGTCTCCCTCTTGCTTTGGTTGCTGGTTCGTTCTGGTTTCTTCTCCGGCTTGCAGGTGCGCCGTCGGGGGAAGGGTCCTTGCCGTCTCGTGGGGCTTGGCCCCGGCCGATGGTCGTTCAATGTTCTGATCCCATCTCCTGGAGGTGGACGTGGCTTTCGCGGCGAATCTATGTGTTGCTGGCGATGGTGGTCTTCTTCTTCGATGGTTGCTTCTGTTGGTCCGGTCAGGGGCTCCGGCGGTCGGCGACGAGAGCGTTGAGGGGTTGGGTCCTTGTGGGCGTCCTTGTTTTTGTTTCTTTTACCAGGGTCCTTCCTGTAATAGTTCTGGTTTTTATATAATAAAGCCAATTCTTTATCATAAAAAAAACTTGCTAGCGCGTTAGGAGGAAGTGGAACACAACATTACCTCGTCTCCAACCTGCTATATATGTTCATCGCCTTGACCCCTCGGACTGCACCTCCCATCAGTTGGCGCTGTCAGCCTGGCTGTCCACCTCCCTAACCTGACGGCAAATTGCCGCACCACCTACTGTCGCTTCTCCCTCCGCTACCGCTGCCCCGTCAAATTAAACTAACATTATCGTTCTCCGCATCACCGTTCCGACTGACCGCCGCTGCCCATCGCTCTGTTCTGTAACTGAACCGACGGCGTACAGTGTCACCGATCAACGGTACCACCACAAGGCCGGCTGCAATCTCGCACCCTGTTCCTCTCCTGATGAAGCTGCTGGGTGGAGAAGGAAGACACTACCGGAATTAATCTCTATGCCGACGGCATATAGGCCTTTTACCGTCGGCATACCCCTATGCCGACGGCTGCCGTCGGCATATCCCCGTCGGCGTCGATCTCGACGGCGTAGTCTTGTCAGACCGTCGGCATAGAAGTGCCGTCGGCATACACGGTTATGCCGACGGCATCCGTATGGCCGTCTGCATAGAAACCCCGTCGGCAAAAAAAATCCGCCGGACGGGCACTAACGGCGCCGTGACCTGGCGGCACCAATAAAATGAGAACACGTGGCGCAGCTAAGCCGACGGCCTTGCCGTCGGCTTAGCTGCGCCACGTGTCGCCTTACCCAGCCTTCAGGCAGTGTCCTATGCCGATGGCCTAACCGTCATCCTGGTCGTGGCTATGCCGACGGCAATGCCGTAGGCATAGTTCTCCTCTGTTTTTTTTAGAGTTGCTCTGTTTTTGCATTTACAATTCAAATTCACAGCACAATTCACAGCAAAATTAACAGCACAATTCAAATATATTCACAGCACAATTCACATCTAGATAATATGAAAGATCATCATCATCTCAAGATCATCATCATCATCTCAAGATCATCATCATCTCAAGATCATCATCGTCGTCGAAACTTAATAAACATGAGTACGAGACATGGACATCATCATCGTCATCTAAAGAACACTAGGAAGAAGTATGGAACATGGAAAACATCATCATCTAGCGAAGATTAGGATCATCGCCGCCAGCACCGCCAAGACGAGCACCACCTAGCCAGACCGGAGTGACTGGGCTCTCTGAACCAGGAGTCGAGCCACGAAATGATCCACCGGTTCCCTACATATTTGAAAAGAGATTGTAAGGGTAAATAGGATAGTGTTGAATCAACGAGAACTAGTTGGTGCATAGTTAGGCAACGTACTAACCGGAGTCCCACTGCCTAGTGCCACCCATTCATCGAACGTGGGCACATGTGGGGGTTCTCCAGAAGGTGGTGGTGCGGGTCCCATTGGTGGTGGATCCGTGCGGTTTTGCATAGACGACCACATAGCCTAGTTGTTAGTTAACCAAGCAAACACGAAGGTCAGAAAAAATGAAAGTGCAAAATTTAGGTTGGTTCTAAGTGGGCAAAACTAACCGCCATCATCAGACGGTTGTAATCCTCGTTTGCCTTTACTCGTTGCAAGTACTCCCGCACCTCGACATACTTAAGCTCGACAAAGGCCTTATATGCCTACAAAATTTAGGTTGTTTGTAAGTGGGCAATGCTGAAAATAAAGTGAGAAAGTGAGAAAAAAAGAAGATAAGGGGGGAAATACTTACAGCATGCCGGCTGGCTAAGCTAGGATGCGAACGGCCCGTACTGCCGCTCGGTCTCGGGTTGGTAGCTCGGAGCCGTGTGTAGGAGACAGAAGGAGTGATCACGCCATTGAGGCACGGGTAGTGGCCATGATACTTCGGCTGGATGGCCACCACCGCCGTCTCATCGGTCTGAGATAGGATGGGGTCAGCAACATCCGAACCAGGATTTAACCTGGTAAACGACTCCGAGTAGGACTCCAGGTTCTTCTCGGTATTGCCGTAATACTCGCTCTCGCCGTCCTTGCGCTTACTCCGCGCACGGGCCAGCTTCGACGACTCCATGTCTGAGAGCGGCTTCTTCAACTTGCCCTCCTGCAACGTCAAACAGAAGTTAGCCATACATAAGAACATGACGGTAAAAAGAAAAAAAAGAATGTATCCTGGTAAACCTGGATGGCCTTGTAGCCCCAGTGGTTCCTGTTTCCTTGGCCGTGTGTTCCGTCGGTTCCACGATTAGCCCGGTTCTTTGTGCTCTTGGCAGCAAACTATTCATCCTCACCGAGCCACCTATCCACCAAACTCGCCCATCCGTCATCCTTTCCGTAGCACCAAGTAGGAATAACCTAAATAATGGAAGCATGACATATCATCACGAAACAATGAAATTGACTGTTTATACGTCGGAATGAAAAGTCTGTAATACTTACCATCATGTACTGCTCCGTGCTCAAGGTAAGCCGCTGCTTCTGCGCTTCTTTCTTGGTCATCTTTTGACCAAGGTAGCTGTGGTAGTAGTGCGAGATGGCAACCCAGCGCACCTCGTACTGAATCTGGCGAGTTTTCTTCCTCGCAGCCGCCACCAAGACCACGTCGGCTCTGGCCTTGTGCTCCTCAAGAACCTTATAGAATTGCTACAATCATGCATAAAACCAGAATGAAACAAGGCATGAGTTAAGTGACTTGATGATAAAGTATGAACGAAACTCAAGACGAGTGATTCTGAAGAGAAGTTACCCAAAATTTATTGATCACGGCCTTAGCAGCCGTCCCGTACTCCGCGAGGCTGGCAGCCTTGTAGTGGTCCCAGCTCGTGGCCAAAACCCGCAGCTCCGGGTCCCTGTCTGGCCGCGGGCAGAATAGGCCCGGCCAAAAATCCTTCAACAGGATAGTGATAATGCCGTTCGGTTTACGGCCCTCTCCAAGAACTTTCCAATTGCTGCAAAAGAAACAAAAAATTAGCATGTGTGCAATGAAAATGTTAGTATGTGTTCAAACTATGATTGAGAGGCACTTACTCTGTCCCCGCGGGTTCAATGAGCCACTTCTTCTCCTCGGTAGCAGGAGGTGTAGGTAGTTCTGCAACACCATGCAGCCACCCCTTCGGATCACCCGGCGGCAAGTTACCCCACACCTCGCCACCACCCTCCCCTCCAGAACCCTCCCCTCCACCACCCTCCTCCTCGCCATCCTCCTCCTCCTCCTGAACGAACTCCTCCTCGCCCTCCTCGTCCTCCTCCTCCTCGCGAACCTCCTCAGACTCAGAGGGTGCCTCAGTATAGGAGGTCGTCGAAGACGACCCCCCTATGTCGGACACGGACCGCAGTTTCTTGACCGGACCGCATCTCGACCCACCCCCTCCTCCTCTAGGGGCTCTCCCACCACCCCCTCCTCCTCTAGGGGCTCTTCCCCCAACCCCTCGACCTCCCTGTGAGGTGTTATCCTCAAGTAGTCGGGTGGGAGGCTGACGGGGTCGTCCACTCCGACTAAGACCTCCTTTTAATTTGCTTAGGAAACCCGCGCCGCTGGACTTGCCCATGATTAGCAAACCTGCATTGAGAAGAGAATAAACAGTTAGTAAGGATAACAAATAAATATGCATACAAAAAAGCACATTAAAAACATGTGTCTGCACCGTGTAAAAAACTCATGATTTTATCACCCTCCAGGTGTTCAGGAATATTCACGCAGCACCAAAACCGCAGGACGTCACTCCGGTGTCATCGCCGTCCGTGAGGGGGGCCACACCCCGCAGACGCGTCTTGACTCTTCAGACATGCCACCGCATGTTAAGACACGTGTGAGAACCCGTCGCGATGCTCTGGTGGCATTGCTACCCCCAAGGCCCCCGGCAGGCCTAACCCTGGACCAGTTGACCCGTAGATCTACGCCTTTGACTTTCGCCGGACGGGGTTTGACCAATAGACTTCTCCACCTGGTTGTGATAGGTCTGCCCATGGGAACACTCCGGAACAAGGTCTGGGCCCAACCCACCACAGGATCCCCTCCGTGTCGGCCCGACGCGGCCGTTTCCCCCCTCAAAGCACCGGCGGCAGTGCCGTTCGTGAAGGGGGTCACACTCCAGAGCCGCGTGCCGGGTGTTTGCACCCGCCACCGCACTTCCAGACATGTATGAGGGCCCAGCGCAAGATTTTGTGGCATAGCTACCCCACGAAGGCCCCCGACCACACCCGTAGACATGCGAGGAACAATCCGAAAAGAGGAATTTTTCCACTTACTTCTGCATCTCAAAAAATTATGAAAAATGACTACACATCCTATATCACATGTGTCTACACCGTGTAAAAAACTCATGATTTTATCACCCTCCGGGTATTCAGGAATATTCACGCAGCACCAAAACCGCAGGACGTCACTCCGGTGTCATCGCCGTCCGTGAGGGGGGCCACACCCCGGAGACGCGTCTTGACTCTTCAGACATGCCACCGCATGTTAAGACACGTGTGAGGACCCGTCGCGATGCTCTGGTGGCATTGCTACCCGCCCCCCCCAAGGCCCCCGGCAGGCCTAACCCTAGACCAGTTGACCCGTAGATCTACGCCTTTGACTTTCGCCGGACGGGGTTTGACCAATAGACTTCTCCACCTGTTTGTGATAGGTCAGCCCATGGGAACACTCCGGAACAAGATCCGGGCCCAACCCACCACAGGATCCCCTCCGTGTCGGCCCGACGCGGCCGTTTCCCCCCTCCAAGCGTCGGCGGCAGCACCGTCCGTGAAGGGGGTCACACTCCGGAGCCGCGTGCCGGGTGTTTGCACCCGCCACCGCACTCGTAGAACAATCTGATGGATGTACATATAAAATTTGTCTTGTTTGGCCAAGGAATGAAAAATATACAAAATAGTCAAACAAAAGGGTGTTTCTGTAAATCTGAAGCAAACATGATTTAAGTTTGTTCAAATTTGAAAACACAATATAGTAACAGAATCTTTACAAGATTTTGATAACAAACCATATTAAATTTGTCAAATCGATGCAAGTATCAAATTACTTATGATTTTAACAAAGTATAAGGACCTATATGCAAAAGTACATGAGGTCACAGTTATAACATACTCAAAAAGAAAAACAAACTGGATATTCATAATCTATGGAAAATTCTACCCCACATCGATATATAATTTGTGTAGGTTTAAGTTTAGATAAGTCTGATTTCAACCAAAAAATGAAAATAAATTAGATAAGTCAGATTCACTAGTACTGCCACGTGGCAGTCCCTGGTGGTTCCTGGCCGAAGGCTATGCCTACGGCAAAGCCGTCGGCATAGGTGCAAAGATATGCTCTCCCACGTGGCAGCTCGAGCTATGCCGACGGCCTCCGTCAGTGCCGTCGGCATACCCCCGACGACGTCAGCTGGCCGTAGCATGTGGGGTCGCCTGGGCCGCTTATATACTGACGGCTGCGCTATACCGACGGCCACCGTCGGCACAGTCCGGTATATGCCGACGGCCTTTGTATGCCTACGGTTGCCGTCGGCATATGTCTGTCTGTGCCGACGGCTTTTCTATGTTGACGGCTTTCCACAGGCCGTCGGCATACGTCTTCTTATGCCGACGGCCCCGACAAAATGCCGTCGGCATAGAAAGTGCCGTCGGCAACTGCCCTTATTCCGGTAATGAGAAGCGTGTGATCGAGCACGGTGGTGCAAGTAACACGTTCCTACTGCTCTTCAACGTTGACCAACAAGACAAGTAAACTTGCCGTACGTTGTTTTCCAGACTACTCGAGGTCTCGGACACTGTGCAAGTTGTTGTTCTTACGTTATGTATGTAGTACCCGCACTAGCTTGTAGGTATTACCTTGATGGAAGTCCAAGCTTTATACTACTGTCTTATTCATTTGTAAATGTTACTACAGGACAGCTGGGTGAGGACGCTGCGGCTGGGTTTCCAGTGCGTCGGGATCCTCTACGCCGACCTCGGAACATCGCCTTTGTATGTCTACTCCAATACCTTCAAGTACGGCATCGGCCACGAGGACGACGTCCTGGGCGTCCTCTCTCTTATCATCTACAGCTTCCTGCTCTTCTCCATGATCAAGATCATCTTCATCGTGCTGCACGCCAACGATGATGGCGATGGTGCGTGTCATGACTATCATATCATTCGGAATTAGACTGCATGATGCAAACTGTCTCCATGAACTTAATTGTCAGGTGGAACGTTCGCTCTCTACACGTTAATCTCGCGGTACGCCAAGGTGGCCCTGATCCCGAACCAACAGGCGGAGGATGAGCTTGTTTCTAGGTACAACAGTTACCGAAAGCCGTCCGCGACGTTGCAGAGAGCGCAGAGGATGAAAAATCTGCTGGAGGCGAGCAAACCAGCAAAGCTTACTCTCTTCTTCCTCACCATCTTCGCGACGGCGCTTGCCATCAGCGACTGCATGCTAACCCCTCCCATCTCTGGTACTGTTCTGTCCAATGAATATAGTCTCTACCCGCATGATGCTTAATTCATAATAATTCAGATTTGTTTTAGATAATTTGACTTGTTCATATATTTTTTTTGTGAAAAATGGTCAGTACTGTCAGCGGTCAACGGACTAAAACTGAGAGCACCTCATCTGACAACAGGTACAAAGACAGAAATGTGTAACATGCATTCTTTCCCCCTTTTAATCAACACCACTGAAATTACACTCTACGCCGAGTGCCAGAAATATTCGGCAAAGAGCCAAATACACTCGGCAAAGCCTTTGCCGCAAAGCCTTTGCCGAGAATTGTTCTCGGCAAAGACAACCCGGCGTACACCTCTCAGGCAAACAGATTTTTGGCGAGAATCATTTGTCGGACACTCGGCAAAGACTTTACCGAGCTTCAAATACAGGCACTCGGCAAAGAAAAGTGATAAGACGAAACGTAGCAAACGGCACCGTAGCCACGTGGCGCCGGTGGTTTGCCGAGAGCACCACTCGGTAAAAGGAGTGAATAAAAACAAAAAAAATTGCGCCGCCCGACCCCGTCCCAAATCCAATCGTGGTCAAATCCAGTCACCGGCGCTGCTCCCATCGCGCGCCATGCGCCCATGCTGGTCGCCGTAGTGCCGCACTGGCCGCGTTGGCGAGCTGCGCGCAGGCCTCCGACGTCCAGGGAAGGCGCAGATCGAGAGGAGGACGGTGAGTGGCAGCGTTGCACGGAGCAGCCGCCTCCTCCAGCTTTGTCGGCTCCGTGGATCTCGGCCGCCCATGCGGAGAGCTGTAGCGGCAGAGGACAGGAGACGAGGACGTTGATGGATGGAGTCGGCCGGAGAGGATCTCGAGCAGCTCGACGGGGCACGCGGCATCTGGCGTTGCGGAGGACGACGCGGCACTGCCTTACCACGCAGCTCGAGGACCAGCCTCTACACCTCGACCAGAAGCTCGCAGGCCGTCGACGTCGCGAGGGAGCTAAGAGATGGCGGCGGGCGGCGGAGCCTTGGGCGGCGTGGGGCCCGAGCACGGCGACTCCTCTTGGCGACGAACGAACGAAGCTTCACGCGTGCGTTGCGCTTGTGATAAGGGCAGCTCCCGGTCTCGCGGACGTGGCCTATTTGCCTCCACCAATGGGCATTCAGTCTGCCACCAATGGGCATTCTTTGCTATGTCTATTATTCATCATATCCTAACCACTACACTACACTATGCGATGATTTAAATGTGCGAAAGTAGCTAAAAACTAGAAAATCCATGAAACTTGGGAATTGTGAATAAAATATGGTCTACTTACTCTGATAATTGGAGTGGTGCCATTTTGCACCCTGTTTTTTGTACTTGCTTCACACAAAAAAAAAAACCATTTTTAACACTTAAAAAATGAAAAATGATTTTTTTGTAAAAAAAAGTTGGAAACTCTATTTGGCAACATTGTTTATAATGCCAAGATGCACCTATGTGTCTAATGTAGAAACATTATAATAAACTATGCAATAAATATGACTATCGCCTTAGTCATTTGACTTGAAGGCCATCAGTATTCATACATGATAGCTTGTTTTGTGAAGAATTTTTTGTCAGATTTGTCATATTAAAAGTTTGGTATTTTTCATAGCAACTAGTACACATAAAAGGACTCCATGCAAAAGGATTGCATTTTCTGAACTTATATGTTTTTTCTTTCATTTTCTCCAAAACGGGGTCAAAATGACCGTCATGGCTATTCATTGCAAGAGGTTGAATCTCTCAAAACTCTACGTGGTTCTCCCATATAATGACTACTTGTGTACCTAAAAATATTTTTTGCTATTTCTTAGGACAGAGTTATCACACACTTGCAGTTCAAATTTGAATTACTTTCGGAAAATCAACATAAAATCATTTAAATGTATGAAAGTAGCTAGAAATCCAAAAAATTCATGAAACTTAGGAATTGTGCATAAAATAAGGTATACTTACTGTGAAAATTGAAGTGGTGCCATTTTGCACCCTGTTTTTTATACTTTCTTCACAAAAAATACCCATTTTTGACAGTTAGAAAATGAAAAAAGATTTTTTTGTACAAAAAAGTTGGAAACTTTATTTGGCAACATTGTTTGAAATGGCAAGATGCACCTATGTGTCTAATTTGGGCACATTATAATAAACTATGCAATGAATATGATCATCGCCGTAGTCATTTGAGACCAAATTTTTACATGGCAAAAAGTGTAATTAATATGGCCTCAAATGAAAAAGTTCTCAACATGAAAATTATCCGTCTCGTGAAAATGAACAACTTTTATTTTTGGACCATCTTCATCCAAGGTCGTATGCAACCTATACAGCCAAAACCATGCAGCATAGCAAAGACCCATTTTTGCCGAGTGTAGCACTCGGCAATGCCCTGTTTGCCGAGTTTTGTTATTTTACCGAGCGTTTTGTCCACGACACTCGGCAAAGTACCTGTTTGCCGAGTTTTGCTTTTTTGCCGAGTACTTTTTTGGTAGGAACTCGGCAAAGATACTATTGCCGAGTACCCGACATAATGCACTCGGCAAAGATGAAAATTCCAGTAGTGCGACTATGTAATCAGTTAAACCTGGGAAGACAAATGGAAAATGTGTCAACATGGACTTGCCATAATATTGAGGGATGTGGTGATGGTGTGCGTGCATGTCTATATTGTGCTCGGTATTTCCTAAAAGAAAAAGGAATGTGCCAGCTAATGGCTAGACTGAGAGAGGCTGCTATAGCCCTATATGCTACTACAACTTACATGTCACAAGTATCTCAGACCACGGGCTGTGGAAAATTCGAGGTTATGACAGTTAAGTTTAAACTAATTAGTTGCAAATGCTGATTGTCTCAACTGGGCATTAATTCCTCTGCACATTTAGCTAATACTCCCTCCGTTTCATTTTACTCCGCATATAAAATTTATCTAAAGTCAAACATCATAAAGTTTGACCAAAATTATATTAAAACATATCAACATATATAATACTAAAGTTATACAATATGCAAATTAATTTCATGATGCATCTAATGGTATTGATTTCGTATTGTAAATGTTGATATTTTTTCCTATAAAGTTGGTCAAACTTTATGAAGTTTGACTTCAGACAAATCTTGTATGCAGAGTAAATAGGAACGAGGAGAGTAACAAAACTAGTCTTCATAGTTTTAATTACCAGCTTTGACATAAGACTTTGGGAACCAGCCGATCACTGACCCTTGGTGGAGTAAAAGAACAGCCAAAGGATCCCAAAAAGTTCTGGGAAAGAAATGACTTTGACCAACTTTCAAGTTGATTTCTGCAAAATAATAATTCATAATTAGGTTCAAAATCTCTGTCGATAAATTCTTGATATGATATGGTTACTTCTAAGCAGATCAAGTAGTATGGATCACAGTGGCGATTCTGGTAGCATTCTTCGCGGTGCAGCACCTCGGCACCGACAAGATTGGTTACACGTTTGCTCCTGTTGTTGTTGTGTGGCTCCTCCTCATCGCTGGTATCGGGATCTATAACCTGATCAAGTATGATATCGGCACTCTGAGGGCTTTCAACCCGAAATATATCATCGACTATTTCCGAAGGAACAAGAAGAAAGGATGGGTTTCGCTTGGTGAAATTCTTCTTTGCTTTACAGGTAGGCAGATATAATGGGACAAACAAAGTCAGTGTAGCATTCTGATAATAATATATATGGCACTACATTCACAATATTTAACATCAATCAGTACTTATATGCCACAAGCCCACACTGTTAGGAAGTAATGTAATTGGCGCATATAAGAAGTAGCAGACGCTAATTTTCGTGACAGTATATATGTAGCATTTAATGAAATGGGAAGAGTTGTTCTTGTGTGACAGGCACAGAAGCCTTCTTTGCTGATTTGGGATACTTCAGCATAAAGTCAATTCAGGTAAATAATGGTGTTTTTTTTCTTGGCAAGATTATAGAAATGCAGGGGAAGCCTGAATATTATATTAGCGTAAACCATTTTAGTATGTTGACTGATAATCAAGTGTATATACTGAAAGAAATATTTGCTTTGACTGCCCCGATTTGGAAGTTCTTCCCTTGAGGAGGATTAGGAACGAAGATAGATGAACAATTAGGAGTTGGTATACCATGTACTGTGTTGTGTACATCTTGATCTTATAACTGTCAAAGTATCAGTATGAGCAGAGTCTTTACATTCAGTACATGCTTAGGTAGTTATGTTAGAATATATCTGAAGACGGAACTGAACAACTTATCTTTTCCTGTTTCAGCTGAGCTTTAGCATTGGCTTACTCCCATCGCTGTTGCTCACTTATATTGGTCAGGCATCTTACTTGAGGAAACACATGGACATGCAATATATACCCAACACTTTCTTCAATTCCATTCCAAGTATTTAATCAATAAGATACCTCAATAGTTTATATACCATAAGTTCTGTATCATAAACAAAGCTGGATGATGGCACTCATGTGTAATTTCAGGCCCTTTGTTCTGGCCAACGTTTGTTCTCGCACTTACCACTTCAGTCATCGGAAGCCAAGCCATGGTCTCGTGTGCCTTTGCAACTATGTCACATCTACAGACACTTAGCTGCTTCCCACGGGTGAAGATACTGCACACATCAAGGCGTTATTGGGGCCAACTGTACATCCCTGAAGTGAACTTCTTTCTTTGCCTAGCTTCTTGTATCGTGACCATAAGCTTCAGAACAACTGGTTTCATCGCCAAAGCACACGGTAAATAATGCATCTAAATACATGGACCTATGCTTCTTTCACGTATTTTGTATGTTCTATTTGATGTCTCCACACAAGCACAAAATGCATGCTTATCTATATGGAGACACTTATTACAATATCCCTACTCCCTAACTGACACGTACTCAACAGAAATGTGCGTGGCTCTTGTGATGGTCATCACAACAGTCTTGATGACAATCGTGATGCTTCTAGTATGGAAGGTAAATATCTGGTGGATCGCCATCTTCTTCACCGTCTTCATGTCCACAGAGACCATCTACCTGTCGACAGTTCTGTACAAGTTCACCCAGGGCCCCTACTTCCCCTTGGCCATGTCGGCCATTCTCATGCTGATCATGATTGTATGGCACTACGTGCACGTGAGGCGGTACAAGTACGAGCTCCAGCATACTATGTCGCACGATGAGGTGAAGGAGCTCCTTGAGCGCCATGACCTGAAGAGGGTTCCAGGGCTCGGGCTCTTCTACACCGAGCTGGTGCAAGGCATCCCGCCCATATTCTATCACCTCATCGAGAAAATCCCTACCATCCACTCGGTCGTCGTCTTCGTCTCCGTGAAGCACCTGCCGATCCCTCACGTCGATGTCTCGGAGCGCTTCCTCTTCCAGCAAGTGGAGCCCAGGGAGAGCATGGTGTTCCGGTGTGTTGCTCGGTATGGGTACCGGGACACCCTCGAGATGGCCAACGACTTCGTTATGACTCTCGTTGAGTACCTCCAATACTATGTCCGAGACCTTAGCCTCTATTGCACACCCAAGCCACTCGAGACAAGCTACCCTAGCATTCGAATTGATAGCTTTTCTTGGGAGAAAAAGCCAACAGGGCATGGGCATGGCATCCATGCCGAGGAGATGTTTACACCAGTCCAATCCTTCTCTAGCATTCGAATTGACAGCTTTTCTTGGGAGAAAAAGCCCTCAGGGCATGGGCATGGCATCCATGCCGAGGACATGCTTACACCAGTCCAATCCTTCTCTGAGCTCACAATGCATCAAGTTGGTATGAGCAGCCGACTGGCACAATTTCAGGTGAACAATTTACACATCAACTACAAATTATTCATATCAAGCATATGTTGCATTGCTCATACTATTGGCTGGTTCTAATTGTACTTCTTTTCACATAAACTAGATGGCCAAGATGAGCCTAGAGGAGATGTTAAAAATTGAGGAGGACCAAAAGGTGATCCAACGGGAGGTGGATAATGGTGTGGTTTACATACTTGGGGAGACTGAAGTGGTGGCCAAGCCTAACTCCAACCTCCTTAAGACGATTGTTGTAAACTACATCTTCAACTTCCTAAGGAAGAACTCTCGGAAAGGAGAGAAGATGTTGTCCATTCCATGCGGGCAACTGCTCAAGGTTGGTATCACATATGAAATATAAATTTACAGAGCAAGCGGATGGATTTTGTGCACAAAGGGTCCATGTAGATCCGTCCATCATGCATGCCAGAGACTTCATACGTTGGTTGATGCATGGGATTGATGGGCGTGCGAGCATACCTCTATGGGGCAGAATAAAGCTTAAGATATTACATATGTAGAAGAATGCATGTCTATGTGGCTAGACAGAGAGACGCCAGTAAGAATTTGTGTTTTACCAGATGCCAACATGATACAAAGATATGCTAAATGTAAATATACTTTTGAGAGTGCTTAACTCTGTTCTTTAACATTTCGTTAATATCATTTATGTTCTGTTTCATTCATGTATATATCAAACAAAGGGTATATTTGCCTTTTGTTTTCACAAGAACCTAAAGGTAAGCAGCAATTCTTCACTCCTAACCTATAGCCCTGCTCGGTCTTGCTTACAAACCACCATATTGGTTAGTGTTACTGCAACCGCAAGACATCCTTGATTAGTTTAGAAAAAAAATGTAAATGCAGTGAACGCACTTTGTGCACACAAAGATCAGTATGTCACATTTGTTACACGAAAGCATTTTTAAAGATCGGTGTATGTCACCATGGTTCCCTTTTTACACATGTATAAAATGTAAATGTGGCCAAGATGAATGTGTTGTTGGATGGAGAAGGCCCTTTCCAGTAATAGTTGAATCGGCCTCAAAACAATTGCTCAGATTTAAGGATATGTTTCGGATAGGTGGCATTGTGTCCTATTTTTGCCAGTTGTGGCTATTGGTTTTCTTCTGTGATTTAGTTTATGTACCTGAGATGATATTCGTACCTTGATACTCTGTTCGTTTAAATAAATGGCTATGTGCATCGCTTGATGCAGAAGCCGGGGTATTCCTCCTTTTCAGAATAAAAAAATGTTTCCATGTAGCAGAGTCTTTTCGCATAACCTTTCAAATTATAGACGAAGATATGCAATGTACGAGTCAAACCATCCCAATCCAAAACCAGAGGAGCCGCCGCCGCCCCTCTCCTCGACCCTCTCCATCCCGATCTCCTTCATCCCGATCTCCTCCATCCCGATCACCTCCCTCCCGATCCCCTCCCTCTTAATCCGATCTAGGGCTTCGAGCCACCACCGCCCCTCTCCTCGCCGCCGCCGGAGCTCTGCGGGGCAAAGCCCGGGTGGGGGATGATGACGGCGGCGGGGCCTTCCTCTGCCGCGGCTCCGGGATGCGGTTGTGGTGGAGATCCGCGCGGGTGTCCTGGACGTGTGCGTCGTCCGGCGTCGGCGGCACAGTGGTGAGGGCCCCTCCGCCGTCGATGGCTCACATAGGCAGCTCCGGTCGTGCGGATTCCCGGCAGCATACGTCACCCATGGGCATGTTGGATGATGGAGGAGGTTGATCTGGTAGTCCAGCCGGGGATGGGCGTGAATTTGCCAGTGAAAGTTTGGTCCGGCCTTGGACAGAACCGTTAACGGCGGCGCCCGTGGGCGTCGTTACCTCATTGGAGGCGTTGTGGGGCGATTTGCGTTCCCTTTATTCCCCGAGGGAAACCCCAGATTCGGGCTTTCCGGATCGGAAGATGGCGAGGTTCCTGCATCGTCACCCCCATGGGGGCATCATCTTTGGGGTTGTACATCGGCTGGAGGGACAAGTGTTTGGCTTGGTGGATGGGCGCAAGTCTCCGTAAGCTTCTTGTGCTGTGGCCAAGGTGGGGTGCCGTGCCATCTACAGTATCGATGACGGCGAGTCTTGGCGCAAGGTGCAGCGGTGTCTCGGCACTGGATACCGTTTGATGGGCGCGCGCAGGAGGCTAGCGTTGTCTGGCGTCGTGGTGGCGTCGACGACAGAAGGATCTGGCAAGATCAGCGCATTGATTGCTCCTGAACATGGGACCGCTGAAGAAGGCGGCGACGGATTCTACAGCGTGCGCATGCGGTGCATGCTGAGGGTCTGCTAGACCAGTTGGTGCTCCCGGCTAGCCTGCAGGCAGCTTGGTGAGGCCACCGGATTTTTTTTGGTGAGCGTGGCACGAGGTCAGGGCACATCATCAATCTGGTAGGTAGGGCGACAATTTTCGCCAGGAAGATGTCTTTGGATTGATCTATGTATTTATTTTGTAAGGCCATGTTGAATAATGCAATAAAGATGGCTGTGTGCAACGCGCGATGTAGAGGCCGGGGTAATCCTCCTTTTTTGAAAAAAAGAAACACTAACCTAGGATTGGTTAGTGTAGTGCTTGTTTTGTCTTGCTTCAGATTACCCCAGCTGGTGCTTTAAAAGCTATACTCATTTTTTGCTGGTTACGCTACTATCATGCATGACATATCAAATTCCTTGAATTACAAACGGATGAAACAAACATAATTCCCCCTCGGTATATAACCCGGCAAATTGGGAAAATTCTGCAAATTTACACACAATCTTTGGTAGCAAAGGAGAGGCTAATGCGACAGATAAGGTGTAGACAATTAACCTTGCGCTAATGCGGCAGATAAGGAGTAGACAACTAACCTTGCGCTGAGAAATTCTATATGGCAAGTAGAGGGGATGGCTCTAACGGCTCCAGGAGGAAATCACAGAGTGGCTCCTAGGGCGACCGGGGGGAGATTCTGGGCATTGACGCCGGAGTTCGACGATGATGATGACGACGGCGATCCACCCCTGCCTGCTGCGTTGTCGGGATCACCCACGCCATCGCTGCTCGCTGACGATGCAAGGCACGCTGGATATTCGGCAGGCAAGGCAGCTTCTTTCCTGCCAGCTCCACCGGCTTCTGATCCGGCGCGATGGCAGAAAATGGCAGCAGGAGTGCATGGTTCGTCGGAGAAGCTCGCTGCAGACCTCGTCTGCCATCTCGCTGCTCGCCGTTCATCGCGTCCATGCCAAGGCCCGCTCCCGGTGGTGCAGCGATCACGGGTAACGTTGGCAGATGTGATCGACTGTGACTCAAGCGAGCGAGGTGTCAGGTGACTTTGAATTCCCTACTTGCTTCCATCGGGCATGCGACCCAATCGGATTCGAGCCCGTTGGGGAATTGTGCGGGGCAAGCGGACCAGCCCGTTTATCCTCCTGCCAAGGTTCTCGTTCATGCGTGCGTGGCTGGTCATGCGGCCCAGCCCAGCAAGGGCTCCTCACTCTCTTTCAGGAGAGGACGCGCGTGCCTAGGGTTCTCGCGAGACCTGGGTCGTGGACACGTGCCGTTCGTCTGGGTTGCAGGGGCGGATCCAGTGGGGGTGCCGTGGGTGCCATGGCACCCCCTCCAAAAATGCAAAAATATTTTTATCTAGTAGTAGCTAATCTAATCCTATATATATTAAAGGTGTTAAAAATGCTTAAATGACAATAGTTAACTCCAGATCGAGTGAAACAGGCAAACAACCCATGAGCCCATCTATTTCTAGCATGATCTCTAAATCCCAATAAGGCAATTAACCGGCCCAGCATCGAACTGGTGGATTCACCATGTTCCTGTCGTTCTCTTAGAGCTGCACGCTGCGCTGGCTGAAACCCTCAAACCCCAGAAGGCCAGAGACGGCGGGTGGCGGCGACCTGGCGGCTGGCTGGTGACGGCGACCTAACAGCGACCGCGGCCGGTGGCACTAGATCCGAGCTCGGGCGCGGGCGGTCGGGCCGTCGGGGCGCCGCACGGCTGCAGCCAGGTGCAGCCTCGACCTCGATCCACCTCGAGTCGAGACTCCTCGACAAGTCGACAGTCCCTGTTCGGCTGCTCCTCAAGGCTCAAGCACAGTCCTGCACTCCTGCACGAGCAGACAGTGCTAGTGCTACACAGGGTAAGAAAATTTTCCCTCTGTGAATTGCAATTGAAAAATCAAAAATCAATTTGTATTCTACTATTCCCATGCTGTGCCAGCCCCTATGTTGATAATTTTTTTGATAAAAATCGGTGTTATTTTCTTGTGTATATTTACAGAGATTGAGAGTTGTGACATGAAGAGAAATAATGCCATAGTATCCCTATTTCGGAAGCATGAAGCAAAGGTGAACAAAATTGGACAGTCATCGTCATCTGTAATTTGCTTTGTCACATTCAGACCTTCTTTGTTGGAATTGTTATTGGTATGGTGCTGCTATTTGACTGCTTGCTGCTGTTGTTCTTTGTTGTTTGTTGCTGCGGTGCAGCTGTTTTTTGTTGTTGCTGTGCAGAGGAAGAATGAATGACAGGAGAGAAGTAAAGATATCTTGTGTTCCTGTTGTTGGCTGCTGTTTGGAGTAAGTATATACTTGTTTTTATTTTCATATTATGCAAATATGCAAGATCTTATGCCACTGTATTGTTTGTTGGCCAAATACTAATTGCTTCTTATTTCGTATCTTGTATGCATGAGTAAATTCAGCCACAACAACATTAAGAAGCACGTATAAGTCTGTTGCAATCAAATAAGGTAACTAACATTTCTGTTTTTGACCTTTTCATAATTGTTACAATATGTGAATTTGCAATGTTTGCATTACATTTAAATTGTGAGCTCTTCGCAAAAAAAAAATTTGAGTGGCACCCCCCGCGGTGTAATCCTAGATCCGCCACTGCTGGGTTGAGATGTTCCCTGGCGATGGGCGCCGCTTCATCGATGCGTAGATGGCTAATGAACCGGGGCAAGGGCCTCCACCTCAGATTCCTCCCGTACCTGGCCGCGGCCGGGGTGATCAATGGGGAGGCGACGAGCGGGGTGGGCCCTCTGGTTACGGGAGAACCTCCGGTGATCACAGCGGTGGCTTCACATGGTGGATACTCCGGGCAAGCGAACTATGAGGGTGGCCGTGGCGGGTACGCCTTGTCGGCAGGAACTATGGCGGCAGCTATGGAGATGAGTAACATGGCCGGTATTCGTCTTCGGGTGGCTGTGAGCCTGTGACTACGACGGGTAGCGCGGATACTACGGTGGTGGCCGGAACGATGCCCGGGGTAATGAACAGTGTGGCCAAGGCATTGACTACCACAACCGGCAAGGTGGACAATCGCGCCTGACAGTGGATTCGTCGAGGGGCTGAGCGATATGCCCGATGACTATTGCCAAAGGTGCATGCCTCGGTTTAATTGTGGTGGTCGCCGAGGTGGGGGAAGAGGCGGTCGCGGGGGTCGTGGGCGCAGCCGAGACCCACCTCCGCGCTCAGGAGCGACCTGGACGGTGACCACGCCGACTCCGGATCGGATCACACTAGCAGGGGCAGCAGTGCTCAGTGTACCAGCCAGCAGTACAGCAACCGGCCTACCAGCCGGTGCAGGTCCAAGGGGTGCAGCTGCCACCCGTGCAACCGATGGGGGTGTACGGCGGCAATCAGCCTGCTGTGCTGCCGGTGCAGCAGGGGCCTCGAGGCGCTAGCTCCTGCAGTGTTAGGATCCAGCTTGTTGATTCACTCAATCACCATGATCTAGCTGTAATTCAAGGATTACAAGAGGAAGAACCAGAGAAGGGAGGAGACAGAGGAGGAAGACGAGCTCTACAGGAAGAGGAAGAAGGAACTCGCACGCGTCGCCAAGCCTAGGCCGAAGCCCATCCGTCCAAGCCCCTCGTTCGTGGACAGCACCTACTTTATTTGTAGTAGCTCCTGTAGTATTCGGGCAGGCCAAGGTCCACGAGTGGAGGCCCAAGGTCTAGGCCAGCCATAGAAGAGAGGGTCGCTGACAACGGCGGCGGGCACCGGCTCCGTCCTCCAGATGTGAAGCAGTGGCAACATACAGGTTCGATCTATACAGCTCTATACACGTACGTGCTAATGCTAAAGCCGGGAGGGTTGATTATTATTCTGCATCAGCTTTAGTTTTTTCCTCTTTACTATTTTTATATAATCATGCATGAGGGGTACAGTGAATTATATTATTATTGGGAGTGTCTAGGACACATCTAGATGTGACATAGTTATTGCACATCTAAGTGACTAAATGAAGCATAAAAAGAAAAAAGAAAAAAAAAATATCCACACAAATCTCCACATAAGATCAATGATATAGGACTTAGATGTGCAATACTTATGTCACATCTAGATATGATTTAGCAAAACCGATTATTATTTTTAGAGCATGGGTTTCTTCCGATTCGCTTTGCCTTCTGTCCCATCTCTTATCCCTGCGTACACCCGAACCCTAGGTTTCAAGGCCAAGGAGAGCACGAAATACAAGCACAAAAAACTGTCTCCTGCATGACGAGAAGATAAAAGCCCTTGCCGCCAAGTGATAATCACACAGCACGGAGTCGCCCTGGCCGCCGTACGCCATTGGGGGATCATCTGATCAGATTGAAGCTGGACTTACTAAGCATTGCGATACCATCGATGGTACGGGCGGCCGTCAAACACACGGACGCGTCGGAAGTCGAAGGCGAAGGTAACCCAACTCTCAAGGGCAAGCAGAACAAAGAAGTCCTTGGGCTAATCTGATCCTTTTCACGGGCTAATTGAGACCACAAGAAGAAACAGCAATTTCTCGACATCAAAAAGTATGGGAGGAAATTTTAGTGTGTGTCCATCGTTGTTCCTGATCTTTCTCTCTATTCTTCAGCGTGCCCTATGCTGTAATTGTCTAAGCTAGATGGCAACACACCAAACTGCTTTAGATCCAGATTTCAGCTATATTGCCGGAGAGAGGTGGAGGTTTACAGGGAAGGAGAAAGGGGACAGGAGAGATAGCTCTTCGCGCGTCTGAACGTCCATATCCTGAGGACAACTAGTTGACGAGCGCTCCTCGCGATCACTTGGGGGTGTCTCAGCTGCCGCCACGTGTCGTGCTCTGGGCGCTCCTTCCAGATTTTTTTTATTTTTTTATTTTTCCGCACCCTTTTCGGCTTTTTAAACAGTTTTTTCCCCGGTTTTTTTGACTTTTTGATTTTCCACCGGTCTTCCTTAGCTTTTGGACCAAATTTTTTTTTCGAAAAAAAACATAAATTTTGTGCGAAAAAACGCGTTTTTTGTTGCTTCCGCGAGAGGCACGGGTTTGCTTTCGCGAGAGGCACTGCCATGGCTCTCGGAAACGGAAAAAAAAAACACGTTTTCCATTTTTTTTCCTTCCGCGAGAGGCACGGTTTTGTTTCCGCGAGAGGCACGATTTTGCTTTCGCGAGAGGCACGGTCGTGCCTCTCGGAAACGGAAAAAAAATGCGTTTCCCGTTTTTTTCCTTCCGCGAGAGGCACGGTTTTGCTTCTGCGAGAGGCACGGTTGTGCTTTCGCGAGAGGCACGGCCGTGTCTCTCGGAAACGGAAAAAAACGCGTTTTCTGTTTTTTTTTCTTCCGCGAGATGCACGGTTTTGCTTCCGCGAGAGGCACGGTTGTGCTTTCGCGAGAGGCACGGCCGTGCCTCTCGGAAAAGGAAAAAAAATGCGTTTTCTGTTTTTTTCTTTCCGCGAGAGGCACGGTCGTGTCTCTTTCGGAAAGGGAAAAAAACGTGCTCCGGTTCGGTTTTTCCGTCTGGTTTTTTTCGTCCTTTTTTTATGAGAAAAAAAGGTCGTCAAAACCTATCAACATGTGATCTAGTTTTGAAGATCTTGACACGAGGAATCCAATGTGAAAACGGTTCGAGATTTGGACGCACGGTTTAAGAGATAAAACGTTTTGAATAAACGAATGTACGAAAAAAGGGAAAACTCCCGGGTTGCGACAAGTGACGCGCATGCAGCGCGCCACTCGTCGCAACCTGAGAAGGTGGGAGTGATCTTTGAAAGGAGTACTTCTTAATTAGTGATTTCGTAAAGTAAGAGCCGAAGTGGCTGCGAACGCAGTCACGCATGTTTTTATTTTTTTTGGAAAAGGAGGAGTGCCCCGGGCCTCTACATCAAAAAGATGAATGCAGTCACGCATGGTGGGCATTCCATTTTTTAAGCACCCGTTCCATTGCATTGACACAACATCAGTGTACTCCCTCAATAAAAAAATGTACAGCGCATTATTTACAAGATCCGAACAGCTAATGCAGCCCATATGATGGAAAAATAAGACCGACAGCTATACGAGTTCAACCTTTGTGCTGCAATTAAGAGCGATTTGCATATTTGGAGCTTGGCTGGGGGAGCTAGTAGAATTCAATTACCAGAGTAGTTGCCATCGATAGAAACTAGGAGTTAGGAGTGTTGTCTATCCCCTGTTTTTGATGGGATTATTTGTAAAAAAAAATTGTTCTCTTCTATAAAAGAAGTTATGCATTTTGCGCGCTCTAAAAAATGATGGCAAAGTAATAAAATAACATCAACAAGCAAGGACCCACAAAGCAAGAAACGAGCTCTATCGTTGTCCGGCGCCCCGGCAAACCTAAGTCTCTAGGTACGCCACTGTTACCGGTAGTGACGACAACTTTTCATGCTAGAGTTTGCCCCACCTTAAAAAAAAGTCCTCCGCCACTGTTTGTGACCACGGATGATTGCTTTTGGACCAAAGCAACAAAGATTCCTCGTTTTCGTAGAGGAGAGATGACCGTTTTTCAGCGCAAAATGGCAAAGATCAACCAAACACTAGGGCTGCTAGAGCTTGGCAGAGAAAACGAACAAAAAACAAGCATAGATGAAAAGTAGTGTATTTTTGTTGAATAGATCGATTGTTCTCTTCCTCAATCGGCCATGGCCTATTTAAGGCACGCAGGACTTGGCGTACATGGCAGGACCGAGCGCAAGTATGCGGCGCTGGTTTGTAGTCGTGTCCAAAATAATTTCATATGAACTATCTATATACCTAATATTAAAAGGAGATGATATTCTTAGTCCATCGTACACTTTTACATAAAAAACCTTGGCTTTTCTTTTTTTGAACATAGTACAAACGCAAGCGCTCATACATACGCGCATACACTCATCCCTATGAACGCACACACGCACACCCTACCCCTATGAGCAATCCGTCGTCCAGGAATAAGCCCGAAAAATAACTATTCGTTTGTTGGGTTGGGCCACTGCCCACACTTCAAGCGTTGCGCGCATGTTACTTGTCCAAAGTTTGCACGTCGCTTGGGCCATATTTGGCCGCCACCAGCACAACGATCGTGTTTTTGCCTCACGAGCTTAGCAGCGGAGCGATGGAAAAAAGTATTGGGCATTGTCTGCCAGGAGTCAAACCAACCAGCCCTAAGGCGTACATCAATCAACCATCTAAAACTTTTGTACGTCAGCCAAGACCCGATCGTCCTGTCTGTCCCTATTCCATCGCCCGTGTTTCGCCCGTGTTTGTTCCGTGTTTCACACCTGAAGATGGCACCACATGGAGTCCCAAGTTTTATCCTTCCTGGCCACGACTCATGATTCACACATATATAGGTTCCTAAACCGAAACCCACGCACACGCACCTTTGTTTCCTGCCAAACCGAGCCCTCCGCTCCGATCCGATGGCCCCTTCCAAACGTCGCTCCTCGATCTCATCAGATCCGAGAGGCCGACGCGGATGACGCACGGTTTGATCTCAACATGATTGACCACCCCGGGAAGCCATTGTGCACTCCATCCTCCCTCCCTTGGTTTTTGCGTTGTCCAGAACCTCGGTTGCCTCCTCCGTGAGAAAAGCGAGAGAAAAGAGGAACGAAGGGGAGAGCGAAGAAGGAGAGATTGTCGTATGCCTCGCGATATCGCATCAGGTCAGTCGGATTGAGCAACCTAACGACTAAATCGACCTCCATGGCGGCTGGATTGAGCAACTCGGTGACTACATCGTCTCCCCCGCGACCAGGCTCCACGACGGCCATTGCTCCCGGCCAACTGCCGGTCGAGGCTTAGCCCCCAAAAGCATGAGCTGGGGCTGGGCATGAGAACTAGCATGGTTCTCATATTAGTGAGAATGCTGCCAGCTGCGTTTGGAAGTGGTATGGAGGAATCGCTTCGTACCTAGCAGATCGATGTATTAGTAGTACTCCCTCCGTTTCTAAATATATGTCTTTTTAGAGATTCCAATATGGACTATATACGGAGCAACATGAATGAATCTACACTCTAAAATACATCTATATACATCCGTATGTAGTACGTATTGAAATCTTTAAAAAGATTTATATTTAGGAACGGAGGGAGCAGTACTGTTTCAGATTTTAGTTAGCACTAGAGCTATATTATATAGCTGAGCAAGTCGCGATCTGACCCATGCTAGGATAAAAAAGATGAGTCGTATCTATATATCATGTGGCTTTTGACGTTAGTATTGCTCATGGCTAGCCGCGGATGTTAGTATATTGGAGGTGAGGTGCTGCCCAACGTGTGCCTCGAGGACCTTCTCGGCAGTCTGTCCGCTCGGCGTGGTCCGTCGAGTCTCCCACTCAAGAAAGGCGGGTGATAGGCGCCGGTCCGCTGGCCGAAAATTTCGGCCGGTCCAACGCCAACCCTTGATTTGTTTTAATGTGCACCGTCAAATTGCGTCAGATCTCTTTTCTCTTCCCCTGTCGCACGCCTTTTTCCTCCCCTACCTCTCGACTCCCCCAGGGAAAAAAATCCCCATTCCTCCGTCATATCTCTCTTCCCCTGACCCCGACATCGTCTCCGGCGTGCAGCAGTTCCTCCCCCGCGTCTTCTCCCGTCGTAATCTTCGTCAGTGGATTCGAGTGCGCGACCCTCCCCGCAGCAGCTCGTCGTTGCCGTGCTGAACGCGGGCACCGCCATTGCAGCTCCTGCCCGCCCCCGTGGTTGCAGCACGGGGACACGCCGTCGCAGCTCCGCCACTCGCCACCGTTGCCGTCGCCTGACCTAGCAAATCGACTCCGTGGTCGCAACTTTCCATCTCGCCGTCGCTGCTTGAAGCTCCCGCCGTTGAAGGTTGTAGCATCCGATGATGAAGGTTGCGGCATCGTCGGCGGCCGCTTCCAGCAAAGAACGCTAGGGGTTGTAGCATCTCTGTTTGTCGCACGCAGCTCGTCGCGCTGCCGGTTCCAGCATCGCCGGCAGCCGGTTGTAGCATCCCCGTTTGCCGCTCGCAGCTCGTCGTGCTGCCGGTTCCAGCAAGTGCGCTAATTGGCACATATTATCTTGTTTGCAGCACGAACCATCTTTACCGCTTTTTTGCCAATTCCAGCAAAAACAATTGTAGGATCCAGCAAAAATCGTCGCTGGTGGCAGCAAAACACCACCGGTCCGACCAAAACAACATTGCCAGTTCCAGCAAAAAAAATGTGGCGGTCACAACAAAATACATTGTAGGTTCCAGCAAAAGACGCCGTTCTGGTTCCAGCAAAAAAAGGCTGCTGGTAAGTCGCACTGCTGGTTCCAGCATCTTGCTGGCTCGGTTCCAGCAAAAACGCCTGATGGTTTCAACAACAAAAAATGGCTGCTGGTAAGACGTGCCGATGGTTCCAGCAAAAAAACCTGCTGGTTCCAGCAAAAATTCCTGCTAGTTCCAGCAAAAAACACATGTTGTTACCTTCTCGATTGAACTTGGTGCGTCACCGCCGAGCTTGCCACAGCCATGGAAACGGCCGCTCGCGTCGCCCGCTAGTGCTGCCATGGGGGAACAAGATAAAATGAGTTGCTCTCGGTGGAGAAGGCGAGGTAGGAGACGACGCGCTCGCAGCTCGCCAGGACCTGCGACGGTAGCAAGGGACGCGGCGGCGCTAGGTGCTAGTAGGATAAGGATGCAGAGAAAAGGGAAGGGGCGAGTGCGCAGCAGGTTGCGTATGAGAGGATAAGGAAGAAGTAGGACGGTGGGTGGGCCTGACTCGAGCCCGTGAACGAGTGGCTGCGCGAGCGAGCGGCACGACCGGCCAAAGCTTCGGCTGGTCCGCCGATTTTAAACGTTTCCCATCAAGAAATCACGAGGTTGATCCGTGGCAGAATCTACGTTTTGCACGGGGGAATCCCCTCGCCTAGGCCAGTCCACGCAGTAGCGGTTGGAAAAATATGTTTCAGACAAGGGAATCACCTCACCTGGGCCAGTCCACATAGTAGCGGCTGGAAAAATACGTTTGGGAATCTCCCACCTCCCTACACAGGAATCAAACTAGCGACCAATTACTCACGGAGGCATGTAGCTAGCCAGTAGAGCTTGTGAGTCTTTGTGACAATATACCCGCGTCAATTTTTAAGAATAAACTGCCGGGGTAGATCGGAATATTATTTGTTTTTTCAAAACATTTCTTGAAATTTAGAATAATTCTTTTAATTCCCAATATATTTTTTATGAACACGATATTTTTTTGAAAATGTGAACAATTCTTCAATTTGCAAATAAATTTAAAAAAAGGAACATTTTTTTGCATTTGTGAACAAATTTTGAAAAACAGGAACATTTTTTTAATTCCCGAACAAAATTTTGTAAACAGAACAGTTTTTTTTTGAATTTGTGTACAAAATTTGAAAGAGGGAACATTTTTAAATTCTAATTTTTTTGAAAAATGCGAACAATTTCTGAAACATGCGAACATTTTTTGAATTTGTGAAAATATTGAAAAAGGAATATTTTTTGAAAACTCTTATTTAAAAAAGCACAAACATTTTTTGAAAATTACAAACACTTTTCTAAAAAACGAATATTTTTTGAAATTTTGAACAAAACTTGAAATTCTAAACAATTTTTGAAAACATTAACATTTTTTGAATTTATGAACATTTGGTAATCTTTAAGCTTTATAGGGCTGATGTGAAAACAAGTTCAGAAGGAATTTTGTAATCACTAATGGGCATTTGGTTACTTACCAATTAAACATCAATTTCTTATTAATCTGTTTCCTTAGTTTTTGTACATAAATGTACGATCCTCAAGATTTCAGGCTCTCAATAATATATCAACTAATGATGATAATGGCTCTTTACACATGGTTAATTAACTCAAAAGGTAATTTTTTGATATTTCAATTAGCCAATTATTTATGATGGGAATGAACATGTCACCTTTTCTTTTGTTAGTCTATGTCTGAAGATGCAATGGACACCAACACAAATCCAATGCGCGGAGAAGTTGTTCCATGCTTTTATGATTGAAGTGTAACACTTCATACATGCACATTGTCTGTAAATACATTACATGGATAATGCTCTCAGGAGGCCGCGGGGGCTAGCCAGAGATTTGGTGGCCAAGTACTTGGTTGGTGGTTTGTGGCTGCAGATATGGTGATTCTTCTTCGAGTTTGTCGTATGGAGGTGCCAGAGCTAGAGCCGAGGAGATGCACGGGGTTGATCCCCGGTCGACGTCCCACAGCGGCAACGCCTCTTCGTTAGCTGCGGGGTTCATATTCAACTCAGAAAACCGATTCAGGTGATGGTGTGCCCTTGGTTCTGGATTTGGTGGATTTCAGTGTTTTTCGTTGTTGTTAGTCTCAACGGCGGCGATGGTTAGCAACTGGTGTTGGCTTGTTTTGCGTTAAGTCCCCCCGGTATTGGATTGTATCTTCTTTTTCTTTGGGGGTATTTTTGCATTTGTGTTAGGACACCCGTTGTCTCCGCGGTTTCTCGACGATGATGCGTCTGTGCTATGTTTGTAACTGACTTTGATTAAGGTATATGCAGTTATCCTAAAAAAAAAGGAATGTCTCAGTGAGAAAGAGAGAGATAGTGTATCTCGGTGATGCAGCAAAATGTGGTCATAGCCATTGGGGATTATGATTTTTTTCTTCCGTTGCAACGCACGGGCCCTTTTGCTAATATAACTTATGTGCTTAAAAATAATAACTTATGTGCTGTAAAACAAATTATATCACTTATGTCCTACAAATCAGATAACTTATACCGAGAAAATCTCAGTTAGGGAGAACCCTTCGAATTATGAACATTTGAAACAAATAGGCGTCTAGGCAACCAGTATACAAGGGCCAACCGCAGCGTAAAAGGACATACACTGATACACTGGAGCAAGAGTCGCTAGTCGGCTCCGAGATTGCCATCGCCTTCACGGGTCTAGAGCAGACTCGTTGCCTCAGGGGCTAGTCAAGAGGATCATTCACGTCTGACGGCGTCAATATTTCCCGCTGCCGGCGAAAAGGCGTTCCACCGCGTGCCGTCACCAGCATTTACATACTTTTTTTTTACGGGAGCATATACATACCTAATACGTTCAGTCGCCACCATGGTACCATCAATACGGCTGGCTACACAGCCGTCGCCATCTTCTGCATTTTTGGCGTTTACCATGGGCCGGATGTGCTGGCTGGTTGGGACGGCCCAATCCACTGACATACGAACGACGCCGAGCTAAAACATACTCCAACACTTTGTAGCGAAATTTGCCAAGAAAATCAACCTGAGAATACTGCTCTCAGCCTCAGCAACACGATTCTATATCTCAAGGGAACAACTGTGTGTAGGTACAAAGTTCATCTACTGTGTGTTTAACTGTACTTAATACAAAATGTATATGTATATATGAATATATCTCATGTGTGGGGGCATAAATATACACTCATAATGCTTACAAAACACTAACGGCGCAGCGCTGATTGATCTGTGCGCACTGATTGACCTCATTTCCTCAAGTAGTAGACGGGTGCAAGAGTGCGTCGCAAGCATCCGTCGGCGCCACGCCGTTACCGTCTCCCGTGACAGAGACAATATTGCCACGTGGAGTAGGCTGATCCTGACGATGGGCTTCTCCGGCCATGACCGACGAGATGGCGGCCGCCAATGCCGTGCTGAAGTTTGGATCGGCAGCAATCGCCGTGGTCATCGTCTCCATCACAGTCTGCTGCCGCGCGCCCAGCCCAAGCTCGGCCGGGAGCATCGTGGGCGCCCTCTGCTTGAGGTACATTGGCGGCTGCGGCGGCACCCCGAACGAAATGACCGGGGCTGCCGCAGGCGCCTGGACGGACGGCGGGCGGTGGAGCGCGTGCAGCAGGCCGCTCGCACCGGCGGCGCCTGCGGGTGCCTGCGTGAGGTCCAGGGTGATGGTGGGGAACTGCGCCGATGCGGAGAGCGTAGCCATGGCTGAGGCGTAAGGGAAAGACTGATGGTGGTGGAACAACGCCGCGGGGTGGCCCAGGAGGACGCCGCCATCACGGCTGGCTGCCGGGCCAGAAAGGAGCATGGCCACCGCGGCGGACGTGGTGTTGGCCATGGTGGTCGCTGCGGGCGGTAGCTGGTGGTTGTGGTTGCCCTCGTAGGTCGTGATCAGGACGGTCTTGTCCTCGACGCACCGCTGCACCTGCACGCATGCATGTACACACACAGTTGCACATATGAGTTTCGATCGGAACGCACAGGCGCGTATAGTTATCTAGTTCGATGCATGCAGTGTCTAGCTCATGGCGTTACACAGGCATGTGAGTCGCGCACGTTAATTACGTCATGTGTTCTTCCTTTAGTTTGCCTCGAGTGTTTGGTGAGCAATCGGCATCTTAGCCCGGAAACTAGCGGAAACGTGCTTGCGTTGCAATATATATTTACACACAGTTCGTAGATCCTATACACGTATTGCTCTGGACAGATGGAATGATTGGAGTTGTAGGACATATGGAATGATTGGAGTGGTAGCGTATGACAGGTCGCTAACTCGCTATACGTACACAGATTAAATGTGAACCGGGTGCACATGTGACTATATACATGAGTTCACGTTAGCGTGGGAAACTCAAATCCGCAACCATGATTCTCTAGCTATGGCTAACATATTATGTTTCCAACTTAGCTTGTTATTTTTCTTCTAGGATTAGATAGACGAAAGAGGATAAATAATTCGTTTTTGCTAATTCTCAGGGAACTGATTTTTTTCTGTAATCTCAGTCGGTTTCCTAACCCAAAGTTGCACTGTCTTTCGCTTGTTCTTGCACATATCGGGAAAGTGCAAGTTTAGTGTCACGTATATGCAATTTTTGCATTTTCGTTGTAATTATATTCAAGTTGCGATAAATTATGTCTTTTTATTTTTTATTTTTGTTTCTATCAAGTTAAATATAATCCAATGATTTCATCTGCTTTTAAACACAGTTAAAGTTTTGTCTCTTCATTTTTATGTTTTTTCTGATTTTTCTATTTTTGTTTGTTCATTTTTTAGGCCATACTGGACAACTCCTTTGGGGCCCTAATAGTAGCACTTATTATGAGTTGGCCCATTAACGAGGGAAGAGGAGTTTCGAGGTGGTCTTATCTTCAGCCCAAACCACTAGTCACATACAAGGGAAGGGGAGTTTCGAGGCGGTCTTGCATTCGGCCCGAACCACCAGTTGAAACACTTCACTTGTCGGCTCTGCAAACATAGGAGTAGGTCGCGATCCACGAGGTGACCGACCATATTTAAAAACATCGAAGTCTCACCGTTGTTAAGTGTACGACAACATTCACATAAGGCGGGCCCCGTACACCCTACTAACATTGTGTTGTACTCACTAATTATCAACATCCCCTAATCTTGTGTTGTCTTGACGAGGACAACATGTAATGATTTTATTTTGGGGTGTTCATCCTGCTTTTACCAAAAACTAGTATTGCTAGTGCAAAGTTGCCTAGTTTGGTGTTTGAGTTTCAGCCGACTTTCGTGGCCATTCTATTTTGCTTCACGATTCACGCTGGCGTCTAGAATAGAGATATGATGTTCTGACAATCAACTGAAATATATATTTTTTCGGTCCTTTTACCAAACCTTTTAGCAAACCGTTGAAAACTGTGAACATACTTATACCAATTTTGTTATTGTCCAAAACGTTATACAAAATTACACCATCCGTTCCAAAATATAAGGTGTACTAGTTTTTTCAAAAGTCAAACTTCTCCATGTTCGACCAAGTTTATAAAAAATAATATAAATATCTACAATACCAAATCAATATCATTAGATTCATTATGTAATATATTTTCATACTGTATTTATTTGGTATTCTAGATGTTAATATATTTTTGTATAAACATGGTCAAACATAGAAACATTTGAATTTTGGAAAAATTAACACACCTTATATTTTGGAAAGGAGGGAGTAGTTTACTAAGTTATTTGTTGTTCCACTGGTTTGACCGTCAATCCGTCTAAAACTGGTTTGACTTTCAAACACCTCTAATTTTAATCTATGTAAAAAGTTGCATAAAATTTAGTCGTATAATTAATGTATGTTTATTGAACTAAAAAGCTCAATATTTCGAGTTCAAATCCTCCACATGAATATGTCTTGGTCAGAGCTTTGGTTACTGAGCAGTATTTTGGGTGACCGCCTGGCAACCACATTTATTGTATTCCGGATTAATTTGAATTCAAATGCTTAAACTGAGATAAATCCGTATTATCCTAACCATTTTACAAGTAGAGTTGTGGCGTAACGGGAGCATAGTGGGCTACTAGTCGCGAGTTCCAGTGTTCGAATTGTAAACATATTTTTTTTCCTAATGATTTCACTTTTTCTGCCTTACACAAAAAATTTGCGGGAAGGGAGAGTGGGGGCTCTCATTGGGTAGCCAAAATCTTGGCGTTGGTGCAATCTTTTCTTAGCTTTTTATTTCAGATCATTGTCAAGTTTTACGGCAGCTAGGTCAACATCCCTTTCATTGGTTTCTAGAGTACATACTGACCCTCCAAACCAAGAAGTCGTATGAGTTGTGACTTGTAAGTAATGTAGGTGTACCTTCTTCCTCACAGGGCATCCGGTAGCCATCGTGCAGCGGTAGTAAGCTCTCGGGCATTGGTTGCCCTTCGCCATCTTCTGCCCATACTTTCTCCACTGGCATCCATCGCTAATCTAGAGTTAACATTATAATTTCAAGCTCTCTCGAGTTTAGATAATGAAGTACATAGAGTGATCATCGATATATGCAACGGTAATTACGTACCATTGGTGCTTCGGATCGTGCACGCACGGACACCCTCGCTTTCCGGCACGGTAGCTGCTCCGACGCCTGCTCGCTGCTCTCCCTTGCTCCCGACGGCGGTGCTGCCGCCTCATCTTGACCCGTTCTCCTCTTGCCGCCACTGCTCAGGGACAGGGAGGTCGCGGTGCCGGTGCAAGCCTCGTCGTCTGTGCCGGCGTCGACCTGCTGCGCCGTGGGCATGGAGGGCGCGCGCAGCTGCAGGAACTGCTGCGTCGCCAACGTATTCGGTGCGCCCGTTGCGGTTAGGTGGGGCTGCATCGAAGGAGGTTTGGTACGACCGAAAACTACGTGTTATTTTGTTAATCAAAGAGGAAAGCGGTGAAGCAATTAAAACTGCGTGCATGAGAATATGAGATTAGCACATGCTAATTAGTACAACTGTTTTCCTTAAAAAAACTACTACTACTATTACAGTAGTGTCGTGCTAACTGTTAAGTGTGCCTACGTTCTCTGTGTTAAACCAAATTGTAACATACAAGTCTTGGACTTGTACGAGGGCATAGCACGTGGGTTAGGTAAGTTGCGATCCCAGGCATACTTGGAGATCAAGTTGTAATCTATTCCGATGTGTAATAAGCCTTGGCCGGCAAGGCCCTCAATCAATATATATGCATACGACTCTCCCATAGGAGAGTAGAGAATGCTTCCTAAAATCCTATATGGTATCAGAGCCTTTGCTCTTCCATCTCATGTAGCGAAAACTCAAAACCATCTGCCGAGCATCCTTGGCTTCCTCATCTACCATGGCAGCCGCCCTTGGTGCGCCGCCCACGGAGAGGTTGACGAGATCCAACTTCATCCTTTGGAAGACCTAGGTGCTCCCGGAAGTGCGAAGAGCACAGATGACCGGACTTCTGGATGACACGGACACTGAGCCACCGAAGATGCTGGCCGTCACCAAGGACGACAAGACCATGATGACGACACCGAACCCGGCGTACGGTACATGGCTTGCAAGGGATCAACAGGTCCTGAGTTACCTGTTGAATTCCCTCTCCAAAGAGGTGCTCACCCAAGTTGTGGGCATGGAATCGTCCACCAAGGAATGGACGGCATTTGAGACGATTTTCTCGCCTCAGTCGCGATCGCGCATCACCAACCTCAGGACCGCCTTTGCCAACACCAAGAAAGGCTCCATGACCCCCGTTGCCTACATCTCCAAGATGAAGGGCATCGGAGATGAGCTCGCCGCCGCCGGACACCCGATTAGCGAGGAGGAGATGGTCTCCTACATCTTGGCAAGCCTCAACCACAACTACGACGCCCTCGTTGCTGCAGTTGGGGCGATCCAAAATGACGTCACCGTAAGCAATCTTTTTTTGTAGATGTCCAGCTACAACCAACGCATGGAGATGTTAGGCGACTCCACCGACAGGGGTTTCAACTCCTCCCCGAACGGCGCCTTCCATGGACGTGGTCAAGCTCGTGGCCACGGCAGCCGAGGCCAAGGAAACGGCCGCAACAATGGTTATGGCAAGGGAGGGTGTGGCTCTCTTGGTGGCGGACGCGGACGAGGCCAGTGACGTGGCTTCGCCTAGCCGCATGAGCATGATGTTGTCACGTGTCAAATCTGCGGCAAACTAGGTCATGATGCCAAAGATTGTTGGTACTGCTATGACGATGACTACTACGAGGAGAAGGGCGCCAATTCTGCTGCTACCTATGGCGTCGACACAAATTGGTATGCGGACACTAGCGCAACTAACTATATCATGGGTGAACTTGACAAGCCGACGACCCGCTACAAGTACAAGGGCAATGATCAGGTTCACACCGCAAGTGGACAGGTATGAAAAATAGCCATGTTGATCACGCAATCGTTAAAAACCCTGTGAAAAAATTGCATCTTAAAAATATTCTTCACGTTCCTCATTCTTCAAAGAATCTTGTTTCCGTTCATGTCTTGCCATTGATAATCATGCATTCTTGGAATTTCATCCTCACTTCTTTTTTTAATCAAGGATCAGACCATGAGGAAAATCATTCTTAGGGGGAAGTGTGTGGGTGGACTTTATCCACTCATCTCGTCATCATCGTCTTGCAGCAAAAGAGTTTTTGTCGCTAGTAAACCCACTTCTTCAAAGTGGCACAGTCGTCTAGGTCATCCATCCTCAGTCACTGTTAAACAAATTCTTAGTAAAAATAAGCTTACTTGTGTTCGTGAGTCTAGTGACGAGCTTGTGTGTGATCCATTTCAAAAATCCAAGAGCCATCAATTACCATACCCTATCTCTAGCGGTGTGTCTACAGCTCCTTTACATCTTATATTCTCGGATGTCCGGGGTCCAGCTCCTACTTCGGTAGGGAAACAGTCATGCTATGTAAGCTTTATTGATGACTACAACAAATTTATATGGATTTATTTTCTAAAGAAACGTTCTAATGTGTTCCAAGTTTTTGCCAATTTCCAAAATCTTGTTTAGCGCAAGTTGAATTGCAAAATTATTGCTATGGAAACTGATCGGGGAGGCGAGTATGAAAAATTAAATGCCTACTTTCAAAAAATTGGCATTTCACATAACGTTTCTTGTCCACATGCTCATCAGCAGAATGGTTCTGCAGAACACAAACATCGCCATATTGTTGAAGTAGGCTTAGCTTTGCTTGCAACCGAGTCTATAACATTAAATTTCTGGGATGAAGCCTTCTTCACCACTACATATCTTATAAATTTACTGCCAAACAAGGTCATTAATTTCGACATTCCGATCATATGTCTCCTTGGTATTCAACCAGACTACTCCTGGCTTCGAGTTTTTGGCTGCGCTTGATGGCCAAATCTTCGCCCCCATAACACACGCAAACTTGCCTTTCGTTCCAAGCAATGTGTCTTTCTAGGGTATAGTCCTCTTCACAAAGGAGTTCAATGTCTGGATGTCTCTACCTGTAGGGTCTACATCTCACGTGATGTTGTCTTTGACGAGTCTGTTTTCCCTTTTGACAAGCTTCATCCCAACGCCAGTGCATGGCTTCGAAAAGAAATTGTTTTGCTTCCCAAAAATATTCGCAATTTTGAACACGGGGGAAATGGTTGCACTGAATTTTATGGCTAATTCTACCACTTCTAGTCCCACTGTTGATAGACTGTAGGACCCTCGGGATGGTGCAGAAGAAATCATGCAAAATGATGCTCAAAATCATGTGCAAAATAATGCACAAAAAGCAGTATTTCATGTGATGGAGGAAGTGGACGAACATGGCGCAGCATATGAGGAAGATGCGCTTGCACCTGCCACGCCTGGCGCCTCAGATCGGGGGTGTAGGTCAGCTTTGGATCGCGCCCCCGGATCCGCCTTGGATTGGACGCGCATCCCCCAGCGAGCGAACCAGGTAGTGTCACGTTGCCCGAATCAGCACCGAGCCTTGCGCGGTCCCTGTCGGCTGGGCCCACCAGATTTTCTACGCCGCCCAAATCCGCTGGCTCTTCAGCGGCTGGATCCTTTGCGCTCGCGCAGGACAGTAGTAGCGCTGCCTCGCCCGGTGCGTCTCCTGTGCAGCCTACACCGGCACCTATACAAGAGCATCCTCCAGCCGCTATGCGACATGTGGTACGCCTACAAAGAGGTATCGATAGCCTAAACAAAGAACAAATGGTACTATACCATGGGGCATGTTGTGTATTTCAGGGGAGCCTACAAATCTGCAAGACGCATTGGCTGACTCAAACAGGAAAAAGGCAATGGATGATGAGTACCTCGCACGCATGAAAAATAAAATCTGGCACCTGGTACCCGAACATCAAGGTAAAATTATCATTGACTTTAAATGGGTAGATAGGATCAATAAAAAGGCAGATGGTTCTATTGACAGGTATAAACCCCGGTTAGTAGCAAAGGGGTTTAAACAATGTTATGGCATAGATTATGATGATAATTTTTGTACAGTTGTTAAAGCTATAACTATAAGGCTTGTTCTAGCTATTGCTGTTTCCAGGGAATGGAGCTTAAGACAGCTAGATGTCCAAAACGCGTTCTTACTTGGTGTTCTAGAAGAGGAACTATACATGAGGCAACCTCCAGGATATGAGGATGCAAAATCACCTCATCACATATGTAAACTTGACAAGACACTCTATGGTTTGAAGCAAGCACCTCGAGCTTGGTACTCTCGGTTGAGCTCTCAGAAAGACATCTTAGTTTCATCGCATCTAAGTATGACACATCTTTCTTCATATGCAATAAGTCAGACATCACTATATTTGTTCTTATATATGTTGATGACATTATAGTTGCAAGTTCTTCCAAGATGCCACTAAAGCTCTTCTATATGATCTAAGCTCAAAGTTTGCCCTGAAGGACTTGGGGGAGCTTCATTTCTTCTTGTATATTGATGTTAAGAAGGTTCAAGATGGCATAGTATAGGCACAGGAAAAATGTGTGTCTGGGCTTCAAGCTCGTGTGGTTATGAAGGACTGTAAGCCTTCTCCCACATCTTTTTCTTCATAAGAAACACTCGCAGCACATGAAGGAGACCCATTTGGACTTGAAGAAGGCACCAAATATAGGAGTGTTGTGGGTGCCTTACAGCACATGACACTCACAAGGCCTGATATATCCTTTGCCGCCAGCAAGGTTTGCCCGTATTTGCATGCGCCAACCACTATACATTGGACAACTGTCAAAAGAATTATACGCTATGTAAAACACACCACAAGTGTAGGACTAACTTTTAAGCGTTCAAATTCAACACTAGTGAGTGCTTTCTCGGATGCTGATTGGGCAGGCTGTGTGGATGATAGGAGATCAACTGGTGGATTTGCAGTATACTTTGGCTCTAACCTTGTTTCTTGGAGTGCTAGAAAATAGGTTACAGTATCAAGGTCAAGTACTGAAGCTGAGTATAAATCACTTGCCAATGCCACAGCAAAAATTGTTTGGGTTGAATCATTGCTTGAAGAACTAGGAGTAAAACTGCATCGAGTCTCATGTCTACGGTGTGATAACTTGGGTGCATATCTATCTGCTAACCCTGTTTTTCAAGCAAGGGCGAAACACATTGAGATTGATTTTCACTTTGTGTGAGAAAGGGTAGCGAACAAGAAGCTGGAAATACGGTTCATTCCCTCCAAAGACCAAGTGGCAGATGGCTTCACCAAGGCTCCCCCTCTGCGATTTTTATAAGAATTTAGGCGTAATATCAACTTAGCACAATTGTGATTAAGGGAGGGTGTTAAACCAAACTTGTAACGTAAGAGTCTTGGACTTGTATGAGGGCATAGCGCGTGCGTTAGGTAAGTTGCAATCCCAGGCATACTTGGAGATCAAGTTAATTGTAATCTAAACCGATCTGTAACAAGCCTTGGCCAGCAAGGCCCTCAATCAATAAATATATACATACGCGGCTTTGCTACGGGATAGTAGAGAACGCTTCCTAAGATCCTATGCAAAACTGAAAAGATTGAAACATCGTTCACACAAATTGTACTTCTAAACAATTAATGGTTCAACTGTGCTTATGTGAAATAAATCAAAGTTCTAACGAAGAAGATTCTTTGAAACGGAGAACCCTGAAATTTCGTGACCAAATCATGTAATGAATCGAGTTAGAACCATCCTCTCTAGAGTCTGTACCCATGCTCCCGTGCTGCTACTATCCCAATTTGATTATATGTTGTCCCACATATTTTACAAGACTATTAATTAAATTGATTGATTAGTTAGACTGAGGTATTGACATGGTTATGTGTGGCAAAGACTTGCTGATCTGCAGGACCTTACATGGACGAGTGTGCATGCACGCTTGCCAATGACCCGTACAATATTGCACGGATCTTGATCGTGCATCGTATATATATGGTCCTAGTTGTCAATTTGGCAGATTGTAGTAATTCTTACGTATATATGGGTACGTGGAAAAATAGCCAAATTGGAAAATGGCAACAGGGAAAAATCAAAGAATTCCAGAAGAGAAAAACGAAGGCGTTTTTTGGAAACGGTCGAGGTAACTAGCCTGCTTTAAAATGAAGGAGAGACCGGTTGGAGGAAAAAAAAATCAAGGAAGGAGTCCTAGACAAGGTTGGGATCATGTATGTAGTTATGTGAGCACTCACTTGAGTTAGTGGTAATCGGTTGTTCATGACCAGATCGGGGTGGCGATGAGGCGGCTGCTGCTGCTGCTGCTGCTGAGTGACCTGGAGCAGCTGGTGGTAGAGCGCGCCGTAGCTCCGGGTGAGCTCCTCCAGCATGCCCCGAAGCCGCAGGTTCTCCTCCACCACCCGCCGGAGCTCCGCTTCCACCGCCGCCTTCGCCGCATCCATCTACGCACCACATACACATCTACGTGTCAACCAGCAGAGCACATCACATGTACATCAATCTAGCGCAAGTTAAGATCTAGTTAAGCACAAGGGGAAAAACAAACTAACTCTATGGTTCTTTGCCGTCCCGGCCATCATCCTCGCCCGCTCTTCGCCGACGGTAACCGGCACAGCAGCGCCCGTGGCGGTGGTCAGCAAGTCTAGCCCGGTCTGCACCACACAAGAACCAGTACAGCTCAATTTGGACACCGCGCAATCAAACACAGCTTCTATCACCGCATATAAAATAAAATAGTAATAAATAATCAAACACAACTTGTAGCAGCGCCGCGGGCGGTGCTCAGACTGATCGATGTGCCTTGCCGACGGCGTACTTACGTGGACGTCGTCATCGCGGAGGCCATGCATCACCCCACGGCCGCCGCCGTCCATCCGTGATCGGGCACCCGCATCGTCGCTGGCCAAGAAAAAGTCCACCTCCTTGATCTCGCCACGGCACCGGCCCACCTCCTCGTCGTGCCGCCGCCCCGCGCCGGTGCGCGGCGTCAGATAGCCGTGCTCCATGGCGGCCTCCTGCCCCTCGTCGCAACAGTGGTGGTGCTGCTGCTTAGGCCTCAACTCCATGTAAAAAAGTTGCACCGCTCGGAAAGCAAAGCTATGCTTTTATCGATCTGTGGGGGTGTCAAACTCAAAGGTGCGCAAAAGGTAAGCAGCCAAGGCAAGGACTTGGACTGAGCTGAACCAATGGGAAGGCGTGAAGGGCGCTGGAGGCAGGACATGAGATGGCCTGTTCGGCCGAAAATACTAAACTTACGGGCTGCACTGTTCGGCCGTGTGATTTGCGTGAAGCCGTTGCAGGACGCGGGGGCCAGGGGGTAGAACGGTAATTGCCTAATTGGGTGTGTGCACGTACGCGAGAGAAGGGGCTATTAGGTCAAGGAAGTCAATTTTGGTTGGGGGTCGGAGGACGCCATGGCAATGACTAATCTCAGCCGGTGATTTTGGGGTTTCGTTTTTACACTGTCAAAAATCTGACGCTGCAGCCACCACTGCTACGCAGTCTGAAAGAAAATATATGCCATTAGAAAGAGTCCAGCCATAGTTTTTCATTTTTATGCCCATAAATAATGTCAAGAGAACCGTCAACCGCAGACGACTTAAACAACATAGTGTTGGTACAGAGAAATTACTCCCCTGGGCTTTTTTTGTTGCGAAAAGGCCCTCAGATCTATTAAAGGAGGCCAACCAGTTACAAGCAGCACCCCACACATAACAGAAATTACAAAGAGACCCCTGGGGAACCACACAACCCCAGCCGCCAGAGCGAGTCGAGGGCGCGCTGCTGCCGTCGCCGCTTCGCATAGTCGCCGGCGAACCTCCATAGCAGACGGGAAGTCTTCGATCTTCGGTCTAGAGGACCAGCACCACGACGTCGTCGCCATTTCCGGCATGACCTCCATCAGATCCGAGCGCCACAAGCTCTAGAACCAGTGGCATCAGCAACCGACGGCCCGCCGGCGCAGCACCGCACCACCCCTAGACCCACTAGTGCAGAATCAGCCTTTAGTCCCGGTTCGTAAGGGCCTTTAGTCCCGGTTCAACAACCGGCACTAAAGGGTCGGGACTAAAGGCCCCCCCCTTTAGCCCCGGTTCATCACGGCCCGGGACCAAAGGCCCACCACGTGGCACGAGCCCGCGCCGGGGGCTGGGGGGCCTTTAGTCCCGGTTGGTAACACCAAACGGGACTAAAAGGTATAGGGGTTTAGGGGTTTATGTTTTATTTTTCCTTTTAATTTTGTGTTTTCCATTTAATTCTTTTTTTTTGCGAGAAATTCTTTTTCATTTCAAACATATTTTACGCTACTACATACATACTGTACACGTCATGCATATATAAATAGAATTTCTCGTAGCCAATCATATATATATTATAGAATTTCTCGTACGACCATATGCGCATATATATATATATATATATATATATACAATTTGGTATATACAATTTCTCCTACAATTTGCAGATAATTACATGCATGCAAAAGCAGGATTTTTGGGATGTATGACCTGGTCAACCAAAAATCCCGCAATTTGTAGACCAAAAATCCCGCAATTTATTCAGCCGTGTAATGTTATGCTCCTTTGGGATGTATGACCTGGTCAATCAAAAATCCCGCAATTTCCTCTTGAAGTGCTCGTATGCGGTCCGCTGGTAGGAGCTTTTCCCGCATCTCCCTCAGCTTTAAAGAAGGAGATCAAGATGAATATATTAGTTATGTGTATATATATTAGATCATGATAAAAAAATTGTGGATAGTGTTCTGGCAACGTACCCAAAGTTGTCTTTCAGATCTGCTCCTTTCGGACGTCATAATGCGAATGTTCTCGCAAACGTAGTATGCACATAAATTATTCCCCGACGCCTGACTCAGGCACTTTACGAGAATAGAATTCAATCAGATAATAATTAATGAAGCATGATAAATGGTATTGAAACTAGAATTAAAGAGATGCGCGCACATGTAGCTAGTACTACTTAATTACGTACCCTGGGTCGCACCCATTTCAGCTCTTGTTTCCATGCGCCTGGGACCTGTTTGATGAAGCTTTGCCAAACCCTGCCCGGCAAAGAAAATGAATAAAGGAGTTATTAATTAGTTGATATCAGGAAATGAAATAAAGAGCTGGCTGACATAGTGCGATAATGATTGAAATTACCTGTCGACCATCCCCTTCACGATTAAGTACTCTGTAGGTTCTTTAAGTAGTGAGTCCAGTACTTTAACTTTTCCCTCGTCAACTTCAATGATTAGCAGGATCAAGTGGAAACTACATGCGCACACGTTTGTATAATTAAGCGGGCATGTGCATAACTCATCAACTACACTTATTAATATCTAGTAAGCAAAATAGAATTTGTAGTACAAGACAGTAACACTCACCCGAAGTTGTAAGGAAATACTATTTCTGGTTGGGTATTTAGTTGCTTCAAAAACTCTAGCAAGTACTTCTCTGTCTCTTTTGGGTGACGTGACCACACCTCTTCATTAATGGTATTTGGGTCAATGAACCCAATGCCATAGCATCCATATCTTTTCATTTCATAAATCTTCATTCTGCATAATACCACAGAAAAGAATATAGTGAGGATAATTACAGGCAACGAACGAGCACAGCTAGAGACTTAAATTATAGAAAGAAATCACTTACAGACAATAGCAACTGACGAGAGATTTGTCAAGTGCGTCTTGATTGAATAACTGAAACAATTCTTGAAACTCAACCCACAAATCTTTTGCATGGAAGTAATGCTCTTCCTTGACTTTCACCATGAGGGAATCTCGCCCCTTCTTGATTTCTCTCAAGTACCAGTCATGCAAATTACACATTCTCGTTGATAGATTCTCGACCTCCCTGACCAGATCTTGGCCGGGGACATATTTCCATGCTACTTCGTGATCTTGAATCTTGGGGAGTTCCTCGATGCCTAGGAGTTGTTCAACAGTGACGCTGACCTCTCTAGCCATCTGTCTATGAGCGTCGGTTATTACCGGCTGATCGGCAGTACTCACACCATGTGATTGTACAATGAGCGGGGGGATCGATTTCACTGCCTGTTCTCCCAGCTGGGGAACAGTTTTCCCGCATTTACTACTCCTTGCCTGGCTCGAGCTCGACTCCTTATCTTTTTGTGCCACATATAACTTCTTAATAGAACGCTCATAGTCTGAGTCCGTCCTCTTCACAACCGGTTGAGCATTATCAATAAAGTGTTGTATGACTTCATCAGGTATTTTCTCCTTCGGCGGGGGCTGTTTCCGTGCAAAATGGTCCTTCACTTGGGCAGCCACTTCGGCCTTGTTTTCCTCGATAGTCATCTCGTAAGCCAACTTCTTTTTGGCAGGAGGAGAGGCTTTCTTGCTTGGTGCTCTCTTCCGCTTTGGAGAAGGCTGACGCGCCCGAGATCGATATGGCGGACTCGCGCTGATGGGCTCCGTCTCGGGGTGGGGTGGTGGAGACGGCTGACGCGGTGGCGGACTAGCGCCACGCTGCGTCTCGGGCAGGGTTGGAGTCGGCTGACGCGGTGGCGGGCTTGGAGGAGGAGTCGGTGGCCTTGGAAAGACAATGCAATCCTTTCTCCATAGAATGATACGATGTATGGCCTCTCCCAGTGTGCGCTCCTCGTCACCTCCAGGAATGTCAAGCAGTAGCTCGTAATATCCTGACATCACTTCATCAACCCCGACACGAGCATAGCCAGCTGGAATCAGATTGCAATGGAAGTTTGCTTCAGGGGGATTTGTTAAAGCATAGCCGTCCGCCACTTTCATGGATATGTTCTTCACTTTCATATGTAGCTCACAAGGTGTCGTATCTTTGATATCATCCACAGGGTATCTATCCAGTAGTGCATCATCGGCCGGGGTGGAACCCACGCTGCTTTTCGGCATAGATGGGACGGTTGTATCCAATGCTGGATCTGCTTGCTGCTGCCGCTGAGACGCCCTTTCCTGGCTAAGTGAGTCGATCTGCTCCTGCTGCCTTAGGTAAGCGCGTTCCAACTCCGCGTGCTTTGATTCTATCAGTTGAAGGCGGTCTGCTGCCTGCTTCCTCTGCTCCTCCTCCTGCTTCCTCTGCTCCTCCTCCTGCTGCTTCTTTCTCGCACGGCTTCTGTAAGTGGCGTTCCAATCCACAAACCCCTCAAACCACGGAACAACGCCTTTGCCTCGTGTTCGTCTCGGGTGTTCAGGATTGTTCAGGGCGCGTGTAAGCTCGTCATTCTCTCTGTCGGGCTTGTACTTTCCCGTTCGAGCATCTTGTATTGCAATAAGTAAAGCGTCGGCGGCTTCTTTAAGACTTGCCCGCTCCATAACCAGCCCTGTCTCTGGGTCCAACTTCCCCCCATGCGCATAAAACCAAGTCCTGCACCTGGGGGGCCAACTCAATGTAACTGGAGTGACCCCTGCAGCAATCATCTGTTCCTCAGCGAGATCCCACTTAGGCCGGCCGACCTGGTAGCCACCTGGCCCCAGAGTATGGTGCCACTTTTTTTTGCAGCATTAATCTTGTTTATTCTCGACCGTTCCTTAGCTTCTTCTGATTCCTTGAACTGCACGAAAGCGTCCCAGTGATCTTTTGCCTTCTCCAGTGTTCCCTTGAATGCTGGAGTCTTCTTTCCGTCTGCTTGGTACTTGGCCCATATTCTTTTCTTGTGGTTGTTGAATGCTATCGCCATCTTCTTAAGAGCACTCTTCTTGACTTTCTCCCATTCTTCATCTGTCAAATGATCTGGTAGGGTGAAATGTGCCATGAGCGATTCCCAAAGCAGATCTTTTGCTCTTCCGTCGACAAAAGTAACTCCTTGATCTCCCTTTGCTGGCTTATTCGATTCTTGAACGGAGATCGGGATTTGGTCCCTGACAATAACTCCGCATTGACGAGTAAATTTGTCCGCATTCTTTTTAGGAGCAAGCGGTTCGCCATTTTCTTTGATGGCATCGATGTTGTACTTTATGCCAGCCTGCAACCTTCTGGCCGGGCCTCGTACTGCCCTGCTTGTAGAAGATTTGCTCGATCCGGAGGGCTAAAAGAAGAAAGATCGATTCGTTAATATATATAAATCAATTAATACATGTAATGATCACCAGAGGCCTTATATGTATATACCTCGCCGGTCTTTGTTATTTGAAGAACATTTCCTTCGTCATCATTGTTGTGGCCTTCGTCTCTTCGTTCGTCTTCATCAAATATTAATACTCCCTCACCGGAATTATTAATGTTCAGATATTGCGATCCATCATCTTCAGGTTCATTCTCATCTGGGCTCGGGGAGCGTATGATGTCGAACATGGTCTCTTCTCCGTCTCTGCCGGTATTGTCCATAGCTTATATTAACTAATCCAGAAGAAAGACAAAACAATTTAGTATTCAAATTAGAATGCAATCAATAAGGAAAAACTGAATCATAGTAGATAATATGCATCTCGAATAATATCACTAATACATCTCGAATAATCCAGATAATATGCATCATCGAATATAATCTCGAATACATCATCTCGAATATTATCGAATATAATCTCGAATACATCTTGAGTATTAATTATCACTAATACATCTCGAATATTATCATATAACATAACTAGCTAATACAGATTGAATATTATCGAAGAATCTAGTTCACTCGCGGTTCCTGAGGCGCTGGCGGTGGACACCCAAAGAGAAAGAACCATCACAGGATCATAGCTCGGGTGAGATCCCTGAAGAACCTGCCAGATATTGGAGAACCTGACGTCCAACGCAACCATGTAGCGACGGACGTGCTCGTCCTCCTCCCTGACACGGCGACGTACCACCTCCGCGGGGGCCGGCTGCCTCCGCACCGAAAGTGGCCCACGTGACCGCCACCAAAGAAGCTCCGGGTCCACGACGGGAGCCCGATTCCTCACCAAGCTGCGCGCCCCGGAAGGTAGCACCTCCCAGTGCCAGCCCGGCGGAGCCCAGTCCCGGACATGGCGCCTCTCAAGAAGGTTGTCGCCACCGAGTCGACGACGAGGATGCGGGCCGGGCATCGTAGACGTCGAGAACAAATTCTATGCAAATTTAAAAAAATTTAAATGCTTGATTGTGATTTTTGTAATTCTTTTTCACTTGATTTTGCAAATACATGACAAACTTTTGCAAATACAACATTAAGATATATATTAACATTAAAATATTATTAATACATGGTCAACTTTCTTCTATGCAACTTTTTCCTATGCAACTTTTTTCTATAAGTATAAAAAACTAAAAAACAGAAAATCTATGCAAATTCCACCGTTCATCTACATATACATATATACATACATTGTATAAAAAAACTAGTGAAAAAAAACCTAAAACATACATACATATAGTGAAAAAATAATCATCTAAAACATCTAAAACATCAAAACATACATACATATATAAATATATACATACATTGTATACTAGTTAATAATAATCTAAAACATATCTAGTGATAAAAAAAATCGCCGGAGGGGGCGGCGCGAGTTCACAGCGGGCGAGGTCGAGGTCGGCGACGGCGAGGTCGATCGAGGCCGGCGACGGCGAGGTCAAGGCCGGCGGGCGCGGGCGGCGTCGGAGAGGAGAGGTGCGGGTGGCGTCGATCGGGGAAGAGGCGTGGGTGGCGTCGGGGAGGAGGCGCGGGCGGCCGGCGTCAGGGGCGGCGTCGGAGAGGAGAGGCGCGGGCGGCGTCGGGGAGGAGGCGCGGGCGGCCGGCGTCGGGGCAGGCGGCGGCGCAGCAGCTTGGCGGCGTCTCTGTGTTTGGCGTCGAGAGAATGGAGAGGATGGATTCGTAAGTGCCGCTTATATATGAAAGCCTTTAGTCCCGGTTGGTGGCTCCAACCGCGACTAAAGGCCCCCCTTTAGTCGCGGTTGGAGCCACCAACCGGGACTAAAGGTGAAATTCACCCAGGCCAAGCGGCGGGAAGCCAGGCCTTTAGTCCCGGTTGGTGGCTCCTACCGGGACTAAAGGGGGCCTTTAGTCGTGGTTGGAGCCACCAACCGGGACTAAAGGCCTGGCTTCCCGTGTCGAATGTTTAGTCCCACCTCGCTAGTTGAGAGGAGCTCGCAGCGGTTTATAAGCCCCGCCGCGGCTACCGTGTCGAGCTCCTCTCTAAGCAGGCCTTTGTGGGCCTACCGAACTTGTGCTGCCCTGTGGGGCCTATTGGGCCGTGCGGGCCTGCATCCTGGCCCAACTAGAGGTTGGGTTTCTAGTCGTATGCAAGCCGTGGCGGCCCAGTAGGCGGGTTTTTTTTCCATTTTTTTTGCTTTATTTATTTTCTTTTGTTTCTACTTACAGCCAGATATTTAGAGTTTCTGAGTGAATCTTTTTGCTTTAGGTCACAAAAATTATAAACTTTCTGTTAGTGCCAGTACTTTTCAAATTTGAATAGTTTAAATTTGAATTATTTGAAATTTGTGTGAATCACTAGTTTGTGAATAACTTTACTTTAAAAATAGATTTATCAGTGATTCTTTTTTCTGCTGTTTAATATTAGTGTGTTTTATCATTATATTCAATTTGGTAATTCTTAGGTTATTTAAAAAAATGAAAATGCCTTTGTAACAGATGAGTTTTCGTCCGAAACCCTGATACTTCGAAAGAGATTGTCCATTTTGTACACGAAGTGCATCGAGTTTTTGCCGTAACCCTCTCAACTTTTTAACACATGCTATGTGGGTGAAATGATGATACCATGCCAACTTTCAACCTTTTCAGAGTTCATTTGTAGTGCTTTTCAATTTCAGGGTCATTTAGCTCAAAAAATTCATTAAATGCATGAAAAATAGCGAATGAAGTCAGAAAGGGTTGAAAATTGATGATGTGGCTTTGAATGGTGCATGTTGAACTCACAAAATGTCTGGTGTTGAAATAAGTTAAAAAAAATGAAATGCCTTTGTAACAGATGAGTTTTCGTCCGAAACCCTGATACTTCAAAAGAGATTGTCCATTTTGTACACGAAGTGCATCCAGTTTTTGCCGTAACCCTCTCAACTTTTTAGCACATGCTATGTGGGTGAAATGATGATACCATGCCAACTTTCAACCTTTTCAGAGTTCATTTGTAGTGTTTTTCAATTTCAGGGTCATTTAGCTCCAAAAATTCATTAAATGCATGAAAAATAGCAAATGAAGTCAGAAAGGGTTGAAAATTGCATCCAGTCCTTAAAGATATATTTCTTCGCCTTTCAAATGCCAAAACACATATATACCCTAACTATTACAAAGATTCCATCCGGTTTGTCCGAAGTGGGACTTTCGAGATAAGTTCGGAAAGTCACTAGAGAAGAAAGTGATGACGGTGAAGCCGGTCACATCCCAGAGTGGGATCTTTGGGTATAAAACTTTTTCTTCGCGTGTGTCCCTTTGCGCCGTAACCATGGACAATCTTCATCATTTAACAGGATGCTTGGGTCAATCTTCACTGTGAAGGGAGCAATTTCATGAAACTTTTCATAATCTTCTGACATGTCTGTCTTGTCCTCCACTCCCACGATATTTCTTTTCCCCGAAAGAACTATGCGGCGCTTTGGCTCATCGTATGATGTATTCGCTTCCTTATCTTTTCTTTTTCTCGGCTTGGTAGACAAGTCCTTCACATAGAAAACCTGCGCCACATCATTGGCTAGGACGAATGGTTCGTCTGCGTACCCAAGATTGTTGAGATCCACTGTTGTCATTCCGTACCGCGGGTCTTCCTTTACGCTGCCTCCTGATAGATTGACCCATTTGCAGCGAAACAAAGGGACCTTCAATTCACGTCCATAGTCAAGTTCCCATATCTCCTTTATGTAACCATAATATGTGTCCTTTGGCCTATTGGTGTTTGCTGCATCAAAGCGGACACCACTATTTTGGTTGGTGCTCTTTTTATCTTGGGCGATCGTGTAAAATGTATTCCCATTTATCTCGTACCCTTTGAAAGTCAATATAGTCGAAGATGGTAACTTGGACAACAAGTACAGCTCATCTCCAACACTGTCGTCATGCATGAGACGTGTCTGCAACCAACCGCCGAAAGTCCCCGTGTGTTCACGTGTAATCCAGTCGTCAGACTGCTCCGGGTGTTTGGAGCGTAGAATATTCTTGTGTTCGTCGATATACGGACCCACCAAGCTGGAATTTTGTAGAACTGTGTAGTGTGCTTGCGCCCAAGAATGCCCGTCCATACATATTACTTGGTCCTTTCCTAGCGTGCCTTTTCCACCAAGTCTGCCCTCATGCCGCGATTCGGGAACACCAATCGGCTTAAGGTCAGGAATAAAGTCAACACAAAACTCAATGACCTCCTCTGTTTCATGGCCCTTGGAGATGCTTCCTTCTGGCCTAGCACGGTTATGAACATATTTCTTTAAGACTCCCATGAACCTCTCAAAGGGGAACATATTGTGTAGAAATATATGACCCAGAATGGCAATCTCTTCGACTAGGTGAACTAGGACGTGCGTCATGATATTGAAGAAGGATGGTGGGAACACCAACTGGAAACTGACAAGACATTGCACCAAATCATTCTGTAACCTTGGTACGATTTCTGGATCGATTACCTTCTGAGAGATTGCATTGAGGAATGCACATAGCTTCACAATGGCTAATCGAACGTTGTCCGGTAGAAGCCCCCTTAATGCAACCGGAAGCAGTTGCGTCATAATCACGTGGCAGTCATGGGACTTTAGGTTCTGGAACTTTTTCTCTGCCATATTTATTATTCCCTTTATATTCGACGAGAAGCCAGACGGGACCTTCATACTGAGCAGGCATTCAAAGAAGATTTCCTTCTCTTCTTTGGTAAGAGCGTAGCTGGCAGGACCCTGATACTGCTTTGGATGCATGCCGTCTTTTTCGTGCATACGTTGCTGGTCCTCCCGTGCCTCCGGTGTATCTTTTGTCTTCCCATACACGCCCAAGAATCCTAGCAGGTTCACGCAAAGATTCTTCGTCACATGCATCACGTCGATTGCAGAGCGGACCTCTAGTTCTTTCCAATATGGTAGGTCCCAAAATATAGATTTCTTCTTCCGCATGGGTGCGTGTCCGTCAGCGTCATTCGGAACAGATTGTCTGCCAGGACCCTTTCCAAAGATTACTTTTAAATCCTTGACCATATCAAGTATATCATGACCAGTACGGTGGCGAGGCTTCTTCCGGTGATCTGCCTCACCTTTGAAATGCTTGCCTTTCTTTCTTAAGACATGATTGATCTGAAGAAATCGACGATGTCCCAGGTACACATTCTTCTTACATTTATCCAAATATATACTATCGATATCATCTAAACAGTGCGTGCATGCGTGGTATCCCTTGTTTGTCTATCCTGAAAGGTTACTAAGAGCAGGCCAATCATTGATGGTTACAAACAACAACGCTCGCAGGTCAAATTCCTGCTGTTTGTGCTCATCCCACACACGTACACCTTCTATACTCCACAGCTGTAAAAGTTCTTCAACCAATAGCCTTAGGTACACATCAATGTCGTTGCCGGGTTGCTTGGGGCCTTGGATGAGCACTGGCATCATAATGAACTTCCGCTTCATGCACAACCAAGGAGGAATTGCTGCTCTGCTCCCCGAAAGGATTAATGCCATCTGCACTTAAACCAAACCATATGTTCCTTGCGTCATCTGCAAAGTCCTTCCACTTTCTCTCGATTTTTCTCCACTGCGATCCGTCAGCGGGTACTCTCAACTTCCCGTCTTTCTTACGGTCTTCTTTGTGCCATCGCATCAACTTGGCATGCTCTTTGTTTTGGAACAAACGTTTCAACCGTGGTATTATAGGAGCATACCACATCACCTTGGCAGGAATCTTCTTTCTGGGGCGCTCGCCCTCAACATCACCAGGGTCATCGCGGCTGATCTTATAGCGCAATGCACCGCATACCGGGCATGCATTCAAATCCTTGTACTCACCGCGGTAGAGGATGCAGTCATTAGGGCATGCATGTATCTTCTGCACCTCTAATCCTAGAGGGCAGACAGCCTTCTTTGCTTCGTATGTACTTTCGGGCAATTCGTTGTCCTTTGGAAGCATCTTCTTTAACATTATCAGCAACTTTTCAAATCCCTTGTCAGATACACCATTCTCTGCCTTCCATTGCAGCAATTCCAGTGTGGTACCCAGCTTTTTCTTGTCATCTTCGCAATTTGGGTACAACAATTTCTTGTGATCCTCTAACATGCGCTGCAACTTCAGCTTCTCCTTTTCACTTGCGCAGTTTCTCTTTGCATCGGCAATGGCCCGACCAAGATCATCAGCGGGCTCATCTGATGCCTCTTCTTCAGCTTCTTCCCCCATTGCCGGCTCAGCTTATTCCCCCATTGTTGTACCATCGTATTCAGGGAACCCATGGCCAGGATAGCTGTCATCATCCTCTTCTTCTTCATTCTCTTCCATTAGGACCCCTCTTTCTCCGTGCTTGGTCCAACAGTTATAGCCGGACATGAAACCGGACGTAAACAGGTGGACGTGAATGGTTCTTGAGTTAGAGTAATTGTGATCATTCTTACAGACAGCACATGGACAACACATAAAACCATCAGCCCGCTTGTTTGCCTCAGCCGCAACCAGAAAAGTACGCACGCCATTAATGAACTGGGGAGAGCATCGGTCATCGTACATCCATTGCTGGCTCATCTTCATTACACAACACCGAAAAGACCAAATTAATACAAGTTCATACATATAGATCATACACACTTATTCTCATAAAACAACATACAAACTCTCTAGCTAAAGCATTTAAATGCAACAACAAATGCGATCAAGATCGCAACTAAGGTAACAATTGATCCAACATCATAGTGATACCAAGCCTCTTGATTAACGGCATATTTTTTAAATTTTCTAATCTTCAAGCGCATTGCATCCATCTTGATCTTGTGATCATCGACGACATCGGCAACATACAACTCCAGTTTCATCTTCTCTTCTTCAATTCTTCTCAATTTTTCTTTCAAATACTCGTTTTCTTTTTCAACTAAATTTAACTTCTCGACAAGAGGGTCGGTTGCAATTTCCGGTTCACATACCTCCTAGATAAAAATATCTATGTCAACTTGATGGGCATAATTGTCATAAACGCGAAATGCAACAAATAGTTATAATAGAGAATATATATACCACATCCGAATCATAAACCAGACGAGGGCCGACGGGGACGGATATCAAAGTCATGGCACTATGTATAACAAACAATCATACATGTAAGAAAATTATACAATTAACTATCTAAATCATACAAATAAGTTTTTTTTATAAAAAGGATAAGAACAAGAGGCTCACCAAGGTGTGGTGCCGGCGACGGGACGGTGCGGGCGATCGACGGTGGTTAGGACGGGGACGGGAAGGCACTAAGTAAACCACACCTACACATATGCAAACTAAGAAGTTAATTTGAGCTCAAATTGCATATAAATCGAATAAACTCCCACATAATTACTCCCAAACTAGAACCCACAAATCACTATACTTATAGAGCATTGCACGAGCTAATCTAGCAATGAGAGATGAAAGGACAAAGTTGCTAACCTTTGTGAACACTTGAATTGATGGGGTGCCTTCAAATCTTGACAAATTTTTGCAAAAATGGAGGATGAGCTCGAGCAAGAGGGGAAGAACAGAGAGGAGAGGAAAGGGGAAAAACAGAGAGCTTCGGCTCGGGCTGGACGAAGGGTTTATATAGTGACACCTTTAGTCCCGGTTCATGTAACAAACCGGGACTAAAGGTTAACCTCTAGTCCCGGTTTGTGACACGAACCGGGACTAAAGGGGATCGTGGGGCCCCAGCCTGACACCAGCCTGCCACCAGACCTTTAGTCCCGGTTCATGTAACAAACCGGGACTAAAGGTTAACCTCTAGTCCCGGTTTGTGACACGAACCGGGACTAAAGGTGATCGTGGGGCCCCAGCCTGACACCAGCCTGCCACCACACCTTTAGTCCCGGTTTGTGTCACAAACCGGGACTAAAGGTTCAACACGAACCGGGACTAATGATTCCCCTGCCCCTAGCCGTTGGAACCGGGACTAATGTTCACATTAGTCCCGGGCCGTAGTCAAACCGGGACTAATGATGCGAACGTAAAGTCGTTTTTCTACTAGTGACCCTCCACCACAAGGCCAGAGCCCACCTCACGGCGACGAAGAAAAGAGACAGGGGACAAAAGCTCCAGACGCAGGCCACCGTCATTGCCACAACGACCATGCCACGAGCGCCAGAGCTCAGAGGATCGGCAGATCCGAGAGCACAGACCACCAACAGCTCGCCGGCTCCGCCACAAGCATCGCCGGGAAGGGGAACGAGCTCCAGCACAATTATTCCACAGGGATGCCATCTTCCCCCACTCGACAGTGCCGCCGGGGAAACTACCCCTACTATCTGCAAGCCGGGACCCCAAAATCGGGGTTCCCCCACTCTCCCGCCGCTGGAGCAGCAGGCGGAGAGGGAGGAAACCACCGACCTGGCCGGCTGCGGATCGAGGGGACGGTCGCCTCTTTTTCACCGCCTCTAGCTACAGTACCAGGGAAGGATTGACGGGGAGAGAGATGTTATGCCTTGCTATGACTTGAGAAATTGTTTCTCTTTAAAGGAGCTTTTTGTTACGATCTGTTGGAAAATATCTACATTACCTTCGATCTGAATTTTGGTCGGTCGACTATTTTGCTCTCGAATTATAAAACCAAGAGAACAACTCCCGCAAGTATCCCAAGCGGTTCAAAAAAAAAACCTCAGGTTGTTTTGTACGGTGGTATTTGTGTACGTGCCTTGCCGACATAGATTTGTTGCCAACATAACTCATATGACATTAATTAAACTCCCCACCCCATCCCTTCTGTCATTCTATCTTCATTTCTCCATCTGGCCTGCTTGATCGAGCACTGCGGTCGGAGCCCCTATCGTCCTCTCCTTGGAGGCATGTAGACACTGGCGGAGCTAGGGAGGAAGTTCCGGGGGGGGGGGGGGGGGGGGGGCAAATGATAAAACGTGCAGACCTGAGGGGGCCAAATACTAAATTTATCCTCATTTAAATCCTCCAAAAAAAAATCCTTCACACTTTTTGCCAAGGCTGGGGGGGGTGGGGCACAGCCCCCCCAGAAGCACACATAGCTCCGCCACTGCATGTAGATCGATTCTGCAATATATTTGCCGTCGTAGCCCTGATCCTCTTCATCGAAGCACTGTTGTGGGAGCCCTATCCTTTCCTTAGTGGCCTTGCCGCGGTGATAGATTAGCATGTGCTCATCCGGGTTTGTATTGATAGTGGGCAGAGAAAAAGATGGCCGGCGGTGAGAGATGTGTGAGGAGAATGATGGGGATGGAGAATAAATTGAAGAAGAGAATCTAGAATTACAATGACATACAGGCCTCATTGGAGTGATAGCAATATCACGAGTCACGTCACCAGCCGCGCTAGCAAAACTGCCCTTACATGACCAAACTTTAAGTGGTAATGTAGACTTTTTTTCAGATGAATATTGAAATACGCGTATGAATATTTGCCCTTCAAATTTTCGACCACAAAGTAAAGTTGCTTTGAAACACTCATAGACCATACTATTACATTGACCTAGCTTACTCTCAGACACCCTTACTTACTACTAGGAGTCTAGCACGTAAGCTAATCTGTTGTTATCTTACGTTTTTCTCCGGAGCAATTTACCCACGGTACAAGGGCGTTCAAGGGATTCTTCGGCTAGTACAATTCATCACTGATGTAACATTCTAACTAAGATGGTCCACAGGGTTAGTGACATGTCTTTTCTTGCGACAGAGGTGGAGTTGTGTCTCGATCCATTCTTGGTGTCTTGAATATATATCTGACTCGTTACTTCGAGAAGGCAAGATTAGTCTTCACCTACTCCAGTTATCGTTTACAGATTGGATAATATTTTAGTTTTAGCAATGGGCATGCATGGTATTGATTCTGCCGAGTATATGTCAACATCTCACGTGGAAAACTTAATAGTTTAGCTGAGGTGGAGTTGTGTCTCGATCCATTCGTGGTGTCTTGAATATATATCTGACTCGTTTCTTCGAGAAGGCAAGTTTAGTCCTCACCTACTCCAGTTATCGTTTACAGGTTGGATAGTAATTTAGTTTTAGCAATGGGCATGCATGGTACTGATTCTGCCGAATTTTTTTTTTCTCGAAAAAATAAAATCTTAATATTTTAGCTACATGTTAGAATGGGAAAGGTATATGTGAGCGCAGAGCTAACTCGCTCACAGATAGTAAAACGAACTCCCTTTCTCAAGTTCGAGCACCGAAAGGATCGACCAGACTTATAATGGAGATATGTAGAAATGCTGCCCCTCAAGTTTCTAGCTACATGTCGCAAACGACACCATTTTAATTAAGCCTACTATTTGTATGGGGAAAAGGTCCTTCATAAACCTTGAACTACATATAGGATGTTTGGTTCTCTCGACTTGAAACTTGAACTATGAAACTGTCCATCCTAAACTCTGAACTTTCTAAAATCGTTCAATTTGAACCCTAGCTAGCCCAATTTTGGATTGTCGTTTGGAATTTTGGGGTTTGAAAAAAGTAAAAAAATTCATATATGCAGAGGATAGGTCGATCGTGCTGCTAGCAAGGCGGATAACAAGTTGGAGTTGGTTCAGCGATTGCTGGATATCAATCGTGTACGGTTGGTAGCCGAGTTGTGAATCAAATCCTCTAAATTGTAGTTACCCCTCTCACCGAAAGATTGAGAACCCCCGCTGCAGCATCACCGGGTGCCGCAGGCCCGCAACCCCTCAGGACGACGATGCGTTGGCCTTCGTGCCACCGTAGTCGCCCTTCTCAAGTTGCCATGGCACCGGCACATTGTCCTCGCCGCACCACCCTCTCAGGTCCATGCACGCAATGGAGTCCGGCCGACGGTACCGTCGTGCCATGGCCTCTCTGTCATGTGCGAGAAATCGAAGGAGACAAGAGAATGCCGTCTAGGATTTCTGCCTCTGGCGGTTTCGCTCCACACATGCGCTATGACAGCCATTGGATTTGATCCGACGGCCGAGCATGGTGTTTAAATATAGGAGGCCCCGATTAATGGGCCCAATTTTAGGAACGGGGCGAGCCCAGGTAGTTTCGGCCTCTGCTGGTTTCCCTTTTAATCGCAGCTCGTGCAGTTTTTAGTTACGGGCCTTCAGTGTCATACCGCTGCATGTTGCTGTTGCGCTGCCGGCCTGCCGCGCTGGGTTGGCGGCGCCGTGGCGGCTTGCAGGCGAGAGCCGAGAGGAGTGAGGGGAGACTGGGAGTGGGAGACGGGTCGGGGGAGACCTAGGTTTTGCGGGGTCACTGGGTCACTGGGAGACCTAGGTATTTTGGACTGGGCCTTATGCGGGAGTTTTACTGGGCTGATGAAATATTTCAGGTTATTCGGGAATTTCGGGTACCGTGGGCTGTAACCCAAATTACCCGAATTAATTTCGGGTTTTCGAAACTGCTACCCGATCTAGTGATCGGGTTCGGGCTCGGGTTTTTTGGGTTCAGGCTTCGGGTTTCGGGTTTTATGCCCAGATTGACTCTCAAGTGATCAGATCTGTATCACGGGTTCGATAAAAGAGGTCGAGCCACCCAACAAGGATGACACCTTCTCCCCATCGGCTTCGACAACGTATATCGTCAGGCTAAAGGAATGATGCATATGACTGATACCTGCTATAACTTCTCTGCCAGGCCCTTTGTTGGGCCCCCAAATGCAGAGGTTTGCAGCACAACGTTCACTTTTCCTATAAGTGGTGATCTAAGGTTTAACGACCCAAGAAGATGTAGTGGCATGGGATCTTCTTCTCCCTCAAGCTGCACTACAATAGGAAAAGCAACCAACTTATGTCCCCAACAACTCTAGTGTGCGTGTCAAGCACGCTAGCCTTGATAGTTGCAACAAGTTGTTAGTAGATAATGATAAACAAAGTATTTTTGTATTTTCGGAATAATTAATAACTGAAAATAAAAGTGCATGTAAATGGTAATTTGGTGGCTTTCTTATAGAGAAAATTGGATCAGGGTTCATAGGTTCATTTGTAGCATCTCTCTCAAACACGAAGACACATAATAAATAGCACAAGTCTGTGAATTCAATAATCCAAACAATCATGGCATGCATACATAAGTTGATATTAATTTATATAGGCAGTATGTCCACAAATCTACTAGATTGACACATGCCAAAACTAATGGTTAATACTCCACCCAATATGATCGTAACTCTCGTATACACCTCAAGTATTAAGTTATATAAAAATAACCGAGCATTGCATAGAGCATGATGACATACAGTTGAGAATATATTCCCCCCATCCCAAGAATTAATCGGAACAGTGAGTCACTATGTTTTTATCCTAAGTGAGACAAACCTGTCAAAGCTTTTCTGCCTTTTCTTTCACTAGGGATACTTACCAATTAGCGGTCTACTCCATCTAATGCACACCACTCCCTCCACTATTTATTCATCTAAACTGGCCAGTGATTAGACAAATTAAATGAAGAGCAGTATACATCTATAAATAATCCATGCAACTATATAAATAGCAGCACAAGGGAATTATTCTTAACATAACAAAAGATTCACCGCACGAATTACATAATTGATCATAATCATGTGGGATAGCTCATGTGATCTGAACATTGAGGCATATAGAGATTGCTACATAGCTACTACTACATGCCCATGGTCCATGGGGTGGACTACTCACGCCTCATCAACAAGCAGCACGAGGATGATGCTGATGAAGATTGGCGGTGAATTCCCCCTCCAGCTGGGTGCCAGAGAAGCATTCTCGAAGGGCTCCACCTCTGTTCGCGAATATCTCTCTGTGGCTGGCGGCGGCATAAAAATCCTCGATAAATACTTTCGGCAATGGGGCATATATATAGAGGTGGCAGCCGAAGAAGGGAGTGCACCCTAGGGATAGGCCGCCCTAGGGGAGCGTTCCAACCCCCTGTGGATCCCAGCAGTTCCCCTATTGAAGGTCTCCAATTTCTGGAAAGTTATCCTTGCCTGGTTTTTTACGTATTTTTCTAAGGTCCCGAAGATACCTGAAAACCCAGACATACAAAAGGAAAATTCTTCCTGCTATCATTTTATTAGTTGGTTAGTCCAAAAAGTATAAAATATTTAATAAAACATAGGGAATTATGCAATTAAACTTCAAAAGGAATAGATATGTTTTGGACGTATCAATGACACATTGAGAAGTTTGTCAGAATGACTTTGTGACATTTGGGAGTTGGAGGCCGCTACTGATACGTCTCAAATGTATCTATAATTTTTTATTGTTAAATGCTATTATATTATCACTTTTGTATGCTTTATATGTCATTTTATATTATTTTTATGGACTGATCTATTAATTTAGTACCCAGTGCCAGTTTCTCTTTTTTGCATTTTTTTGTTTCGCAAAAAATCCATACCTACAGAAGTCCAAACACAACGAAATTTTTTGACGATTTTTCTCAAACATAAGAGACACTAGAAGCTTCGGAGGTGGACCAGAAGACCCACAGGGGCCCCACAAGCCAGTAGGGCGCGCCCTGGGGGGTAGGGCGCACCTAGGTGGCTTGTGGGCCCCCTTTGACTCCGTTTGCCCTAATTCTTGCCCTATAAATTTCCAAAAATTCAGAAACCCTCGGAGCAAAACCCGAAACAATTTTATCGCCACCACAAGCCTTTGTTCCGAAGTGATCCCATCCGGAGCCCTTTTCCGGTACTCTGCCGGATGGGGAAATCATTGGGGAGGCCATCTTCATCAACCTTGCTGCCTCCATGAAGATGTGTGAGTAGTTCTTTCAGGACCTATGGGTCCATAGCAGTAGCTAAATGGCTCTCTCTCTCTCTCTCTCTCTCTCTCTCTCTCTCCATCTTCAATACAATGATCTTCTCTAAGATCACTCCGATGTAATCTTTTGCGGTGTGTTTGTTGGGATTCGATGAATTGTGCATTATGATCAGATTACTCATTGAGTTATATTTGATTCTCTTCATGTCTCTTCTATATGTAATTTTATAGCTATGTATGCTTTCCGATCTATAAGTCTTCTTTGGCCAATTAGATGAGTAGATCTTCAGAGGGAGTGGTGCATAGTATTGGGTTCAATCTTGCGGTGATCTTGCCCAGTGACAAAAGGGGCAAAGGCACGTATTGTATTCTTGCTACTAAGGATAAAATGATGGGGGTTGATCTTATTGCTAGGTTTTCTTCTGTCTGCATTATGTCATCTTGCTTATTGCGTTACTCTGTTTTTCATGAACTTAATACTTTGAGATGCATGCTGGATAGTGGTCTTGGGGTGGAGTAATAGTTGTAGACGTCAGTAAGTTTAACGGTCTACTTATCACGGACTAAATGCCTATGTGTGATTATGCCATGAATGATCACAATTATAACTATGCACAATTCTGTCAATTGCCCAACAGTAATTTGTCTACCACACCGTTGCTATGCTTTCGAGAGAGATGCCACTAGTGAACCTATGCCCCCCAGGTCTATTTTCCATCAATACAAAAACTCCTACAATTGCTCTTTATTCTCTTTTAATATTTTGCCCTATCACTATTTGCTTTTAATCTTGCAACTAGCGAGAACAAGGGGATTGACAACCCTCTTGCCTTATTGGGTGCAAGCAAATTATTTGTTTGTGTGCAGGTGCTACCAACATTGTTAGCTTAGTGACTCCTACTGGTTCGATAAACCATGGTTCTTAACTGAGGGAAATACTTTCTGCTGTTGTGCTACGTCATCCTTCCTCTTCGGGAAATCCAACAACTCCAACGGGGGTAGCAGAAGAATTTCTGGCGCCGTTGCCGGGGAGTCATCATCTACCAAATCAGGTGCCTTCGCACAAACACTTTTCTTTTGCTTGTTTTTATTTTCTTGTCTAGTTTCCTTTTTCCTTTTGCCTTTTTATTTACCTTCTTCATTGTTTGCCAAAAATTCCAAAATACCAAAAAAAAATCTTGTGCTACTATTTTTGCTTATGTTGCTATCATGGCTAGTTCTTCACTTGTCATTTCTAAGCCCAAGTTAGAAGTGCTTAATTTTAAACAAAGGGGTGGAGAGAGTTTAAAATATGCTTGGTATAGAATTTGCGATGCTCAAAATAAATCCATCCATAAGCAATCTACCACTATTCTTCTTAGAAATTTTTATATTGGTGTTTCTCCTTGGTATAGATTTGTTCTTGACACTATTGCGGGAGGAAGTTTCTTAACTAGCCACACTTTGGATGCCTATAATGCTATGGAAAATCTAGTTGGAATCCCGCCAATTAAGGTTAATGAAACTGAATTAACATTAGAACACGTTATGCAAAGATTGGATATCATTGAAAACAAAATGCCAACTATTGAGCAATTTGAGAATTTGGATAAAAATGCACATAATCAAGTAACTAAGTTAGGCTCTATGGTGGGTAATGCTTTAAAATTGCTAAAAGACAAAGAACCAATTACCGATAGAGTGGAACAAAGTCCCGCTAGAATTGATAAGTTGGAAGAGTTTATAAATGTTTTGGGTTCAGATTTTTTTTCCATAAAAACTTGTGAGGAGGTCTCTACAAATAAAAATCTGAAGCTTACTTGTGTGCCTACAGTTCGTAAACCAAATAAGGGTGCTTCTTGTAGTAAGGAGAAGGGAGATCTAAAAATGATAAGTGTTCACCCAAGCTTTATGAAGATAAAAAAAGAACCTATCTTTGACACTCATTTTTTGAAGTTTGTGCCTAGGAGTGTTATGATTAATAGGTTGCTTGATAATCCTCCTAATAAATCAAGTTGCCTTATTGAGGAACTAAAAGATGATAAAACTTAATAGATTGCATTATGCCTAGCTAGAGGGCATTAAACAATAGCGCTTGTTGGGAGGCAACCCAATAGTTATCCTTTATTTTATTTTGCTTTTAGTGTGTCAACATGATTATTGCTACTGTAGTAATTTTGTTTGTATCTTTTATTTCAATTTTGTGTCAAGTTAAACCTTTGGGATATTGCAAATTGCTTGTTTATTATGTTCTGTGCAGAAACATAAACTTTGTATCCAGTGATTGAATTGTATCTCTGTACTCGAATGTGATCAATTGCTCAAATTTTTACAAAGTACTAAATTACAAATTGTCTATAGTGTCCTTATTTTTCAGAATTTTTGAAGTTATAGAAGTATGATAAATAATTACATCTTTACATAATGTTTTGTTTTTGTCAGATTTTGTTTTGTTTTCTTTGTTTGCTTGTTTTAAAGTTTCTATGGCTTATATTGGGGGATATAAATTATGAAAATAATAGAATAACGTAAACGTCATTTGTAAATACTTATGAATATTTTCTTCACAGTACATGGGTGAATGATTTATTTTTATTATACTAACCTATCTCACGAGTTTTTGTTAAGTTTTGTGTGATTGAAGTTTTCAAGTTTTGGGTGAGGTTGAGATATGAGGAGAATAAGGAGCGGCAAGAATCTAAGCTTGGGGATGCCTAAGGAACCCCAATGAAATATCTAAGGAAGACTCAAGCATCTAAGCTTGGGGATGCCCCGGCTGGCATCCCCTCTTTCGTCTTCGAAACTATCAGTATATCTTACTTGGAGCTATATTTTTATTCTTCACATGATATGTGTTTTGCTTGGAGCGTCATTTGTTTTTATTTTAGTTTTGCTTGCTGATCTTTGCAATCATCATTTCCTGATCACACATTTATTATGAGAGACACACATTCATCCTATGTTTATAGAATGCTCATCCGTACTTCACTTATATCTATTTTTGAGTTGAGGCAATTGCTCTTGTGCTTCACTTATATTTATTTGAGCATGGTGATAAGTTTTGTAGAAATTATTTGCACTCTCTTGCTTCACTTAAATCCTTTTTTAGAGTTTAATAGGAAGTGGTAATTTTTCATGAATTATATGATTGGTCCAAAAATAATTGGTATATAACGGTGGTATAATAAAAACTAGCATGGACTTGTAGATTATTCAATATGATAAGTTTGATTCCTTGCAATAGTTTTGCGATATTGAGGTAGTAATATGTGAGTGTGTTAGTAAATAATGAAAGCTAAGCATGAATATTGGTGTTAAGATTTGTGTCTTTATGCATGAAAGTGGTGACCGCTGGAATTAGCGAGGAAGTCGGAGTGTGATTTATCTTTGATTGAATAAACCTTTGTGTGATCGAATCGGGGGCGCACGATGGTTAACTCCTACCAACCTCCTCCCTAGGGGCATGCGAGTTATGCTTTGCTTCAAGGGCTACTATTTTTTTTGCAATAAGTACTTGAGTTCTTTATGATTAATGTGAGTTTTTGGTCTACAAGCACTTCCACCTATCCATATTTTGCTAGCCTCTCCGGTACTGTGCGTTGCCCACTCTCACCTCGAGACATGGTGCAAACTTCGCAGGTGCATCCAACCCCATGAGATGACATGCTCTCTCACACATAAGCCTCATTATATCTTCCTCAAAACAGCCACCATACGTACCTATTATGGCATTTCCATAGCCATTCCGAGATATATTGCCACGCAACTTCCATTGTTACTATTCATTACATGACTTGAATATTCATTGTCATTTTGCTTTGCATGATCATATAGAGCTGACATGATATTTGTGGCAAAGCCACCGTTCATCATTGTAATACATGTTACGCTAGATCATTGCACATCCTGGTACATTGCCAGAGGCATTTATTTTCAGTCATCATAATTTTTCATATCCATGAGTTGTAAGTAAAATAAAGTGTGATGCATTATTAGGGTGTGCCCCTACCTGTGATGATAAAAAAAGAGGCCAAAAGGAGCCCAACTAAAAGAAAAGAAAAAATGAGAGAAGAAGAGAGAGGGGGCACACTACTATCCTTTACCACACTTGTGCTTCAAAGTAGCACCATGTATTTCATATAGAGAGTCCTCATATACTTCATGATTATGCTAGTGGGATTTTTACATTATTAGAACTTGACTTGCATATTCCGATGATGAGCTTCCTCAAAATGCTCGAGGTCTTCATGAGCAAGTAAGTTGGATGCACACCCACTTAGTTTCATATAGAGAGCTTTCATACACTTATAGCTCTAGTGCATCCGTTGCATGGCAATCCCTACTCCTCGCATTAACATCGATTGTAGGCCTCTCCAATGCCTAACGATCAAGCCATATTAATGTGAGACTTTCTTATACCTTTTGTCTTCCTTTAAAACCCCTGCTATCGTCATTCTCTTTGCAGTCCAAAGTGCTAAGACATTGGCTCACGCTCAAGTATTGCGTGAAAGTTTAAAAAGCTGAAGCGAGATAAGTATGATTTAATTGCTTGGTTTAACACCGGGGTTGTTCATAATTTGATATCTCTATGCCAGGAAGACTAAGCGTGCCATGATAATTGTGATTAAGTGCGTAGGGATCACGTTCTTTAGCATCTTTATTTTTCAAATGCAATGATTACTTACTTGCATGTGTATGTATTATTGTTTTGATGTCAAATTGATAGACTATAGCCTTGAATCATTTGTATCCCAATATTCATACAATGATTACATCATTTGATCAAGAACGTGTTAGGTAGCATTCAACATCAAAAATTCTTTTGTTTATCATTTACCTACTCAAGGACGAGTAGGAATTAAGCTTGGGGATGCTGATACATTTAAAACATATCTATAATTTTTGATTGTTAAATGCTATTATATTATCACTTTTGTATGCTTTATATGTAATTTTATATTATTTTTATGGACTAACCTATTAATTTAGTGCCCGGTGCCAATTCTTTTTTTTTGCATGTTTTTTGTTTCGCAGAAAATCCATACCTACAGAAGTCCAAACATGATGAAACTTTTTGACGATTTTTTCTGGAACATAAGAGACACTAAACCTTCAGGGGTGGACCATAAGACCCACAGGGGCGCCACAAGCCAGTAGGGCGTGCCCTAGGGGGTAGGGCGCGCCCAGGTGGCTTGTGGGCCCCCTATGTCTCTGTTTGCCCTAATCCTTGGACTATAAATTTCCAAATATACAAAAACCCTTGGAGCGAATCCCGAAACTATTTTATCACCGCTGCAAGCCTCTATTCCAAAGCGATCCCATTTGGAGCCTTTTTCCGGTACTCTGCCAGAGGCGGAAATCATTGGGGAGGCCATCTTCATCAACCTTGCTGCCTGCATGATGATGTGTGAGTAGTTCTTTTCGGACCTATAGGTCCATAGCAGTAGCTAGATGGCTCTCTCTCTCTCTCTTGATCTTCAATACAATGTTCTTCTCTAAGATCAATCCAATGTAATCTTTTGCAGTGTGTTTGTTGGGATCCGATGAATTGTGGATTATGATCAGATTATTCATTGAGTTATATTTGATTCTCTTGATGTCTCTTTTATATGTATTTTTATAGCTATGTATACTTTCCGATCTATAAGTCTTCTTTGGCCAATTAGATGAGTAGATCTTCAGAGGGAGTGGTGCATAGTAGTGGGTTCAATCTTGCGGTGATCTTGCCCAGTGACAAAAGGGGCAAAGAGGCATATATTGTATTGTTGCTACTAAGGATAAAATGATGGGGGTTGATCTTATTGCTAGGTTATCTTCTGTCTACATTATGTCATCTTGCTTATCGCGTTACACTGTTTTTCATGAACTTAATACTTCCAGATGCATGCTGGATAGCTATCTTGGGGTGGAGTAATAGTTGTAGACGTCTGTAAGTTTAACGGTCTACTTATCACGGATGTAATGCCTATGTGAGATTATGCCATGAATGATTGATATGTCTCCAACGTATCTATAATTTTTGATTGTTCCATGCTGTTATATTATCAATCTTCAATGTTTTTATATGCATTTATAGCAATTATATATCATTTTTGGAGACTAACCTGTTAACTTAGTGCCCAGTGCCAGTTGCTGTTTTCTGCCCTGTTTTTGTATTACAGAATATCAATATCAAACGAAGTCCAAATGCAACGAAACTTTTTGGATTTTTTTTTCTGGACATGTACAACACTAGAAGCTTTGGGAGGAGGCCATAAGCCCCAGGGGGTGCCCACGAGGCACCAGGGCGCGCCTGGGGGGGGGGGGGGCAGGCGCGCCCTGGTACCTCGTGGGGCCCATAGAGCTCCGTTTGACCTAATTCCACCTCTATAAATTCCCAAAAAATCAAAAACCCGTAGGGGTGTCCATGAAATACTTTTTCCGCCGCCACAAGCTTCTGTTCTCGAGAGATCCCATCTGGGGTCCTTTTCCGGCACTCCGCCGGAGGGGGAATCGATCACGGAGGGGCTCTACATCAACCTTGCTGCCCTTTCGATGATGCGTGAGTAGTTTACCATAGACCTTCGGGTCCATAGTTAGTAGCTAGATGGCTTCTTCTCTCTTTTTGATCTTCAATACAATGTTCTCCTCGATGTTCTTGGAGTTCTATCCGATGTATTCTCTTTTTGCGGTGTGTTTGTTGGGATCCGATGAATTGTGAGTTTATGATCAGATTATCCATGAATATTATTTGAGCGTCTACTGCACTCTTTTATGCATGATTATTATAGCCTCGTATTTCTTTTCTGATCTATTGATTTGGTTTGGCCAACTAGATTGATTTATCCTGCCATGGGAAGAGGTGCTTTGTAATGGGTTCGATCTTGCGGTGCTCAATCCCAGTGACAGAAAGGGACATGACTCGTATGTATCATTGCTATTAAGGGTAAAAAGATGGGGTTTATTCATACGTGAGTTTATCTTGTCTACATCATGTCATCTTGCTTAAGGCGTTACTTCGTTCTTTTATGGTCATAATACACTAGATGCATGCTGGATAGCGGTCGATGTGTGGAGTAATAGTAGTAGATACAAGCAGGAGTCGGTCTACTTGTCTCGGACGTGATGCCTATATGCATGATCATTGCCTTGGACATCGTCATGATTATTTGCTTTTCTATCAATTGCCCAACAGTAATTTGTCTACCCACCGTATGCTGTTTTCTCGAGAGAAGCCTCTAGTGAAAACTATGGCCCCCGGGTCTACTTTATCATTTACTAAAACCCTAAAAATACTTGCTTCCCTTTTTCTTTATTTATTTTATTTTGTATTTTTTGTTCAATCTATCTATCTACCACATACAATTTAATCTTGGAATTTACCGCCGAGGGATTGATAACCCCTCGTTTGCGTTGGGTGCAAGGGTTTGTTGTTTGTGTGCAGGTACTGCTAACGAGGTGTTGCGTTATTCTCCTACTGGTCCGATAACCTTGGTTTCATAACTGAGGGAAATACTTATCTCTACTGTGCTGCATCATCCCTTCCTCTTCGGGGAAAATACCAACGCAAGCTACAAGTAGCATGAAGAATTTCTGGCGTCGTTGCCGGGGAGACATCATCAACATCTATCAAGTACCTTCGCATAAACTATCATCTCCTTGCATTTATTTTATTTGGCTCTCTTTTTCATCTCCCTCACTTCTAAAAAGTTTTTACAAAAATACAAAAATATTTTTCGTTTGCCTTTTTCTTGTTTGCTTCTTTGCTTGATCGCCTTGTCATCATGACTAGTGTAACTATCCCTCCTTTGTCGCCAGATTTTGAAGTGCTTTACTTCAAACAGAAACAAGGAGAAAATCTTAAAGATGCTTGGTATAGGTTAATGGAATCCTACCGTGTTTGCTCTATAAAAGGAGATTTAAAAATTTTGCTTCGCAATTTCTATATAGGATTAACCATGCATCATAGACAACTTTTGGATTTTGCCACAAAAGGGAATTTTATTGAGAGTGAGGCCAATACCGCCTATGAAATAATAGAAGGCATATTGGGAATTCCACCACCACAAAAGGGTTTCGTTTTTACTCAAGAGGGGGCTCAAATATTAGACAAATTGGGTGATATGCAGAAAAATTTGGTTGAATTGCAAAAGTCTAACGACCCTCTTAAAAATATTAGTGGAAACCTCAATCGCATGAACACTTTGATTACTTTATGCAATAAGTGATTGGATATTTTAGACCTTAAAATTGCCTCTTTTCCTGAAAATAATGGGAAGCATAAAGAGCCTCCCGGGGTTGCGAAAACTCCTACAAAGATTATTAAAACCAAAGATGACAATACTTGAAACTATGCATTATGCCTAGCTACGGGCATAAAACAATAGCGCTTGTTGGGAGGCAACCCAATGAATAAAATAAAATTTTACCTTTTGGTTTATGTTCTTGTGTGTTTGCACAATTATGATAATGTTATGATTGTGTTTTTGTGTTTTAATTAGTGTTTGTGCCAAGTAAAGCCTTTGGGATGATTTGGAAGATAGTATAATTGATGCTGTTTGGAAAACAGAAAGTTTTGCGTCCAGTGCTGAATTTTGGTTCTGTACTGGAGCGTAAAAAAAATCTAATTTTTTTACACAGTATTTGTATATGAATTTCCCACGTTGTACTAATTTTTCAGAATTTTTGGAGTTACAGAAGTATGGATTTTAAATAGATTGCTACAGACTGTTCTGTTTTTGACAGATTCTGTTTTTGATGTGTTGCTTGCTTGTTTTGATGAAATTATGGATTGTATCGGGGGGTATAAGCCATGGAGAAGTTAGAATATAGTACGTATAATGCAAGTATAAAATATGAATGGGCTTGCAATAGTACTTAAAGTAGTGATTTATTTTGTTATACTAACGGATCTCACGAAGGTTTTGTTAAGTTTTGTGTGATTGAAGTTTTCATGTTTTGGGTGAGATCACGATGGATGAAGGAATAAGGAGTGGCAAGAGCCTAAGATTGGGGATGCCCACGGCACCCCAAGGTAATATTCAAGGAAGACTCAAGCGTCTAAGCTTGGGGATGCCCCGGAAGGCATCCGCTCTTTCTTCTACCAACCATCGGTAATTTTACTTGGAGCTATATTTTTATTCGTCACATGATATGAGTTTTGCTTGGAGCGTCTTCTATGATATAAGTCTTTGCTTTGTTTGCTTTTTAGTTTGTCACAATCATCTTTGCTTAACACACCTATTTTGAGAGAGCCACACATTATCATGATTTGTTAGAATACTCTATGTGCTTCACTTAAATTTTTTTAGCTAGGAAGTTGCTCTAGTGCTTCACTTAAATCTTTTTGAGCACGGTGGTGGCTATATTTTGAAGAAATGAACTCTCATGCTTCACTTATATTATTTTGAGAGTTGACAAGATTAAAATTTTGAAGAAATAAACTCTCATGCTTCACTTATATTATTTTGAGAGTTGATAAGATTAAAATTTTGAAGAAATGAATTCTCATGCTTCACTTATATTATTTTGAGAATTGATAAGAATGAAATTTTGAAGAAATATTTGCACTCTCATGCTTCACTTATATCTTTTTGAGAGTTGAAAACTAGTAATGGTAATTTGCACAAGATATGAATTTGGCCCCAAAGTGATGAATATTCAAGAGGGATATAATAAAAACTTTCATATATATCATTGGTTATGGTAAGCTTGATTCCTTGCAATAGTTTTGTGATATGGAGATGATGATATGTGAGTCATGTTAGTGAGTAATTGTGATTTAGTAAGAATATTGGTGTTAAGGTTTGTGATTCCCTATGCATGCACGAAAGTCAATAGTTATGCAACGAAATTATATCCTACTTATGGTGCATTATTCGGTGTTAGTTATGTTCAATGCATGTTTATGACCGTTTTCGCTTTTTGGTTGGTCGCTGACGAGGGCATGTACTAGGGATAGGGTAATAGGCCTGACCTATAGACCCTACCTTAGGACCCCACACGTCTTAGACTGGGCTCCAAGGCCAGATCAACAACCCAGAATTCCGCAGACTGACATTCACTCGGGGTTCACTAAACCACTCGGGAGACAAGAGTTCACTCGACAGACTTGTTTCACTCAGAGCACCTGAAAGTCACTCGACCAGAGAAGACCAGGAGACTTCCGGAGCGTAACGGTCGGGACGCACGCTCTCTCGTATTAATTGTAATCAATGCGCCTGTTACCTGGCGCATTGACACCCTTCTTAACCCCTGGTAATGGCAGGCATGCATGGGAGGGCTGGCGAGACTATATAAGCCACCCCAGCTCCATTCCAAGGGTTTGCAACCTTTGTAATCATACACTCAAGCAATACAGCTCCAGAGCACCGAGACGTAGGGCTATTACCTCCACCGCTGAGGTGCCTGAGCTCGTAAATCCGAGTGTAACACCTGCGCCGTAGCTAGGCTCTGCCCTCTCATCCGTACCCCTACACACTACTGTCAACCTTGCATCCACGACAGTTGGCGCCCACCGTGGGGCAGGCGTCTAGCGACTTCCGGCGTAGTTGCATTTTTCCGATCATCACCATGGTTTCCGGCGGCAGACTAACTCTGGGCGGCGAGATCCGTTTCGGCGTCCTCAGCTTCATCGCCGACGATTCGGCATGGCTCCAGGAAGCCCCGCTAGATGTCGAGGCGTTGCCCGTCTGCGGCGCGGCGCACTTCTGCGCGAGTACCTTCGGCGTTCTTCTTCGGCAACCATCGACTCCTTATCAGTCGACGTCCCCACTCTCCACCAGCCGTCGTCGCAAGCGCTCCGGGCGCTCTCGGCTTCAACGGTGGATCAAGCATGCGGCAGCCCTTCAGGCTGCGGCCCCGCAGATTGCGGCAATCGAGCCCGATGAACCTGTCTTTGATCTGTTCGCCTCCGTGCACGAGCACTCGGAAAGCTTATCCGAGTGCGAGAGCAGTGATCCCGCTGCAGAAGTGCTGATGGCCGATTCCCTGCCCAGTCCTCCTGGGTACGGCCGTCGCGGCGCGGAGAACGGCGACCCGTCGCACGCCGGTCTTGGTGGCGGCGGAGACCGTCATGACGACGAGTACGTCCCCCGACCTCTCACTCGGCAGCAGAGGGAGGAACTGCAGCGCAGGACCGAGCAGGCCCTTCAGACGGCCATCGTTGGGGCGACCCCCGAGGCTCAGGCTTTGGAGGCCGCGCGCTAGGCCAACTTGGCTGAGCGCAATCGTCTGGAAGCGCTCCAAACATCACTCGACGACCGCGCCCGCAGGCAGCATCCGCCCAGTTCCAGTCGGCGGCAGCGGCAGTTGTTCTCGAATGACCAGCAACAGAGTTTCCAGGTATTCCGCACTCCCGTCCAAAATCTGGCGGTGGCCACTCGGATAGCAGATTCCATTGAGCCATCCGGATCCGAGGCGGGGGAGGGTCTTCGGCAGATCCGGGCCCTGCTCAAGGCGGCTGAAGAGCAAAATTCGGCAGTATCTCAATCGCGCAACAGGATACACAACAGATCCATTCAGGCTGACACCGTCCAATCGGCACACAGCCCGGTGTCTCCAAGGAGAAACAGACACTCGCCTCCGCGGTGAAACGACCAAGACCGCCATTGAGACCAGTACTCGGGGCAGGGTCACAGTCGGAATACGCCTCCGCGGCGTCAGGATGATCGTCGCCGCATGCAGTCGCCCAGGCGTCCTTACGGCAACGATCGGAGGGCCAGCTCTCCCCGTCATGGTGACAGTTATCGCCAGAGAGAGCCGGTCGACTACCGCGACCCGCAGTTCAATGTGAGATCCGTTCTCGCTCAGAACCTGGTCGACAGAGGTAGAGCTCAGAGAGAGAACTTGGACAGAGATCGTCCGAGTGGAAGTGGAGCATTCATCTCCGGACCCGAGTGTTTCAGCAGGGCCATCCGGGCTGCTGACATCCCGCCCAACTTCAGATTGGCAGCTGGAGTAAGCAAGTTCACCGATGAGTCCAAGCCAGAGACTTGGTTAGAGGATTACCGAGTGGCTGTGCAGATTGGTGGAGGAAATGACTATGTGGCTATGAAGCATTAGCCATTGATGTTGGAGGGCTCCGTCCGCGCCTGGCTCAATCAGCTCGCTCCATCCAGTATATATTGCTGGGAAGATTTGACCCGAGTGTTCATCAAAACATTCGAGGGCACATGCAAACGCCCGGCTGGATTGTCTGAGCTACAACACTGTGTGCAGAAACCGAATGAAACATTGAGGGAGTACATCCAGCGGTGGACAACCTTGCATCACGTGGTGGAGAATGTCACAGAGCATCAAGCCGTCTGCGCCTTCAAGGCAGGAGTTAGATATCGGGAGCTCATCCTAAAATTTGGTCGGTCAGGATCTTTGACCATGAGCCAAATGATGGAGATAGCCACTCGGTACGCGAATGGAGAAGAGGAAGACCGTCTGTGTAACGGCAAAGGAAAAACCAGCGAGCCCAACCCCGGAAACAGTAATTCCAGTCGGAAACCGAAGTGCAAGGCTGATGGTTCAACTCAGGCCGAGGCTGCCGCTCTGACCGGTCAAGCCAAGAACAAGGGGAAGGCTAAGGAAAAATGGATCCCAAAGAAAAAGAAAGATCAGTCGGGCCAAGATGTCCTCGATTTGCCGTGTCACATCCACACCAGAAAGATGAGGAAGGGAACTTGATATTGCCCAAGCATACCACTCGACAGTGCAGACTGTTGATTCAGCAGTTCAGAGAGGGCCCGTCGAGTGAGAAGAGCCCGGAAGACGCTGATGATGGAGACAAAGATGAACCTTTTCCCAGTGTCAACGCAACCCTGATGATCTTTGCAGATGTAGAGAGAAGGAGCCGATTGAAAGTTATCAATCAAGAAGTGAACATTGCAGCGCCGGCGACGACAAAGTTTCTGAACTGGTCGAAGACTCCGATCACCTTTGATCAGTCGGACCACCCAGCCTACATAGCCACCCCTGGGCGGCAGGCGCTGGTGGTAGATCTAATCGTGGGAGGCGTCCGACTGCGCAAGGTCCTCATGGACGGTGGAAGCGGACTGAACATACTGTACGCTGATACTCTGCAAGCAATGGGCATTCCGATGTCCCGACTCAGTGAGAGCAGCATGCAGTTCCACGGAGTGATCCCCGGCAAGAAAGCAAAGTCACTCGGGCAAATCGCTCTGGATGTGGTCTTTGGAGACGACAAGAACTTTCGGAAGGAAAGGCTGACCTTCGAAGTGGTCGACTTCCGCAGCGCCTACCATGGCATCCTTGGTCGTCCGGCTTACGCACGTTTCGTGGCCCGTCCATGTTATGTGTATCTCAAGCTGAAGATGCCGGGCCCCAAAGGTGTGATCACAGTGACTGGCAGTCGACAGCGCGCGGAAGAGTGTTTACATCACGGATCAAAGATTGCGGATGAGCAGATGGCTATGGTGGAGCTGGAGGAGTACAAGAAAAATGCCGATCCGAGTGATCTGCTACGTTCCAAGAAGCCGGCTGCAGAATCTGCATTTCAGTCGGCCGGCGACACGAAGCCTGTGCACATCCACCCGGAAGATCCCAATGCTGTTCCCACCAACATATCAACAGCCCTCGACAACAAATAGGAAGAAGCGCTCATCCAGTTCCTCCGTGAGAACTGGGACATCTTCGCATGGAAACCATCCGACATGCCGGGTGTACCCAGGGAGCTGGATGAGCACCGTTTGCGAGTCGACCCAAAGGCGAAACCTGTGAAGGAGCATCTCTGTCGCTCTGCTACACAAAAGAGGAAGGCCATTGGCGAAGAAGTTGCTCGGCTCCTGGCAGCCGAGTTCATCCGTGAGGTGTACCACTCCGAGTGGCTCGCCAACGTCGTCATGGTCCCTAAGAAGGACAAGTCTCTCTGGATGTGCATCGATTTCAAGCACATCAATCGGGTCTGCCCCAAGGATCATTTCCCACTCCCCCGCATAGATCAAATCGTAGATTCCACTATGGGTTGTGAGCGACTGTCTTTTCTGGATGCGTACTCCGGGTACCACCAGATCCGACTGTATGGGTCAGATGAAATAAAAAAAACTTTCATAACCCCATTCGGGTGTTTCTGCTATATCACCATGCCATTCGGCCTCAAGAATGCCGGTGCCACTTTCATGTGCATGATCCAGAAGTGTTTGCATAAACAGATCAGTCGGAATATTGAGGCGTACATGGATGATATCGTGGTCAAGTCCAGAAAAGGTTCCGACCTGCTGGCTGACTTGGCTGAAACTTTCGCGAATCTGCGGAAGTATGACATCAAACTGAATCCAGCAAAGTGCACTTTCGGAGTTCCTGGGGGCAAGCTACTCGGTTTCCTCGTTTCCGAACGAGGGATATATGCCAATCTCGAGAAGATTGGAGCGATTGTACGAATGAAGCGTCCAGAGCGTCTTCATGATGTACAGAAGCTCACGGGTTGCCTTGCAGCTCTGAGCCGATTCATCTCCCGTCTCGGTGAGAAGGCACTGCCCCTGTACCGATTGATGAAGAAATCTGATTCGTTCGAGTGGACTGCTGAAGCACAAGCAGCGTTTAATGAGCTCAAAGCCCTGTTTTCCACCCAGCCGGTGCTTGCCGCTCCGAACAGCAACGAGCCATTGCTCTTGTACATTGCGGCCACTGGTCAAGTTGTCAGCACTGTCCTCACAGTCGAGCGAGAAGAACAGGGCAAGGCTTACAAAGTTCAGCGCCCAGGCTATTACATCTCTGAAGTTCTGACTCCTTCCAAGTAGAGGTATCCTCATTATCAGAAGCTCGTCTATGGCATCTACCTGACTGTGAAGAAAGTAGCCCATTAATTCCAGGAGCACACTGTGTCAGTCGTCAGCGACGCCCCATTGTCTGAGATCATGAACAATCGAGATGCGACTGGTCGAGTGGCGAAGTGGGCTATCGAGCTCCTACCCCTGGACATCAAGTTCGAGGTGAAGAAGGCGATCAAGTCCCAAGCATTAGCCGATTTCCTAGCCGAGTGGACTGAACAGCAGCAACTGACTCAGAGTCACCCGGAACACTGGACCATGTTCTTCGACGGTTCCAAGATGCTGAATGGTTCAGGGGCTGGAGTGGTGTTGATATCTCTGAAGGGCGATCGTCTCAGATATGTTCTGCAGATTCACTTTGATTCCTCCAACAACGAAGCCGAGTACGAGGCGCTCCTTTATGGTCTACGTATGGCCATCTCACTCGGCATCCGGCGCCTGATGGTCTACGGAGACTCGGATCTGGTTGTGAACCAAGTGATGAAAGAGTGGGACATCAGAAGCCCTGCTATGACAGGATACTGCAATGCAGTGAGAAAGTTGGAGAAGAAATTTGAAGGCCTGGAGCTGCATCACTTTCCCCGAGCCAAGAATCAAGAGGCAAACGATCTGGCAAAGATCGGGTCCACTCGGAAATCAATACCCAGCAATGTGTGCCTCGAGCATTTGCGTTCTCCGACAGTAAAAGAAGATCCCTTCACGGAAGAGCCCCCGCGAGCTGTCAGTCCGTCTGATCCGACTGAAGTCGAGGTTCCGGCAGTCATCGATTTGGTCATGGAGGTCCTAGCAATCACACCCGAGTGGATAGTGCCTTACATTGCATACCTGCTCTGGCAGGAACTTCCAGACGATGAAGCTGAGGCCCGCTAGATTGTTCGCAGGTCCAAAGCCTTTGAAGTGGTCGGTGATCAGTTATACAGAAAGAGCGTCACCGGTGTGACTCAGCGCTGCATTTCCCCGGAGGAAGGTCGATTGATCCTGGAGGAGATTCACTCGGGAACTTGTGGACAGCACGCGTCCTCTCGGACGATCGTGGCTAAAGCTTACCGAGCCGGTTTCTTCTGGCCCCGTGCCAATGAAGCTGCGCAGGAGATAGTCCAGCACTGTGCCGGGTGCCAGTTCTATGCAAACTTATGCCACAAGCCTGCGTCTGCTCTGAAGACAATTCCACTCGTCTGGCCGTTCGCAGTCTGGGGACTCGACATGGTAGGACACCTCCGGACAGGGGCGAGTGGATTCACTCACTTGCTGGTTGTAGTCGACAAGTTCACTAAGTGGATCGAAGCCAGACCCATCAAGAAGCTAGACTCCCGTACAACGATCAAGTTCATGATGGAGATAGTCTTCAGATACGGCGTGCCCCACAGCATCATCACTGACAACGGTTCAAACTTTGATTCCGAAGAGTTCAGCGCGTTTTGTGCCGCGCAAGGCACCCGAGTCGACTATGCATCTGTGGCGCACCCGCAGTCGAATGGACAAGCTGAGAGAGCAAACAGACTGATTCTGCAGGGGTTAAAGCCACGACTCATGCGCGATCTGGAGCATGCAGCTGGAGCTTGGGTCACTGAGTTGCTGCCAGTCCTTTGGGGCTTGAGGATGACCCCCAATCGGTCTACCAATCGCACTCCCTTCTTCATGGTGTACGGAGCTGAAGCCGTCCTGCCGAGTGACTTGCTCCATAATTCACCCCGAGTGGAACTGTATTCTGAAGCTGAAGCAGAGCAAGCACGGCAAGACGGCGTTGATCTTTTGGAAGAAGAAAGGGAGATGGCCCTGGTCCGATCAGCCATTTATCAGCAAGATCTGAGACATTTTCACAGCAGGCACGTCCGAAGTCAGACCTTTCAGGAAAGAGATCTGGTGCTCCGAGTGGATCAGCAGCGACCTCACAAGCTTGCTCCCGCATGGAAAGGCCCTTTTATCGTGTCAAAGGTTCTACACAATGGAACATACCGCCTGTACAACCTTCAGAAGCAAGCAGACGAGCCCCGTGCTTGGAATGCAGATTTGCTGCGAAGATTTTATACTTGATCAGGAGATGTAATAAGAGTACTCGAATGTTATTCGGTGAATAAAAGCATGACTTTTCCGTTTCCACATTGAGTACGCATTCTCTGGCTTACAACCCCCAGTGGGTGTATGCCGTTCAGCTTAGCTGCAACCTGTTTTTGCCTAAGTTAAAAACCTACTCCGAGTGAAGAGCATCCCTCTCACTCGAGGGCTTGGCTGCGAACCAGCTTTCGCCCAAGTTTAAAAACTACTCCGAGTGAAGAGCAACCCTCTCACTCGGGGGCTTGGCTACGGACCAGCTTCCGCCCAAGTTAAAAACCAACTCCGAGTGAAGAGCATCCCTCTCACTCGGGGGATTGGCGGCGGACCAGCTTCCACCCAAGTTAAAAACCAACTCCGAGTGAAGAGCATCCCTCTCACTCGGGGGCTTGGCTGCGAACCAGCTTTCGCCCAAGTTAAAAACCTACTCCGAGTGAAGAGCATCCCTATCACTCGGGGGCTTGGCTGCGGACCAGCTTCCGCCCAAGTTAAAAACCAACTCCGAGTGAAGAGAATCCCTCTCACTCGGGGGCTTGGCTGCGAACCAGCTTTCGCCCAAGTTAAAAACCAACTCCGAGTGAAGAGCATCCCTCTCACTCGGGGGCTTGGCTGCGAACCAGCTTTCGCCCAAGTTAAAAACCTACTCCGAGTGAAGAGCATCCCTCTCACTCGGGGCCTTGGTTGCGAACCAGCTTTCGCCCAAGTTAAAAACCTACTCCGAGTGAAGGGCATCCCTCTCACTCGGGGGCTTGGCTGCGAACCAGCTTTCGCCCAAGTTAAAAACCTATTCCGAGTGAAGAGCATCCCTCTCACTCGGGGGCTTGGCTGCGAACCAGCTTTCGCCCAAGTTAAAAACCTACTCCGAGTGAAGAGCATCCCTCTCACTCGGGGGCTTGGCTGCGAACCAGCTTTCGCCCAAGTTAAAAACCTACTCCGAGTGAAGAGCATCCCTCTCACTCGGGGCCTTGGCTGCGAACCAGCTTTCGCCCAAGTTTAAAAACTACTCTGAGTGGAGAGCAACCCTATTACTCGGGGGCTTGGCGACGGACCAGCTTCCGCCCAAGTTGAAAACTATTCCGAGTGAAGAGCGACCCTCTCACTCGGGGACTTGGCTGCGAACCAGCTTTCGCCCAAGTCTAAAACACTACTCCGAGTAAAGAGCATCCCTCTTACTCGGGGGCTTAGCTGAGAACCAGCTTTCGCCTAAGTCAAAACCCAGTTCAAAGATACGAAAGACTCGAAGGAAAGCATTCGATTAACTCCAGAAGTTCAAAAGCTAATACGAGTGCGCGGGCCCGAAGCCCGAAAGAGTTTAACGGTTACAATTCCACCCGGCATACAGAGGTTAATGAATAAGACTTAAAGTTTTTTCATGCCCCTATAGGGCTGGCTGGTTCAACGAAGGAATCCAAGTCGATGCCGTCTGTGATCCGAGTGGCAGCTTCGATGAGTGTCTCCATGAAGTCCTCGAACTGAAGTTTCTTCGTGTTGGCAACTTGGAGAGTCTTCAGTTTCTCCTCCTTTGCCTCCTTGCAATGCACTCGGACCAGGGAGAGCGCCACGTCAGCCCCGCAGCGAGCAGCCGACTTCTTCCACGCTTGCACTCGGTTAGGGATGTCATTGAGACGAGTCATCATGGCTTCCAGGTCGGTGTCGAAGGTGTCTTCGGGCCATAGTTCCTTGTCGATTCTGCCGAGTGCGCCCCGCAGACGGACGATGTAGCCTTGGACGTCTTCGATGTGAGATTCCACCCGCAGGACACCTAGAGCAGCTTTGTCTCCGACAAGTGACCTGGAAGGATCCAGATCCTTCTCGATCCTGTCAGTCTCCAGCTCGAAGTCTCGACAGTACTCTGAGAACGGGAAAGATGAAGATCAGCGTGCATGAAGTTCATTCGGAAACAAATCAAAATTCACTCGGGTGCTACTTGGTTACCTGCAAGCCCGGTGTACATCTCCTCTGTGAACTCCTCAATATACTTCTCCAAAGCATTCTTCTTCTCGATCAGTTGGGCGACCTTCTCGTTCAAAGTCTCCTTCTCTTTCTCGTAGGCTTCCGCCTGGACCTTGAGCTTGCTTTCCCACTCGGTTTGCTGCTTCTTGAGCTCGAGTACCTCTTGCTTCAGTGATGTGTTCTCTGCCTCAAGCTTCCCGAGTGAGGCCAGCTTCTCTTTGGCGGCTTTGGTCTTTTCCTTCGCCACTTGCTGCGCTCCCGCCAGCTCGTTGTCCTTGCTCTCGAGTGCCTGCTTCATAGTTTCTAAAGAAACAGAGGTTCTGAGCCACACTTGGAGTTGATGATTTTCACTACGCACATCTGTTCGAGTGAAGCCACTCAGTTCAAAGAACGGAGAGAGATGAAAGCGAAATGCTCAGTAACTGAAGCATACCTCCCATGGTCCTGAGCTCCGCTTGAGTGCGCGCCGTGTTCCTCTTCTCCACCTCCAGATCTACTCGGAGCTGAGCCGTCTCCTTCGCCAGTGCCACGTACTGAGTCCCAAGCTCACAAGTTTTCTGAAATACAAGAGGGAACAGAACACTTAATTCCAAGAAATATTTCGAGTGCCCAAAGACCAGTACTTCTGGAAGGAACAAGCTTGACCAGTATCAGATTCTAAGCTCTAAGAGTCCCGCCGACTTCCCGCAGTCGACGGCAGTCTCGGGGACTACACCTAGTGGGTGCACTCAGCGTGCCCCCACTAGAATGGTATCCACTCAGAACGGTCCGCCCGATCCGAGTGATGCCCAAACACAAAAAAGAAAACAAGACGAAAAAGTTCCGAGTACCCAGAGATCGACGCTTCTGGAAGGAACAAGCTTGACTAGTATCAGATTCTAAGCTCTAAGACTCCCGCCGACTGCCCGCAGTCGCCAGCAGTATCGGGGACTAGACCCAGTGGGTGCACTCAGTGTGCCCCCACTGGAACGGTATCCACTCAGACCGGTCCGTCCGACCCGAGTGACGGCCGAACAAAAAAGAAGAGAGCAACAGAACAAAGTCTAAGTTCTAAGACTCCCGCCGACTGCGCGCGGTCGACGGCAGTCTCGGGGACTACACCCAGTGGGTGCACTCAGCGTGCCCCCACTGGAACGGTATCCACTCGGACTGGTCCGTCCGACCCGAGTGACGGCTGAACAAAAAAAACCCAGTGGGTGTACCGAATATTTTCCAACTGGAATTCCTACTGAAGAAAAAAAGACTTGGAGATCAACTTACAAGAGCACTTACTCGAACGTTCTCCTGGAGAGCGGCACTGGCATCATAAGCCAACTTCCCAGCTGAGCACATCTCCCTGAGCCGTTCGGTCATCAGTTCCACCTGGATCATCGCCTCCTTGCTGGCCCTGGTTTGATCCTCCGGCGTCTTGTACAGGTTAAAGATGTTGACGGGAACAGTCGGAACCGAAGCCAGGGCAGTCGACGGAGCCGCGGCAGGACCAGCCTCAGCATGAGAACCTTACCCCAGCGGCACGGTCAAAGTGGGCACAGGCGAAGCTCGAGGCACTTCGTTCGGCGGCGTCTTCCGCGTGGTGGCCTGAGGAGCAGTCGTTACTGGGGTCTCCTTCTCAGTGTTCCTCCACGGCGGCTCTTCATCATCATCTCCGACGTGGATGACCTCTACAAGCGCTACGTTCAGTCGACGCAATCAGTCGCAATACACGATTCAATCGGATGAAGGCATTTCAGTCGAATGACAGGTCGAAGCAAAAATGAAGTCATTGTTACCTTTTCGAGAAGTGGCCGCGTCTGCCGACTCGGCCTCGGCGCGGTCCCCGTCAGTCGGCATGGGCGACGTCGTCGAAGTTGCAGCACTGGTTCATAAGATGACCTCGGTCAGAAGAATCACGAAAGATGACAAAGACACAAAAGATAAACTGAGAAAGATACTCACGTTGAGGCGACAGGCACAGCGACCTTGATCCGGGGCAGCGCCTTTCGAGGCTTGGGGGACGTGACCTTGGGCTGCTTGGCGGCCTTCTCAGTCGGTGCAGGCGATGACGTCCGAGTGCACTTCGGAGCCTTGGCACTCGGAGCCGCCTCCCTCTCCAGGTCAGCACTCGGATCTTGAGCTCGCTTGGAGCGGTGCTCGGAGCGCAACTCCGGGGACAGAGAAGACTCGACGTCGTCGCTCCCCTTCGAGTCCCCACTTTCCTCCTCGCTGTCCTCCGCAAAGCTGCCCCCAGCGCTGCCATGTTCGCTCTCCGCGCCTCCGACAAGTTGTTCTCCATTCGGCACATGCGATAACATCTTCTGGAAGTCCTGCAAGACACAAAGATGAGAGACAGTCGGTTCAGTCAGATTACTCAGTTCACTCGGACAATTTGTGCATAAGTGATTCACTCAGAAATGCATGTCATACCTCCAACGGCAGGTTATTGGCATCGTAGGGCGGGATCCGTCTCGACCCTCGCAGATTGTCGCGCGCGCCAGTGATTCACCTGATCCAATGTTCCACCGTTTTGTCCTCGACATCTTCTGGATGCACTCGGGTCGAGTCATTGGCCCCAGTGTAGCGCCACATGGGGTGAGCCCACTCCTGCAGCAGCTGGATCCTCCGACTGAGGAAGACCTCCAGAAGGTCCAGGCCAGTCAATCCACCCTGAATCAGGCTAACCACGGCGGTCATCAAGATCCCTACATCCGTCTTCTCCTTTTTATCAACCGTCAGCGAGGGAGGAGTGTGAACTCTCTCAGTCGTGTAAGGAGGAAGGCCAGTCGACGAGCCAGAGCACGGCAGCTCGTTGCAGTAGAACCAGGTCAACTGCCAACCCCTCACCGAGTCGGGAAAAGACATGGATGGGAATGCACTCTTCCCCCTCATCTGAATACCCAAGCCGCCGCACATCTGAATCACGTGCGTCCTCTCTCCATCAGGGTCAACCTTCTTAACCGATTGAGATCGGCACGTGAAGATATGTTTGAACAAACCCTAGTGCGGCAGACAACCCAGAAAATTCTCGCACAAAGAAATGAATGCAGCAAGATACATAATGGCGTTTGAAGGCAGATGGTCTAGCTGAGCACCGAAGAAGTTCAAGAAACCGTGGAAAAAGGGATGGGGTGGCATGGAGAAACCTTGCTCCACGTGCGTGGTGAGGAGCACTCGCTCCTCGGGGCACGACGCGGGCTCGGTCTCCCCCTCTTCTGGCAGCCTCCACGTCCCATCGCGGATCAGCCCATCAACGACGAGCCCGCCGATGTCGTCGGCCGTGGTGGTTGGCGGAATCCAGTCGCCCTGGATCCACCCGGGCGGAAGCACTGCTCGCGAGCTCGATGCCTTCCTCCCCTTCACCGCCTTCTTCGCCTTCTCGAGCTTCGCCGTCTTGTCCTTCACCATCGTCGCCGAGCTCTCCAGCACCGAGGAAGATTTGCGCGGAGTGGGTTGCGGAGTAAGAGATCGGACGGACTGAGGAAGTTGGGGAAAAGGGGATCTGTCTCTATCTACCTCTCCGCCACGGCCGCCCCTTATATCGCCATCCGCATCGCTGAATCGTGGGCCCACAGATCCCTCAAATCGCGCCGTCGGAGATCCAGCGGTACGTGGAGAAAAGTGGGGCGAAAATCGAGGCGTCACGCCCCACTTTTCCCACTCGTTGTGCTGCGACAGTTCGCGCGCGCTCAAATATGATTTCAAATCCCGCAGAATCCGGAGTCCAGCAATCCGATTGCTTTCACTCCGAAGACGTCCCATGTACGCTCGGATTCGCTCCGACACACGGCATACGGCTACTCGTTTCACTCGGATGAGAACTACTCATTCGGAAGGAAGCTACTCATTCGGATGGAGACAACTCATTTCACTCGGACGTCATATGGTCCAGAATCCGTCAAGGAGCCGCACGAAGACAAGAGCGCCTGACGACCAGTAAGAGTTCTTGAGCTCCTCCGTAGCGCTTAACTCGCCTGGGAATTCGCCTTGACTTGACCCGCCTAACCTCGACCGATTCGGGGGCTAATGACGAGGGCATGTACTAGGGATAGGGTAATAGGCCTGACCTATAGACCCTACCTTAGGACACCACACGTCTTAGACTGGGCCCCAAGGCCAGATCAACAACCCAGAATTCCGCAGACTGACATTCACTCGGGGTTCACCTAACCACTCGGGAGACAAGAGTTCACTCGACAGACTTGTTTCACTCGGAGCACCCGAAAGTCACTCGACCAGAGAAGACCAGGATACTTCCGGAGCGTAACAGTCGGGACGCACGTTCTCTCGTATTAATTGTAATCAATGCGCCTGTTACCTGGCGCATTGACACCCTTCTTAACCCCTGGTAATGGCAGGCATGCATGGGAGGGCTGGCGAGACTATATAAGTCACCCCCAGCTCCATTCCAAGGGTTCGCAAACTTTGTAATCATACACTCAAGCAATACAGCTCTAGAGCACCGAGACGTAGGGCTATTATCTCCACCGCTGAGGGGCCTGAACTCGTAAATCCGAGTGTAACACCCGCGCCGTAGCTAGGCTCTGCCCTCTCATCCGTACCCCTACACACTACTGTCAGGCTTGCACCCACGACAGTCGCTTCTCAATCTATTTGCTAGCCTTCATTTGTACTAAGTTGAAATACTGCTTGTGCATCCAAACTCTTTAAACCCAAGTTGTGCCAGATGAGTCCACCATACCTACCTATATGCGGTATTTCAATGCCGTTCCAAGTAAATTTGCGTGTGCCAACTCTAGTTTTCAAAATAATTTTTCTGTTTTGTGTGCACCCGTGGATACGGCTAGCCATGGATTGTGAAAGAATGGTGGAAAAGGAATAAACTTTATTTTCTGTTTGGGAACCGCCTATAATGTATCTAGCATGGAAGCTATTGGGAATTCTCGTTCGTTTTCGTTGACAGGAAAAGCATGCCTCCCAAAATGTTTTATCTCTCTAATTTAAGCTTTGAGCTCTGGCACATTAGCAAATCTCTGCTTCCCTCTGCGAAGGGCCTATATATTTACTTTTATGCAATTTTTATTTTTATTTGAGTCTCCATCTTCTCTTATAAAACCACCAACTAGAGAGCACTATTGTCATACTTGTGCATTGGATGTAGCTAATACGGAGTGTGTTTCATGAACGGATCAATGATTGAGCACAATGGGCTAGGGATAACTTTCTTTAGCGTTGATATTTTGAAAGGCATGGTTGCTTGTTAGTATGCTTGAGTATTTATATCTTCATGTCAAATTATAGACTATTGGTTTGAATCATTCAAGTCCAATGTCCATGCTACAAAAGAAAAGAATATATGATGAATAAGTTAGGCAGCATTCCACATCAAAAAATTTGTTTTTATCATTTACCTACTCGAGGACGAGCACGAATTAAGCTTGGGGATGCTGATACGTCTCCAACGTATCTATAATTTTTGATTGTTCCATGCTGTTATATTATCAATCTTGGATGTTTTTATATGCATTTAGAACAATTATATATCATTTTTGGAGACTAACCTATTAACTTAGTGCCGAATGCCAGTTGCTGTTTTCTGCCCTATTTTTGTTTTACAGAATATCAATATCAAACGAAGTCTAAATGCAGCGAAACTTTTTGGAGATTTTTTTTCTGGACATATACAACACTAGAAGCTTTGGGAGGAGGCCAGAAGCCCCAGGGGGTGCCCACGAGGCACCCGGGCGCGCCTGGGGGGGGGGGCAGGCGCGCCCTGGTACCTCATGGGGCCCACAGAGCTCCGCTTGACCTAATTCCACCTCTATAAATTCCCAAAAAATCAGAAACCCTTAGGGGAGTCCACGAAATACTTTTTCTGCCGCCACAAGCTTCTGTTCTCGACAGATCCCATCCGGGGTCCTTTTCCAGCACTCCGCCGGAGGGGGAATCGATCACGGAGGGGCTCTACATCAACCTTGCTGCCCTTCTGATGATGCGTGAGTAGTTTACCATACACCTTCGGGTCCATAGTTAGTAGCTAGATGGCTTCTTCTCTCTTTTTGATCTTCAATACAATGTTCTCCTTGATGTTCTTGGAGTTCTATCCGATGTAATCACTTTTTGCGGTGTGTTTGTTGGGATCCGATGAATTGTGAGTTTATGATCAGATTATCCATGAATATTATTTGAGTCTTTGCTGCACTCTTTTATGCATGATTATTATAGCCTCGTATTTCTTCTCCGATCTATTGATTTGGTTTGGCCAACTAGATTGATTTATCCTTCCATGGGAAGAGGTGCTTTGTAATGGGTTCGATCTTGCGGTGCTCAATCCCAGTGACAGAAAGGGACATGACATGTATGTATCATTGCTATTAAGGGTAAAAAGATGGGGTTTATTCATACGTGAGTTTATCTTGTCTACATCATGCCATCTTGCTTAAGGCGTTACTCCGTTCTTTTATGGACTTAATACACTAGATGCATGCTGGATAGCGGTCGATGTGTGGAGTAATAGTAGTAGATGCAGGGAGGAGTCGGTCTACTTGTCTCGGACGTGATGCCTATATACATGATCATTGTCTTGGATATCGTCAGGATTATTTGCTTTTCTATCAATTGCCCAACAGTAATTTGTCTACCCACCGTATGCTATTTTCTCGAGAGAAGCCTCTAGTGAAAACTATGGCCCCCGGGTCTACTTTATCTTTTACTAAAACCCTAAAAATACTTGCTGCACTTTTTCTTTATTTATTTTATTTTGTATTTTTTTTAATCTATCTATCTACCACATACAATTTCATCTTGCAATTTACCGCCGAGGGATTGACAACCCCTTGTTTGTGTTGGGTGCAAGGGTTTGTTGTATGTGTGCAGGTACTGCTAACGAGGTGTTGCGTGATTCTCCTACTGGTTCGATAACCTTGGTATCATAACTGAGGGAAATACTTATCTCTACTGTGCTGCATCATCCCTTCCTCTTCGGGGAAAATACCAACGCAGGCTACAAGTAGCAATGATCACAATTATAACTATGCGCATTTCTATCAATTGCCCAACAGTAATTTGTCTAACACACCGTTGCTATGCTTTTGAGAGAGATGCCACTAGTGAACCTATGGCCCTCAGGTCTATTTTCCATCAATACAAAAACTCCTACAATTGCTCTTTATGCTCTTTTACTGTTTTTCCCTATCACTATTTGCTTTTAATCTTGCAACTAGCGAGAACAAGGGGATTGACAACCCTCTTGCCTTAGTTCGGTGCAAGCAAATTATTTGTTTGTGTGCAGGTGCTGCCAACGTTGTTAGCTTAGTGACTCCTACTGGTTTGATAAACCTTCGTTCTTAACTGAGGGAAATACTTTCTGCTGCTGTGCTACATCATCCTGCCTCTTCGGAAAATCCAACAACTCCTACGGGAGTAGTGTCTGTGCTAAAACTGGTAGATCTCGGGTAGGGGTCCCAAGCTTGGTGATCAAAGCAAGATGGTAACAGGAAAGAGTGGGGACACAATGTTTACCCAGGTTCGGGCCCTCTCGAAGAGGTAAAACCCTACGTCCAGCTTCTGATATATTGATTGTGATGGGGAACAAAGTACAATGTGATCTACGTCGAGATCATATGAGGGAGTTCTAAGCTCTAAACCTTGCAATCGTGCCTCTACAGACTAAACCCCATGGCTTATATAGGCACCGGGGGCATCTAGGGTTTACATACTCGGTTTGCACTCTAGGGATAAACATGCCTATAGTTTAAACACGCCTTGAAGTGTACGCCAAGTCTTGAGAGATCTTCATCTTGATAACGCCGAGGGCCAGGGCCCGCATGGCCCATTCATCAGTTATTGGTGGGTCCTTGGCCCGGGCCATTACCGGTGGGCCGACGTGGCAAGCACCCCCTAGTCCAGGACACCAACAGTAGCCCCCGAACTAGTCTTCAAGCCGAGGACATTGTGCATCTTCTTCAGAACAGCTTCACAATTTTGAGTCTTCGGCTTCGCAGATGAGTTCCATCCTTGACGTTGGCTCCCGATTCCGAGGATATGCCCTGCTCCGAGGTCTTCTTGGCTTTCTTGATTGTGACCATAATAACCAGATAATGGGGGATACCTTTTAACAAGACCTCCCTTCTTAGCATATTTTACCATCTAGCAGGGCCGAGGTATCTCAGTTTTAGCTTAGTTGCGAAGGCTAGCTATAGGAGGCTTGACTAGGTTAAAACCCTGACAAATTTTTCGGCCGAGGACCGAAACATCACCCCCCGTGGCAGAACCAAACTGTTTCGTCAATAGTCATTATGAGGTATATCATGGCCCAAGGCCGTTTCTATTGGCACGTCCTGTCAATGAAGAGATCTTGCTCCCGGATTTCTAGTGGTATCATTAACGCACACGCCTTAACCTTTGTGCGCATAGGCTGCGCACTACATCGGGAAGTGGTGATTTGTTCCCTGTGGTGAGGCAACCCCTGGTGTTTGACTGTCCTATAAAGGGGGGAGCCGGTAAATTAATTTTACCCACGCTCCCGTCTCTTTGCACCAGCGCAAAGAACCTGCCCCAAATCCAAGCGCCTCGAGATCTAGCTCTTAACCTTTCTTTCTTCTCCTTTTTTCCTACACGAGATGGCCAGCACAGGGAAGGGAGCTGAGGCCGAAGCCATTGGCAAAGGGGGGACAGCGGTTGCGTTCCACTGGCACCATCGCCAAGCTCAAGGTTGTCGGGTATCTCTCTACCATGATTCGGTGTTGATTTCCAGTAGAGGAGAGTGCAAGCCACTCAACGTCTGCCATCCCTGGTCCCCGCGAAGGGGAGCGGGTAGTCTTTATTCCCCACCTCATTCGAGGTCTGGGTTTTCTCCTTCACCCCTTTGTTCGAGGTTTCCTGTTTTATTACGGGCTCGATTTTCATCATCTAGCCCCGAACTCTATCCTCCACATAGCTACCTTTATAATCTTTGTGAGGCCTTCCTTCATGTCGAGCCCCACTTCGGGCTATGGCTAAAGGTATTATGCATCAAGCCACACAGCAGTGGCCTGTCGTGGGGTTGTCACGACAAGTGTTCTCATAGGAGAACTTGATTGTGGAGCCATTGGCGACTAGGCGAAGCTCTGGATGGGGTTGTCGGGAATGAGAGACACGAGTTTACCCAAGTTCGGCCCCTGTCGATGGAGGTAAAGACCTACTCCTGCTAGATTGATATTGATGATCATAGTCTCGATTACAAAGGGTGCTATTTCGCTACCTCTGTCTTGAGAGCTTCTCACCTCTCCCCCTCTATCGACCCAGGAACCCCCTTTATATAATAGCTGAGTCCCTGGGGTTACAAGAGATTTCGGGTTCTGCCCGCAGTCGGAGACCTACTCTAAGTCCTGTAGGTCCTCCGTGCTTTCCAAGCTTGGAGGCCACCGTCTCGTACTTGGACTTCAGAAAACTGGGTCCTGTCTCCACCGGCCGGGTTCCCTCAAGGCTCATCGGCCCACAGAGACCCGGCCTAGGTAGCTTCTTGGACAACCCAGTCCTGAGCCTTCTGGCTTTGGCGGGATGTGTCTTTGGCGCCCGGGTCCAATCCGTGGGTAATTCCCTCGACATTAACCCCTAGGTTAGCTTGGATACCGGCTTGGTGCGTTTTCCATCTTTACTTCTGGACTTGCGCATCATATTCGCATGGAAACCACCAGTCTGATCATCCATGCTAACCTCTTGAAATAAGAATAGACAAGTATGTTAAGGTCCAAAGTTCGGGTCCCATGTCAAATCAATGGGCCGGCTCGCTCCACTAATTTTCATTCAACGAACCCGGCTTCTGCCCATATCGAGTTCATATGCCTCTTGGCCCACCCCTTGCTATTCTGTTGGGTCCTTATCAAAGGCCTGTTTAGGTAGCAGGGTCAAGCACATATTTTCCCACTCTCAAGATTAACTTTGCGTATCACATGAGATTCTCCTCAAGTGACACGTGTCAAGATCCGACGGTGCTAGGGTTTGACCCAGGTCAATAAATTTTCACCGCGGAATCCTAGGGGCCATCTCGAGAAATTACAGTGGCGCTAGGGTTTTTACCCCTGCCTATAAATAGCGCGGTGGGGAGCCCAGGGCTCATTTTACCCCACACGCCGCTTCTTCTTCTTCTTCCAGCGTCGTAGAGATCCAATCTTTGCTTGCGCCGCTGCCACCTTAGTTCGTTCACCGCCACCGCAGGAGTTCATCTACCCCAACTTCAGCGCCGTCCAGCTCCAATCTTGCTTGCGGCGCCGCCGTCGTAGTTTGTCTGCCACTGCTTCTCCTCCTTCTCTCAACACCGCCCAGCTCCAAGCTCCCTTTTGCTTGCGCCACCGCATGCGTCAGAAGATGATGGCCCATAATACCAAGAACAAGGGGAAGAAGATGGATTCGGCGTCAGCACCAGCTCCAGCTCCGGCCATCACCAAACACCCAGTTTATGCAGATTGGGCTAGGTCTCAGATCCTCAAACTCCAGCTTGTGGAGCTTGAGACCGCTGGGTTGGTGCCACCCAAAGATGAGATCCATTGGTGAGCGCTCGGAGAGGAGACCCGGCCACAACCAAACCAAGGTGAAGTAATCATCTTCGCTGACCACATAACTCAGAGGTTTAGGCCGCCCGGCTCTAGGTTCTTCCATAATATCCTTGCATACTATGGTCTGTGGCCTCAAGATCTCGCGCCCAACTCCATCCTCAACACCAGCAACTTCCAAGTGTTCTGCGAGGATTATCACCAGATGGAGCCGACTTTAGATCTGTTCCTCGAGTTCTTTTATTGCAACAGACAGACTGAAACCAGTGGTGGCTCTTTCTTGGAGTGTGGTGGTGTGACCATCCAAAAAAGCTCAGATTGCATCTACCCCCACATGAAGCTGGCAAGTCACCCTAAAGGGTGGCAAAAATCTTTCTTCTACTGCAGACATACCTCACGTTCCATCGAAAATCCTTTGCCGGGTTATCGTGCCAGCCGGCTCATGTGGGATGACAATATGAACTCGTTCGCACCTACCGAGGCCTGAAAGAAGTTAGAACCCATCTTCATGAGGATCAAAGCCCTGCTGGCTCATACACTCAAGGCAATAGATCTGACCCGGTGTTGGGTTGGATGGCGCATACAGCCACTCAGCGTGCGCTCTCGCCTGTTTTGTCAATACACGGGCTGACTTGATGATGACATGTGCTATACTACTGAGGCTTTGGAGCCAAATTTTTTTTCTAAGAGCATCTCCAACAGCCTTTCTATAATGGATTGGTAAAAAGTGAATGTAGCAAGAGGAGAGAGAAGGTATAGCAATCCAAACCAATTTGTGCTTTGGCAACCTTTGTATATTGGATTGCTATATTTGTACAAAACACACAATGACATGTGGGGACAGTTTGTCATACACACTACACACTAGCTTACGTACATGAATACATATACTACCACAACTCGCGTACACATACACACGCACACACGCATACACTTACACACATGCAGCACACACACGCGTACACGCAGCACACACACGCGTACACATGCAACACACACACACGTACACACACGTACACATGCAGCACACACACATGTACACGCAGCACACACACACACATACACAAGCAGCACACACACACGTACACACACACATACACATGCAGCACACACACATGTACACACACACATACACATGTAGCACACACACGTACACACACACTCGTACACATGCAGCACACACACGTACACATGCAGCACACACACACGTACACAAGCAGCACACACACGTACACGTACACAAAAACACGTACACGTACACACGCACACACACTGGGCACACGCAGCACACACACTAGTACACGGACCCACCTGTCATAGAGACAAAGTGAGGCTTGCTAAAAATTTACAAAGTGGCCTTTGGCTTTGCAAATATGCAAAGTGTGGGTGCAAATATAGCAAGCTTTGTAATTTTTTTTTGTGGGGGACCACTTATACAAAGGTTGTTGGAGAAGGTTTTTTGGACAAGATTGCTAAAATAGCAAGTGACTGCAGATATAGAAAGGCTGTTGGAGATGCTATAAGGAAGCAAAGAAACTTCTGGGCGAGACCCTGAAAGAGGTCCAAATCATGGGTCTTCCTCCTATCCAAGCCAACTGTCCGGCTCCCGTGGTATGTAAACTTTGGTCTGCCCTTTCTATCTTGTACTTTTCTTTCTCTTTACTTCCGTGTGAGAAACCGGTTTCTATCTTGCAGCTTGATGATTCTTGGTGGAAAACTAACTTCGAGCCTCCAACTACTCGAGAAGAAGAGGAGGCCGAGGAGACCGTAGAAAATGAAGAGGTTGGCAAGCTTGACTCTCTTAGCCGGCTTCATAACCAGTTTGCTGACGCCGGCTCCCTGCAGGAGAACATTGAAAAACGCAACTCGTCTGACGTTGAGCTGAGTCCTAGTGCCTCAGGTGGTGATGACTTAGCTCTTGCCAAGAGGAAGACCCGGTTGACTATTGCAAAGGTACTTTATTCTCGTCTTATAACTTCTTCTTTGAACCCATTCTTACCTTTGAGGAAAATGTAGGTGAAAAAACAGACTGAGAGCAAGAGACGAAGGACCCGGAGTTCTGGTTCGGATGAGCCACTTGAAGAAGGTATCTCCCTTCAGCCTTCTCCTCACCGGGTTCGCAAAGTCCAGTTAACTCCAACAGCATCTCAACCTTTAGATGGCAAGACGAGGGCTCTAAAGGATCCAATGGATACTTCTTACTATTCTACTTTGCCATCGTCCGATGCATCCAGCGTCCAAATGCCATCCAACTTTGCCATCAATATTGGGTAAGTTCTATCAAAATTGCCGTTTCATACCACCTATTCTTCTTTTCATTGATTTGTTCTATTTTGTAAGAGCTAAGGCAGTACTGAGGGAAACGTCGGGTTCCACTTTTGTGGTTGATACTGATGTAGATATGTTGGCTTCAGTCACCAAGGAGACTAACACATAGGACCTGGCTTTGGTTGATCCAGGTTTCATTAACCCAAATGCTCCAGAGCCTGCCGTTGATGGGGCGGAGGAGAGAGACCCGGCTTTGGAAAAATCGGCTTCCCCTAGTGAATATCAGGCTCAAGATGATGACCACGTATGGTTCCTTTCCGACCAGCACACCGAGTCCCCCAGCACCTCCAACATCCTAGCCAAACTGATCATTGAAGAAAAGCCAGCTTTGCGTCAGGAACCGGCTTCTGAGCCTAATATGGAAATCTTTGAGGAGATGAGCACTGCAAGTCTTCATCAAAAATATGAGACCCGGGGTGCTCAAAATAGAGTGTGTGAAGGGGGGCTGCTAGCAATGATGAAGGGAAATCATGAGGTACATTCATTCCCTTATGCCCATATTACCTGTAGCCCCCAAGCTCTGAGTTTATCACCTCGTGATGACTTAGTGCTTTGCATAAAAAAGTATTGAAATTGTGTAGCCCCCAAGTGCCAGGTTGCATGCCTGCAGCAGCTCAGGACTTGTCTTTAATTATGTAAATTTCGAGCTTCAAACCATGTAGCCCCCAAGTGTCGGGTTATCTTGCCTGCAGCAACTTGGGACTTATCATTTTTACTATGAAGCTTCAAATAGTTTAGCCCCCAAGTGCCGGGTTGTCTTGCCTGCAGCATCTTGGGACTTATCATTTTTACTATGAAGCTTCAAATAGTGTAGCCCCCAAGTGCCAGGCTATCATGCCTGCAGCAACTTGGTACTTTACTTTTCATTTGAAATCTTTGTCCTTTAAATTGACATGCTATAGCCCCCAAGCACCGGGTTGTCTTGCCTATGATGTCCCAGGGTTCTGTATTCTGAACTAACTTTGATGTGTGCACTTTGTAGAAATACGCAGCCCAAGCAGAGCAAGAAATTACCAAATTGAAGGTAATGCTTGCTGCTGAAGCCGACAAACACAAGAAAGCTAAGCAACTGGCTCATGATTGCCAAGAATCTCTCCTCAAAGTTACTGAAAACTTTGAAAAGGCAAAGAAAGAATTCTCAGAGCACGAGGTGGCTTAGGCACTGCGAGCACAAACTGCAGAGGAAAAACTTGGTGCTATTCAAGAAGAACTCGAAGCTATAAAGAGCCTTCTGAACAGGATCTGCATTGCCACCTGTGGTAAGCCGGCTTCTTCTTTCCTTTGTAACTAAAACCCGGTTTTTTGCTCCCTTTCACATGAACTCCGGCTCTTTGCTCTTCTAATTCTTTTGTCTTTCTTCAGGTAAACGTAATGAAATCAATCATGAGCTTCCTGTCAAGAAACTGTAGGCTCTGTATATGCTAACACGTTAGCTATACATTGGAGGTGCAGAAGCAATGAAAACTATGGGAAACTAGAGCCGGCCACCACAAAGGCTGAGTGACATGTTGAAGGATTTGTCAACTGTGCCTGAGTGGATACAGGAACTGAAACTATCTGCGTGCCGCAAAGGAGCTATGCGTGTCATGGCTTTGGAAAAAGCTTATCACCTAGAGATGAAGCCGAATCTGCTTGCTGGCGGGTTCCCTCAATTAAAGGTAGAAAACTTTGCATTTGGGGAAGCCGACTTTGTCAGGGTGAATAAGGAGACCCGCCATTTTGCAACCATGATTGCACAATCTTTGGACTTGACCAGGTTCTAGCCGGGTTATGATTCTTGCAACAGGTGCATTGATCCGCTAAACCCTCAGCCGTTTAATCTTGGGACTAAATATCAGAGCGGTACTCCTCCATCCGCATCTGCACAACCTAGCTCCAGTACACCGTCAATCCTGGCTACTCCCAGAGCAAACTCTCAAGGTGAGGATGGTGATGGGTTCCGGGTTGAAGAGCTGGCTTTAATTCGCTGGCACAGCGGTGATGCGGCTGAGGCTTATGCGGGTGATGCAGAAATCAGCCAAAAGGATGCTGAAGGAGCCGGTAATGATGAAGCCCCTAAGAATAAAAATCAAGAGAAACCGGCAGAGCAGAAGGACGACGACCTGACTCCATCCACCATGGAGAAGAACAAGGACTCGGCTGATCCTGCGCAAGAGAAAGGCAAGGACGTGGCTGGGTCTGGTACTCAACCTACAGCAGAGTAGATGTTTTATTCTACAAAAACAATGATATTCAGCTCGATGGGCTTGTAATAAGTTTAAAACTAAAGTTTAACTTGGATGCTGTGCATGTACACCTTTATGGATTGCATTGTGTAATGAACTCTTGGCATTACTGCAAATCCTGGGTTGATAGCCCTTTTGGTTTATCTTAGCTTTCTGTTAAGTAGGCTTTCGCATGACTTATTCTCGGTGCATTTAACTATGGTAAGTTCAGGGTCAGCTAAGTGCACAATGGGCATGACAGCTGATTGACTTATCATGTGCACATCCGGGTCATATATTTGCAAGTGGCATCTGACTTACAGGCAAGTGTATCCAAGAAAATTGTCTGCATATGTCGGGTTCAAGGCTGATTAGCTGAACTCATTAGGTTACAAGCCCCCAAGTAACCAATGATCAATGATAAGAAATAAAGACTCAATGCACAACGATATGAGGTGAAACGACAAACTCCGGGTTCCAGAGGTGCCGACTTTATTCCATCGATCATAATAGATGAGCCATAATGTATAATCTATCGAGTCATGGACATCGAAGCAGATGAACTATAGGTGTTTTAAGGCTTTTGCGCCGTAGGCATTTTAAGGTTGCCGAACCGTATGCATTATGAAGTTGCCGAACCGTAGGAGTTTTAAGGCTTCCGAGCCATAGGCATTTTAAGGTTGCCGAACTGTAAGCATTTTGAGGTTGCCGAACCGTAGGAGTTTTAAGGCTTCTGAGCCGTAGGCATTTTAAGGTTGCCGAACCGTAGCCATTTTGAGGTTGCCGAACCGTAAAATTGTGGAAGTAGAGGCCACTAGATTTTGGTGGATATAGCCTCCACGGCTGGAGTCGACTTCGTTGAAGTTGGTTTGAATCTCTTTTTTGTTTCTTGAAATCACGTGAAGATGAACATGGTGCAGCCTCCAAGGTTAACTCAAAGGTGCAGTTTATTTTTATTGATAAATAAAATCATGAAAAGCATGAAAATGACATAGCTATTTTTATACCTCAGCATTTGATGACATAGTATAAACCCATGAAAGGTTGAGGATCGGTTGCTGCGAGGTCGGAGAAGCTGGTGTCAGTGCCGCCTAAGCCAGCAGCAGGAGCTGGAATTTTGAAGAAGTTACGGCTCAATGCGGCGTAACCGAAGATAGCATGGTCCGAGCCGGCTTGCCTGCAATGGGAAAATGTTGCAATGAAGATGATGGCGGATGAGTCCACCTGACCCGGCAGTTAATCACTGACTCGTACGATGCTCCATGGATAAACATGCTTGTAAAAACTAGCAGCCTGATAGACCCTCTTGTTTTTTATTCATGTGACGTCCATGTACGTAGCAAACTAGCAATTCAGGTGTTTTTTTCCTTCCTTGGTTTTTGATTACCTCCTCGGGACTTGAATAGCTTACTAAACCTTGGCTGACACATGAATGTCGCCATAGGATTTGAGGTTGCTCCGGATTGCTGCCAGCTCCCACATAGTACGTATATAATTTTACCGCTGCATCGGTGTTGTATCTAATTTTTTTCTCCTTTTTTCTTTTGGCAGTCGGACCGTGCTTGACCAGGAAATTATTTCCATGCAGGTTTCGGGCGATCCGAGTTCCTTTGGTGATTTTTCATATAAGTGAGTTGTAACCGACTCGGCTTTTGAACCGAATATCCAGATGGCAGTGTCAAAGTAAGCTGTGGTGGGATCGAAATCAATCACCACAGTGTCGATGGAGTGGGAGCCAGGGTGGCCCAAGCCGTATCGGGAGCCAGAATTAGTGAAGCCAGTAATTAGTGGAGCCGGAGGTAACGTTGTACTAGTCGAAGGCCGTCGTTTGCAGCATGCTCGGAGTAGCCGGCGACAACGCGAGGTACACACATACAAGGCCGATGGAGTCCATGCATGCACATATGGATGGGGACGTGACTAGCATCTTTTCCCTTTTTTCTGATATCTTTCAGTCCTCTCTCCAAGTAATAATAATAGTTCAGATCCTTGGTAATTGTTCCAACTTGGATTTTCTTCCCTTGTTCAACGCGAAGCAACCATGTATTGCTTCTCTTTTTTTTTGTTTCTGCTGGTACGACCATCGAACTCTGTTTTACGAGCCGGGTTGTCCCATGAGATTGTTCCACCATACATGGGGCTCCTTGATTCTGACCTCCGCTGCCAGCTCCTCCAGGTCTGGCTCCTCCATGGCCAGCTCTCCTGGCTCCACCAGGGTCGGCTCCTCTTATGAAGCCTATGAAGATGTTGATTTTGCTGAAGGGGACCCGGAACCCTGACTCCGGCGAGTCGTTCTCGGGACCCCAAGTTGAGTCGTCGATGTAGATCCATTCACGTCGGCTTGTCCTCATCCGGCCGATCACCAGATTCTTGATCCCGGGAAAAGATCCCTCCAAAATGATAACACCTTTGATCGCAGGCCCCTCGATGGGCACCAACTATCATGGGGTTGTCACGGCAAGTGTTGTCATAGGAGAACTTGATTGTGGAGCCATTGGCGACTAGGCGAATCTCTGGATGGGGTTGTTGGGAACGAGAGACGCGAGTTTGCCCAGGTTTGGCCCCTCTCGATGGAGGTAAAGACCTACTCCTACTTGATTGATATTGATGATCATAGTCTCAATTACAAAGGGTGCTATTTCGCTACCTCTGTCTTGAGAGCTTCTCACCTCTCCCCCTCTATCGACCCAGGAACCCCTTTAAATAAAAGCCGGGTCCCTAGGGTTACAAGAGATTCCGGTTCTGCCCGCAGTCAGAGTCCTACTCGAAGTCTTGTAGGTCCTTCATGCCTTCCAAGTTTGGAGGCCTCCGTCTCGTAGTTGGACTCCAGAAAACCGGGTCCTGTCTCCCCCGGCAGGGTTCCCTCTAGGATCACCAGCCCACAGAGACCCGGCCCAGGTTGCTTCCTGGACAACCCGGTCCTGGGCCTTCTGGCCTTGGCGGGTTGTGTCGTGGGAGCCTGGGTCCAATCCGTGGGTAATACCCCCAACATGGCCCATGACTAGCACGGTGCGGTGGGGCCATGATTAGCCGACTCACAAATGTGACTTGTCCCGAGGGTACCTTCATTGAAACGGTGAAGCTTTGGCAACAGGAGTGGTTCTACGTGGTAGATTGCTACTTGTAGCTTGCGTTGGTATTTCCTCGAAGAGGAAGGGATGATGCAGCACAGTAGAGATAAGTATTTTCCTCAGTTATGAAATCAAGGTTATCGAACCAGTAGGAGAATCACACAACACCTTGTTAGCAGTACCTGCACAAAAACAACAAATCCTTGCACCCAACGCAAACAAGGGGTTGTCAATCCCTTGGCGGTAAGATTGCAAGATTAAATTGTATATGATAGAGTGATAGATTGAAACAAAAATACAAAATAAAATAAATAAAGATGGCAGCAATATTTTTAGGGTTTTAGTAATATGATTTTGATAGACCCGGGGGCAATAGTTTTCACTAGAGGCTTCTCTCAACGAAATAGCATACGGTGGGTAGACAAATTACTGTTGGGCAATTGATATAAAAGCTAATAATCATGACGATATCCAAGGAAATGATCATGTATATAGGCATCACGTCCAAGATTAGTAGATCGACTCCTGCCTGCATCTACTACTATTACTCCACACATCGACCACTATCCAGCATGCATCTAGTGTATTAAGTCCATAAAGGAACGGAGTAATGCCTTAAGAACGATGACATGATGTAGACAAGTTAAACTCACGTATGAATAAACCCCATCTTTTTACCCTTAGTAGCAATGACACATACGTGTCATGTCCCTTTCTGTCACTGGGATTGAGCACTGCAAGATCGAACCCACTACAAAGCTCCTCTTCCCATGGCAAGATAAATCAACTCAGTTGGCTAAACCAAATCAATAGATCGGAGAAGAAATACGAGGCTATAATAATCATGAATAAAACAGTGCAGGAAAGACTCAAATAATTTCATGGATAATCTGATCATAAACTCACAATTCATCGGATCCCAACAAACACACCGCAAAAAGTGATTACATCGGATAGAACTCCAAGAACATCAAGGAGAACATTGTATTGAAGATCAAAAAGAGAGAAGAAGCCATCTAGCTACTAACGATGGACCCGAAGGTGTATGGTAAACTACTCACGCATCATCAGAAGGGCAGCAAGGTTGATGTAGAGCCCCTCCGTGATCGATTCCCCCTCCGGCGGAGTGCTGGAAAAGGACCCCGGATGGGATCTGTCGAGAACAGAAGCTTGTGGCGGCAGAAAAAGTATTTCGTGGACTCCCCTAAGGGTTTCTGATTTTTTGGGAATTTATAGAGGTGGAATTAGGTCAAGCGGAGCTCTGTGGGCCCCATGAGGTACCAGGGCGCGCCTGCCCCCCCCCCCCCAGGCGCGCCCGGGTGCCTCGTGGGCACCCCCTGGGGCTTCTGGCCTCCTCCCAAAGCTTCTAGTGTTGTATATGTCCAGAAAAAAAATCTCCAAAAAGTTTCGCGGCATTTGGACTTCGTTTGATATTGATATTCTGTAAAACAAAAATAGGGCAGAAAACATCAACTGGCATTCGGCACTAAGTTAATAGGTTAGTCTCCAAAAATGATATATAATTGTTCTAAATGCATATAAAAACATCCAAGATTGATAATATAACAGCATGGAACAATCAAAAATTATAGATACGTTGGAGACGTATCAGCATCCCCAAGCTTAATTCCTGCTCGTCCTCGAGTAGGTAAATGATAAAAACAAATTTTTTGATGTGGAATGCTGCCTAACATATTCATCATATATTCTTTTCTTTTGTAGCATGGACATTGGACTTGAATGATTCAAACCAATAGTCTATAATTTGACATGAAGATATAAATACTCAAGCATACTAACAAGCAACCATGCCTTTCAAAATATCAACGCTAAAGAAAGTTATCCCTAGCCCATTGTGCTCAATCATTGATCCATTCATGAAACACACTCCATATTAGCTACATCCAATGCACAAGTATGACAATAGTGCTCTCTAGTTGGTGGTTTTATAAGAGAAGATGGAGACTCAAATAAAAATAAAAATTGCATAAAAGTAAATATATAGGCCCTTCGCAGAGGGAAGCAGAGATTTGCTAATGTGCTAGAGCTCAAAGCTTAAATTAGAGAGATAAAACATTTTGGGAGGCATGCTTTTCCTGTCAACGAAAACGAACGAGAATTCCCAATAGCTTCCATGCTAGATACATTATAGGCGGTTCCCAAACAGAAAATAAAGTTTATTCCTTTTCCACCATTCTTTCACAATCCATGGCTAGCCGTATCCACGGGTGCACACAAAACAGAAAAATTATTTTGAAAACTAGAGTTGGCACACGCAAATTTACTTGGAACGGCATTGAAATACCGCATATAGGTAGGTATGGTGGACTCATCTGGCACAACTTGGGTTTAAAGAGTTTGGATGCACAAGCAGTATTTCAACTTAGTACAAATGAAGGCTAGCAAATAGATTGAGAAGCGACTGTCGTGGGTGCAAGCCTGACAGTAGTGTGTAGGGGTACGGATGAGAGGGCAGAGCCTAGCTACGGCGCGGGTGTTACACTCGGATTTATGAGTTCAGGCCCCTCAGCGGTGGAGATAATAGCCCTACGTCTCGGTGCTCTAGAGCTGTATTGCTTGAGTGTATGATTACAAAGTTTGCGAACCCTTGGAATGGAGCTGGGGGTGGCTTATATAGTCTCGCCAGCCCTCCCATGCATGCCTGCCATTACCAGGGGTTAAGAAGGGTGTCAATGCGCCAGGTAACAGGCGCATTGATTACAATTAATACGAGAGAACGTGCGTCCCGACCGTTACGCTCCGGAAGTATCCTGGTCTTCTCTGGTCGAGTGACTTTCGGGTGCTCCGAGTGAAACAAGTCTGTCGAGTGAACTCTTGTCTCTCGAGTGGTTAGGTGAACCCCGAGTGAATGTCAGTCTGCGGAATTCTGGGTTGTTGATCTGGCCTTGGGGCCCAGTCTAAGACGTGTGGTGTCCTAAGGTAGGGTCTATAGGTCAGGCCTATTACCCTATCCCTAGTACATGCCCTCGTCATTAGCCCCCGAATCGGTCGAGGTTAGGCGGGTCAAGTCAAGGCGAATTCCCAGGCGAGTTAAGCGCTACGGAGGAGCTCAAGAACTCTTACTGGTCGTCAGGCGCTCTTGTCTTCGTGCGGCACCTTGACGGATTCTGGACCATATGACGTCCGAGTGAAATGAGTTGTCTCCATCCGAATGAGTAGCTTCCTTCCGAATGAGTAGTTCTCATCCGAGTGAAACGAGTAGCCGTATGCCGTGTGTCGGAGCGAATCCGAGCGTACATGGGACGTCTTCGGAGTGAAAGCAATCGGATTGCTGGACTCCGGATTCTGCGGGATTTGAAATCATATTTGAGCGCGCGCGAACGGTCGCAGCACAACGAGTGGGAAAAGTGGGGCGTGACGCCTCGATTTTCGCCCCACTTTTCTCCACGTACCGCTGGATCTCCGACGGCGCGATTTGAGGGATCTGTGGGCCCACGATTCAGCGATGCGGATGGCGATATAAGGGGCGGCCGTGGCGGAGAGGTAGATAGAGACAGATCCCCTTTTCCCCAACTTCCTCAGTCCGTCCGATCTCTTACTCCGCAACCCACTCCGCGCAAATCTTCCTCGGTGCTGGAGAGCTCGGCGACGATGGTGAAGGACAAGACGGCGAAGCTCGAGAAGGCGAAGAAGGCGGTGAAGGGGAGGAAGGCATCGAGCTCGCGAGCAGTGCTTCCGCCCGGGTGGATCCAGGGCGACTGGATTCCGCCAACCACCACGGCCGACGACATCGGCGGGCTCGTCGTTGATGGGCTGATCCGCGATGGGACGTGGAGGCTGCCAGAAGAGGGGGAGACCGAGCCCGCGCCGTGCCCCGAGGAGCGAGTGCTCCTCACCACGCACGTGGAGCAAGGTTTCTCCATGCCACCCCATCCCTTTTTCCGCGGTTTCTTGAACTTCTTCGGTGCTCAGCTAGACCATCTGCCTTCAAACGCCATTATGTATCTTGCTGCATTCATTTCTTTGTGCGAGAATTTTCTGGGTTGTCCGCCGCACTAGGGTTTGTTCAAACATATCTTCACGTGCCGATCTCAATCGGTTAAGAAGGTTGACCCTGATGGAGAGAGGACGCACGTGATAAAGATGTGCGGCGGCTTGGGTATTCAGATGAGGGGGAAGAGTGCATTCCCATCCATGTCTTTTCCCGACTCGGTGAGGGGTTGGCAGTTGACCTGGTTCTACTGCAACGAGCTGCCGTGCTCTGGCTCGTCGACTGGCCTTCCTCCTTACACGACTGAGAGAGTTCACACTCCTCCCTCGCTGACGGTTGATAAAAAGGAGAAGACGGATGTAGGGATCTTGATGACCGCCGTGGTTAGCCTGATTCAGGGTGGATTGACTGGCCTGGACCTTCTGGAGGTCTTCCTCAGTCGGAGGATCTAGCTGCTGCAGGAGTGGGCTCACCCCATGTGGCGCTACACTGGGGCCAACGACTCGACCCGAGTGCATCCAGAAGATGTCGAGGACAAAACGGTGGAACATTGGATCAGGTGAATCACTGGCGCGCGCGACAATCCACGAGGGTCGAGACGGATCCCGCCCTACGATGCCAATAACCTGCCGTTGGAGGTATGACATGCATTTCTGAGTGAATCACTTATGCACAAATTGTCCGAGTGAACTGAGTAATCTGACTGAACCGACTGTCTCTCATCTTTGTGTCTTGCAGGACTTCCAGAAGATGTTATCGCATGTGCCGAATGGAGAACAACTTGTCGGAGGCGCGGAGAGCGAACATGGCAGCGCTGGGGGCAGCTTTGCGGAGGACAGCGAGGAGGAAAGTGGGGACTCGAAGGGGAGCGATGACGTCGAGTCTTCTCTGTCCCCGGAGTTGCGCTCCGAGCACCGCTCCAAGCGAGCTCAAGATCCGAGTGCTGACCTGGAGAGGGAGGCGGCTCCGAGTGCCAAGGCTCCGAAGTGCACTCGGACGTCATCGCCTGCACCGACTGAGAAGGCCGCCAAGCAGCCCAAGGTCACGTCCCCCAAGCCTCGAAAGGCGCTGCCCCGGATCAAGGTCGCTGTGCCTGTCGCCTCAACGTGAGTATCTTTCTCAGTTTATCTTTTGTGTCTTTGTCATCTTTCGTGATTCTTCTGACCGAGGTCATCTTATGAACCAGTGCTGCAACTTCGACGACGTCGCCCATGCCGACTGACGGGGACCGCGCCGAGGCCGAGTCGGCAGACGCGGCCACTTCTCGAAAAGGTAACAATGACTTCATTTTTGCTTCGACCTGTCATTCGACTGAAATGCCTTCATCCGATTGAATCGTGTATTGCGACTGATTGCGTCGACTGAACGTAGCGCTTGTAGAGGTCATCCACGTCGGAGATGATGATGAAGAGCTGCCGTGGAGGAACACTGAGAAGGAGACCCCAGTAACGACTGCTCCTCAGGCCACCACGCGGAAGACGCCGCCGAACGAAGTGCCTCGAGCTTCGCCTGTGCCCACTTTGACCGTGCCGCTGGGGTAAGGTTCTCATGCTGAGGCTGGTCCTGCCGCGGCTCCGTCGACTGCCCTGGCTTCGGTTCCGACTGTTCCCGTCAACATCTTTAACCTGTACAAGACGCCGGAGGATCAAACCAGGGCCAGCAAGGAGGCGATGATCCAGGTGGAACTGATGACCGAACGGCTCAGGGAGATGTGCTCAGCTGGGAAGTTGGCTTATGATGCCAGTGCCGCTCTCCAGGAGAACGTTCGAGTAAGTGCTCTTGTAAGTTGATCTCCAAGTCTTTTTTTCTTCAGTAGGAATTCCAGTTGGAAAATATTCGGTACACCCACTGGGTTTTTTTTGTTCAGCCGTCACTCGGGTCGGACGGACCAGTCCGAGTGGATACCGTTCCAGTGGGGGCACGCTGAGTGCACCCACTGGGTGTAGTCCCCGAGACTGCCGTCGACCGCGCGCAGTCGGCGGGAGTCTTAGAACTTAGACTTTGTTCTGTTGCTCTCTTCTTTTTTGTTCGGCCGTCACTCGGGTCGGACGGACCGGTCTGAGTGGATACCGTTCCAGTGGGGGCACGCTGAGTGCACCCATTGGGTGTAGTCCCCGATACTGCTGGCGACTGCGGGCAGTCGGCGGGAGTCTTAGAGCTTAGAATCTGATACTGGTCAAGCTTGTTCCTTCCAGAAGCGTCGATCTCTGGGTACTCGGAACTTTTTCGTCTTGTTTTCTTTTTTGTGTTTGGCCATCACTCGGATCGGGCGGACCGTTCTGAGTGGATACCATTCTAGTGGGGGCACGCTGAGTGCACCCACTAGGTGTAGTCCCCGAGACTGCCGTCGACTGCGGGCAGTCGGCGGGACTCTTAGAGCTTAGAATCTGATACTGGTCAAGCTTGTTCCTTCCAGAAGTACTGGTCTTTGGGCACTCGAAATATTTCTTGGAATTAAGTGTTCTGTTCCCTCTTGTATTTCAGAAAACTTGTGAGCTTGGGACTCAGTACGTGGCACTGGCGAAGGAGACGGCTCAGCTCCGAGTAGATCTGGAGGTGGAGAAGAGGAACACGGCGCGCACTCAAGCGGAGCTCAGGACCATGGGAGGTATGCTTCAGTTACTGAGCATTTCGCTTTCATCTCTCGAGAAAATAGCATACGGTGGGTAGACAAATTACTGTTGGGCAATTGATAGAAAAGCAAATAATCCTGACGATATCCAAGGCAATGATCATGTATATAGGCATCACGTCCGAGACAAGTAGACCGACTCCTGCCTGCATCTACTACTATTACTCCACACATCGACCGCTATCCAGCATGCATCTAGTGTATTAAGTCCATAAAAGAACGGAGTAACGCCTTAAGCAAGATGACATGATGTAGACAAGATAAACTCACGTATGAATAAACCCCATCTTTTTACCCTTAATAGCAATGATACATACGTGTCATGTCCCTTTCTGTCACTGGGATTGAGCACCGCAAGATCGAACCCATTACAAAGCACCTCTTCCCATGGAAGGATAAATCAATCTAGTTGGCCAAACCAAATCAATAGATCGGAGAAGAAATACGAGGCTATAATAATCATGCATAAAAGTGTGCAGCAAAGACTCAAATAATATTCATGGATAATCTGATCATAAACTCACAATTCATCGGATCCCAACAAACACACCGCAAAAAGTGATTACATCGGATAGAACTCCAAGAACATCGAGGAGAACATTGTATTGAAGATCAAAAAGAGAGAAGAAGCCATCTAGCTACTAACTATGGACCCGAAGGTCTGTGGCAAACTACTCACGCATCATCAGAAGGGCAGCAAGGTTGATGTAGAGCCGCTCAGTGATCGATTCCCCCTCCGGCGGAGTACCGGAGAAGGCCTCCAGATGGGATCTCTCTGGAATAGCCTGAGGGTTTCTGATTTTTTCTGAATTTATAGTGGAGGAATTAGGTCAAACGGAGCTTGGTGGGCCCCACGAGGCACCAGGGCGCGCCTGCCCCCCCAGGCGCGCCCTGGTGGCTTGTGGGCCCCGCCAGTGTCTTCTGGCCTCCTCCCGAAGCTTCTAGTGTTTATCTTGCCCAATAAAAAATCTCCAAAAAGTTTCGTGGCATTTGGACTTCGTTTGGTATTGATTTTATGTAAAACAAAAACAGGGCAGAAAACAGTAATTGGCACTGGGCACTAAGTTAATAGGTTAGTCTCCAAAAATGATATATAATTGCTGTAAATGATTATAAAAACATCCAAGATTGATAATATAACAGCATGGAACAATCAAAAATTATAGATACGTTGGAGACGTAACAGCATCCCCAAGCTTAATTCCTGCTCGTCCTCGAGTAGGTAAATGATAAAAACAGAATTTTTGATGTGGAATGCTGCCTAACATATTCATCACATATTCTTTTCTTTTATAGCATGGACATTGGATTTGTATGATTCAAAGCAATAGCCTATAATTTGACATGAAAACATAGATACTCAAGCGTACTAACAAGCAACCATGTCTTTCAAAATATCAACGCTAAAGAAAGTTATCCCTAGCCCATTATGCTCAATCATTGATCCATTCATGAAACACACTCGAATATTAGCTACATCCAATGCACAAGTATGACAATAGTGCTCTCTAGTTGGTGCTTTATAAGAGAAGATGGAGACTCAAGAAAAATAAAAATTGCATAAAAGTAAATAGATAGGCCCTTCGCAGAGGGAAGCAGAGATTTGTCAAATGTGCCAGAGCTCAAAGCTGAAATTAAAGAGATAAAAATATTTTGAGAGGCATGCTTTTCCTGTCAACGAAAATGACCGAGAATTCCCAATATTTTCCATGCTAGACACATCATAGGTGGTTCCCAAACAGAAAATAAAGTTTATTTCCTTTCCACCATTACTTTCACAATCCATGGCTAGCAGTATCCACGGGTGCCCTCCATACCATCACTTTCCAAGGAATTTTGTTGTTATTAATTTTGATTTAATTGTGGGACTGGGCATCCCTATTACCAACCATACTCTCGTGCAATGACGAGTGAATAAACACTCATCATGAGAATAACACACCTAGCATGGAAAATATTGGCCACCCCCTACCGTTTCATGAGCGGTACGACATTGAAATACCGCATATAGGTAGATATAGTGGACTCATATGGCACAACTGGGTTTAAAGATTTTGGATGCACAAGCAGTATTTCCGCTTAGTACAAATGAAGGCTAGCAAAAGATTGAGAAGCAACCAACCAAAAACGAAAATGGTCATAAACATGCATTGAACATAACTAACACCGAATAATGCACCATAAGTAGGATATAATTTCTTTGCATAACTATTGACTTGATGTGCATGCATAGGGAATCACAAACCTTAACACTAATATTCTTACTTAATCACAAATACTCACTAACACGACTCACATATCATCATTTTCATATCGCAAAACTATTGCAAGGAATCACACTTATCATATCCAATGATCTATATGAAAGTTTTTATTATATCCCTCTTGAATATTCATCACTTTGGGACGAAATTCATATCTTGTGCAAATTACCGTTACTTTCATCAACTCTCAAAAAGATTTAAGTGAAGCATGAGAGTGCAAATATTTCTTCAAAATTTTAATCTTGTCAATTCTCAAAATAATATAAGTGAAGCATGAGAATTCATTTCTTCAAAATTTCAATCAACTCTCAAAATAATATAAGTGAAGCATGAGAGTTTATTTCTTCAAAATTAAGCCACCACCGTGCTCAAAAAGATTTAAGTGAAGCACTAGAGCAACTGCCTAGCTCAAAAATTTTAAGTGAAGCACATAGAGTATTCTAACAAATTATGATGATAAACGTGTGGCTCTCTCAAGATAGGTGTGTTCCGCAAAGATGATTGTGACAAACTAAAAAGCAAACAAAGCAAAGACTCATATAATACAAGACGCTCCAAGCAAAACACATATCATGTGACGAATAAAAATATAGCCTCAAGTAAAATTACCGATGGTTGTTAGAAGAAAGAGGGGATGCCTTCCGGGGCATCCCCAAGCTTAGACGCTTGAGTCTTCCTTGAATATTACCTTGGGGTGCCTCGGGCATCCCCAAGCTTAGGCTTTTGCTACTCCTTATTCCTTCATCCATCGTGATATCACCCAAAACTTGAAAACTTCAGTCACACAAAACTTAACAAAACCTTCGTGAGATCCGTTTGTATAACAAAATAAATCACTACTTAGGTACTGTTGCAAACCCATTCATATTTTATTTTTGCATCATACCTACTGTATTCTAACTTCTCCCTGGCTTATACCCCCCGATACAATCCATAGTTCCATCAAAACAAGCAAGCAACACATCAAAAACAAAATCTGTCAAAAACAGAACAGTCTGTAGCAACCTATTTAAAACCCATACTTCTGTAACTCCAAAAATTCTGAAAAATTAGGACAACGTGGAAATTTCATATACCAATACTGTGTAAAAATTTCAGATTTTTTTCACGCTCCAGTACAGAAAAAAATTTCGCGCACTGGACGCAAAACTTTCTGTTTTCCAAGCAGCATCAATTATACTATCATCCAAATCATCCCAAAGGTTCTACTTGACAGAAACACTAATTAAAAACAAAAAAACACAATCATACCAGTAGCATGACTGTGAAAATATACAATAACAGAAACTTCTAATAAAAATTTATTTTATTCATTGGGTTGCCTCCCAACAAGCGCTATTGTTTTATGCCCCTAGCTAGGCATAATGCATAATTTCAAGTATTGTCATCTTTGGTTTCCAACTCCTCAATCACACATCCATTTTTTTAATAGATTTAACATAGGTGTTTCTCATCATCACACTTCTAGGCACCAAATCAAGAATTTTACTTTTGTGAATAGGTTCCTTAATTATATTAATGAAATTGGGGTGCACGCTAATCATTTTAAGATCCTCATTTCCCTTACTAGAAGTAGCACCATTGGTTTTTGGAACATATATGAACTTGCAATTTTTATTGGGAGGAGTTTTATCAATATTCTTAACAGAGGAAAAAGCCGACCCCAAATTGATAATAATTTCTTCTATCTTATCGATTCTAGTGGGGCTTTGTTCTATTCTTTCATTAACTACCGGTTCCTTTTCTTTTAAGGTTTTCAATGCAATTCCTACCTTGGAACCAAATTGAGTAATATGATTATGAAATTTTTTATCCAAATTCTCAAGGTGTTCAATAGTAGACATTTTACTTTCAATAGCCTCTAACCTTTGCATAACATGTTCCAAAGTTAAAGTTGTTTCATTAATAGTGATAGGTGATGATCCCACTAAATTTCCCATAGCATTAAAAGCATCCGTAGAGGGACACATCAAGAAATTCCCTCCAGTAATAGTATCAAGCACAAATCTATACCAAGTAGTAATTCCACATAAAAATTGCGAAGAAGAATAGTGGAGGATTGCTTACGAGTTGATCTATTATGAGCATCGCAAATCCTATACCAAGCATCTTTTAAATTCTCTCCTCTCCTTTGTTTTAAATTAAGTACTTCATTTTCAGGGGTAATAGTAACGAGCGAAGAACTAGCCATAACGATGAAGCGAGCAAATAATCAAGCAAACAAGCAAACAAGAAAAAGGCAAACGGAAAATATTTTTGTATTTTTGTAAAACGTTATAGAAGTGGGGGAGATGAAAACGAGAGGCAAATGGCAAATAAAGTAAATGCAAGGAGATGAGAGTTTATGCAAAGGTACTTGATAGATGTTGATGATGTCTCCCCGGCAACGGCGCCAGAAATTCTTCCTGCTACTTGTAGCTTGCGTTGGTATTTCTCCGAAGAGGAAGGGATGATGCAGCACAGTAGAGATAATTATTTCCATCAGTTATGAAACCAAGGTTATCGAACCAGTAGGAGAATCACACAACACCTCATTAGCAGTACCTGCACACAAACAACAAATCGTTGCACCCAACGCAAACAAGGGGTTGACAATCCCTTGGCGGTAAGATTGCAAGATTAAATTGTATATGATAGATTGATAGATTGAAACAAAAATACAAAATAAAATAAATAAAGAAAGAAGGCAGCAATATTTTTAGGGTTTTAGTAATATGATTTTGATAGACCCGGGGGCCATAGTTTTCACTAGAGGCTTCTCTCAAGGAAATAGCATACGGTGGGTTGACAAATTACTGTTGGGCAATTGATAGAAAAAGTAAATAATCATGACGATATCCAAGGCAATGATCATTTATATAGGCATCACGTCCAAGATTAGTAGACAGACTCCTGCCTGCATCTACTACTATTACTCCACACATCGACCGCTATCCAGCATGCATCTAGTGTATTAAGTCCATAAAGGAACCGAGTAATGCCTTAAGAACGATGACATGATGTAGACAAGATAAACTCACGTATGAATAAACCCCATCTCTTTTCCCTTAGTACCAACGATACATACGTGTGATGTCCCTTTCTGTCACTGGGATTGAGCACCGCAAGATCGAACCCACTACAAAGCACCTCTTCCCATGGCAAGATAAATCAACTCAGTTGGCCAAACCAAATCAATAGATCAGAGAAGAAATATGAGGCTATAATAATCAAGTATAAAAGAGTGCAGAAAAGACTCAAATAATTTCATGGATAATCTGATCATAAACTCACAATTCATCGGATCCCAACAAACAGACCGCAAAAAGTGATTACATCGGATAGAACTCCAAGAACATCGAGGAGAACATTGTATTGAAGATCAAAAAGAGAGAAGAAGCCATCTAGCTACTAACTATGGACCCGAAGGTCTGTGGTAAACTACTCACGCATCATCGGAAGGGCAGCAAGGTTGATGTAGAGCCCCTCCGTGATCGATTCCCCCTCCGGCGGAGTACCGGAGAAGGCCTCCAAATGGGATCTCTCTGGAACAGAAACTTGCGGCAGTGGAAAAAGTATTTCGTGGACTCCCCTGAGGGTTTCTGATTTTTTTCTGAATTTATAGTGGTGAAATTAGGTCAAACGGGGCTTGGTGGGCCCCATGAGGCACCAGGGCACGCCTACCCTCCCCCCCAGGCACGCCCTGGTGGCTCGTGGGCCCCACCAGGGTCTTCTAGCTTCCTCCGGAAGCTTCTAGTGTTTATCTTGCCCAATAAAAAATCTCCAAAAAGTTTCGTGGCATTTGGACTTCGTTTGGTATTGATTTTCTGTAAAACTAAAACAAGGCAGAAAACAGCAACTGGCACTGGGCACTAATAGGTTAGTCCACAAAAATGATATATAATTAATGTAAATGATTATAAAAACATCCAAGATTGATAATATAACAACATGGAGCAATCAAAAATTATAGATACGTTGGAGACGTATCACAGATCCCTCCACCGAGAGCCACGAAGGATCTTCCCCCTTCTCGGCTGAACCGCCGAGGAGGCTAGTTTCATCGACAGACAAGTACCTTGACTGGGGGGACTCGAAGGAGGTGAAGGTACTACAGCACAAGCTCAAGGTTGTGGTTGGCGAGGGCATCAGTCTAGTGGATGTAGTCCACGTGATGCTCTATCGTCGAATCCTCCCGCTTCAAGTCCGAACTACTCCAATGTGGGAATTCAAGCCCGAGGATGAGGAGGTAATTCCAGAATACCTACGTGGAGAGGACCTCGGCGGAATGGGGAAGATCTTTTTTAAACCCAAGAAGAATTTCTTCCCTTCCAGGGCCGAGGGCATTGGTCTAAGCCAAGCCATCCCCGTTGCCGAGGTAACTTAATATTTTTATCTCGCTGAGTTTTACTTTCACCACTATTTTCTTTTACTGAATAGCGGTCAACTGCATTTTGTTTGACACGGGTTTGGTGTGTGCGGGCCGAGAAGATGAAGCTCCCGGCTCCGCTCCCAGGGGATCCCAGGACTCCTGAGCTTGAAAGGCTTCTAGTCGAAGATCCTTACGAGGTTCTGGTCAAAACGAAGGAGGGGAAAAGAAAGGACAGAACAAAGAATCTGTCCATCCGAGCAGACCCCCCCGGCCACCACGGCTGAGAGCTAGCCAAGCTCTCCTTCCGAGCTCGACAACGCCCATATCAAGGAAAGGAAGAACAGGACCAAGAACCTGTTTTTCCGAGAAGGTACCTCAGACACAATATCGGATACTCATCAGAGTTCTTCCCCTCGGCCAAGCGCCGTCCATCAAGAGGAGAGGAAGAACAGGACTAAGAACCTGTCCTTTCAAGAAAATATCTCAGATATAGTATCGGAGAGTCATCGAAGCTCTTCTGACGATGTCGACTGGGTGAGTGGAGGCGAGGAGAACGAGGCGAACTCTTCGAAAAGCTAGAAAAGGCCATCATCCGAGGATGCCGAGGAGGTCGATCCTCCCTGGACATATAGGCACCTCAGGAATGGCTGTGCCAGGTAGACTTTCCCTTCCTCTGCCATCATTTCCCTTCAAGAGGTACTTGGTTGTTTGGTCTTTATTTTACCTTTATATTATTTGCAGCGGCCGACCTACTGAGGATGATTCTGAAGATGGGGTTCCGCCAGCATCATTGGATCGAAGCTCTTCGGAGGCGGCCACCCCTCCTTCCCCTGCCCATAACAAGACAGGGGAAAACTCATCTCATAGTGCCCCTTCGGCTGCCCATGCTGGGCGTGACTTCCCTATGACCGAGGTCGAGTCCTCGCCTGTGCTCGGCTCCGAAGAGGCCGAGCTAGCAGGGTGGGGACAAAAGTTGGAGGTATCTTTAAACAACTCCTCCATCTTGCCTGAGCACCGGGCCATGCTCGGATCACCTTTTACACAACTCCAATCTGCTAAGGCTGGGGTGCTGGACATTTTTATTGATCTTGCCAATGGTTTTTGAGGTAAGAATTATTTAAGCTTTACTTGCTTTTGGCCTTTACCTTCATGGCTTGATGCAACACACTAAGTGTAATTTTTTTACAGGGAATGTTAACACACCGTCCGAAAATCGAATTTATATGCTTTTAAAAACAGCTTATAATAGGTTTTTCCTCTAAGGGTCTGTATATGCAGTAGCCCCCAAGCCTTAAGATAGTTTTGATAAAACTGGCCTCAGGGTCGATTGATATTTTTATAAATGGGAATATGCAGTAGCCCCCGAGACTCTGGATGGATTGAAAATGCCGACCAGAAGATCAATTCATTCATCAGTTTCTAACCTGCCCCTTTTATATGCTTTATTATGCAGGAGTCGACGTCCTCCTTGGCCTCCAATTTAAAAGAACTAGAGGATCTAAATCGCTAGTTGACACGGTCCGAGAAGGATCTGGTTGTTATACAGTGACAGATGGAGATGGCACAAGGTAAACAGTGATTGCATTTTACTGTATTTTTAACTATCGAATAGTGTAATTTAGTAATTCAGGTGTGCATTTGTGTTCGAACAGCGGCCGAAAAGGCGTTAGCTGACCTGCGTGCCGAGCTGTCTAAAACACAATCCGAGGTGAAGCGACAGAGGGCTGCAGTGCAGCAAAGCACCTGAGATCTTGAGGAGGCATTAAGAGCTTGGCAAGGGGTTCAATCTTGGATTGTCGAAGTTGAGGAGATGTTGAAGGGCGTGATCTTTGAGCGTGATTCGCTGAAATCCTCGAGGAAGAAGGACGCTGTTGAGCTGGAATAGCTCACCGTGGAACGACGGGAAGCCGTTGCCCTGGCTAATGCCGCAAAGGCGGAACTCTGTCAGGCATTAGATATATATGCTGGTAAGCCAAATATACTCCATTGTGTCTTTGGCCCTGATGCCTTCCCTGAGCTGACGCGAAATTGGCGCTTGTCAGGGGTGTTCCTAGATCTGCCGCGCAGCGTGAAAGATGCGTGCCAGCACTTCATCGATCACGAAGATACGTCCGATGAGAAGGCGTTCTGGATGCAGTTTCAGGAGACATCGTGCTCATCACTCCTCGGCGATCAGATGAAACAGCTATCTGAACTTCAGCGAGCAGCCAAGTCCGCACAATAGGGAGTATGCAATGCACTGTGACCAAACTCCCCCCTGCCGACCAGCTTTTTTGGGCTCATGCAGCGCCTTCGAGGTGCCACGACTCAAGTCAAGCAGTGGAAGCGGTCAACCTGTATGGAGGATGCTTGGGAGGCATTTGCAGCTGTGCAGACTTGGTGGCCGAAGTTGGATCTAGAGCCGATCTCACGACGCTGTCCAGAAGGGAAGAAATGAGAGGCCACCGACTACTATGCGAAGGTCATGCCAGCAGCTCGGATATCCGTAGGGACATGTAACAAAACAAATGATTTTAGAAGATCTTTAGCGTCTATATTTGAATTCCAGGGATGTACCGAGATGTACCCAACACATGTAATTTTGAAATGAAATTTGTCCATTCCGTTTATAGCTTTATGCTGTTATTTTGACTCAACTGCGACTCTTCGAAGATGTAGTTAGCCAGTCATTGGCTTCCACCCCTTCCTAGAATATACTTAAGGTGTTTTTTTCTGAATCTCAACTTTGAACCGACGTCTCGGCGCCCATGGGTAGTTGTGCTGGAAGAAACAAGGCAATCGGACCATAAGGCTAAAACATACACTTAGTCTTAGGAGCTTTTGAGTGGGGGCAATTTAATAGCCCTCGGGATATGTCGAGTCCTCGGAATGCCCGAGGTCAAACCACCCACAATTTGGCTTTCTTGAGAATAAAAAGCCCTTCATTTTACACGGACAACCACTAACGACCGTACATAGTTTAACACTGCCGTCGGTTCGCTGATCAGTTTACGCTTGTTGTGACAGTTAGTTTTCTGTTTTCTCCAACTCAGGTACTTAACCGGTTAAACCAGAAGTAACAATCGCAGTGGTTCTCCCTTTACCTCCTAGCTGAACTAAGCGGGAACGTAAGAGGTAAGCACAGGAGCCGGGCAATCCAGCTATTGACCAAAGACACAACTCAAAACCGATGCATATAATGTGAAATTCTGAGGACGCGGGGCCGAGGATTTCTCTAGGGTACCTCAGATGTTACAGGGTGTCGGCTTGATTCTACAGCCCCCCGTAAGGTTTGATGGTGCCTTAAAGGCATCCCTCTTTTGTATCGTGTAGAGTTATGCTTTAAGAGAAGGATAAAAGGATGTGACATCGGGCCCTCTCTTTATCAGAAAAGGATCGAACCAATTTGAATTATAGCTTAAGGATACAAAATATCAATATGAAAAATAGCTAACCATCGGATGGCGGGCGTGACATCCTTTGATATCCTGCTGACGCTCGCCCTTCGTGTTGTTAAACCGCGGTGCCTCGTCGAGTCCGAGGGAAGTCATCTCCGCTTGTAGAGGGACCCGTCGGTTCTTGAGTTCATTTGAAATGATGATCGCTTTTAAAGAGTGAATTTATAGTGGAGGTTTATTGAATTTGGCATTAAAGGCCATTTTTAATTAGCACCCAGCCAAAATATCCTATGATTAAGAGCAGGGCTTGAGTTGGCCATCAGGAGTATTTATGCACATGTCAGTTTACCTGAACCATGCTCCTGTGTGCTCTGCTCCACCACCTACGATGGGATTTTTAACGCGAAGTTATATATCCAAGGAACGAAGACCTCGGTCATGGGAATGGGGTGGTGGATCACGTATCCCTATTTAGGGTTACCAGTTATGTGATCCGAGGGGAAGTTTATGCTTCTTGAATGCTTCATCTGACTCTGGCTGCCTGACGCTGCTCGCGCCCTTGATGCTTCCTCGGCCGCCTGTACCTCGGCTGCAAAGGCCGCTGTCTGCTCCTCGGTTCGGAGGGAGCGTTCTGTGTTCCCATTTACTGTAATGATGCCGTTTGGCCTCGGCATCTTAAGCTTTAAATAAGCACAGTGGGGGACGGCGTGGAATCGGGCGAAGGCAGTTCGTCCGAGGAGTGCGTGGTAACCACTTTGAAAGGGTACAATGTCGAAGATTAACTCCTCGCTTCGGAAGTTATCCGGTGTGCCGAAGACTACATCGAAAGTGACGCTGCCCGAGCATTGCCTCCCAACTCCCTGAATGACACCTTTAAAGGTGGTAGTACTAGGCTTGATTCTTGCCGGATCCATATCCATTTTCTTAATGGTATCGGCATATATCAAATTGAGACTGCTACCCCCGTCCATGAGGACTCGGGTCAGATGAAAGCTGTCCACTATGGGGTCGAGTACCAGAACCACAGTGCCTCCGTGATGGATGCTTGTTGGGTGGTCTCTTTGGTTGATGGTGATCGGAATTTCCGACCACGGGTTATAAGTTGGCGTTGATGGCTCTGTGGCATAAACATCTCGAAGCGTGCGTTTTCTTTTCTTCTTAGTGACGTGAGTAGCATAAATCATGTTCACGTCCTTGACGACGGGAGGGAATTGTTTCTGGCCACCATAACTTGGCCCAGGCTGGTTACCATCCCCATTATGAGGCTGGTCGATGCCCTGGTTTTCAGTCGCTATCTTGCCGGCTTGCTTGATAACCCAGCAATTCTGGTTCGAATGCGTAGCGGGTTTATCTGGGGTGCCATGGATGGAACATGGTTTATCCAATATTTTATCCAATGTTGATGGGTCATCCATATTACCTTGAAAGGGCTTCCATTTGTTACCGCCTCATTGGTTGCTGAATCTGGCATTTACTTCCCCCTCCTCGGTGTCGCTGCTATGTCCTCTATTGCGGTGCTTATTGTTTTTATGGTGCCAGGGTTTGCCATTCCCGTCATGCACCTCGGAGGTACTTGGGTTGCCATTATGGTTATTATGGCGGGCTAGCTAACTGTCCTCACCAACGCAAAATTGAGTCATCAGATGTGTGAGGGCAGCCATTCTCCGGGGTTTTTCCTGCTCGAGCTCTCTAGCTAGCCACTCGTCGCGGATGCTTTGCTTGAAAGCTGCTATTGCCTCAGCATCCGGGCAGTCCATAATTTTGTTCTTCTTTGTCAAGAACCAGTTCCAAAATTTTCTAGCCGACTCCCCTGGTTCCTGTACAATATGGCCAAGGTCATCGGCATCCGGAGGCCGAACATAAGTCCCTTGGAAGTTTTCTCAAAAAGCATCCTCAAGGTCTTCCTAGTTGCCGATCGAGTTCTTAGGCAGACTTTTAAGCCAGTGCCGAGCCGATCCTTTGAGCTTCAAGGGTAAATATTTGATGGCATGGAGGTCATCACCTCGGGCCATGTGAATATGCATGAGGAAGTCCTCTATCCATATGGCAGGGTCCGTGGTTCCATCGTATTGCTCAATATTTATGGGTTTAAACCCTTTGGAAAACTGGTGTTGCATCACCTTGTCCGTGAAACACATGGGGTGAGCTACTCCTCAGACCCGCGCTGTGACATGCCGGGCATCGGGCGTCATCACTATCCAATCATATGTATTATTACATGCATTACCATACTTGGTCGATGAAGCTGGGTGTCCCACCTACTCCGTGGGTGGGCGCTCCCTAGATCCATAAATGGATCCGGATGGTGCGGTCGTCATCGGCGCCGATTTCTTCCATAAGTCGTATGCTCTCTGAGGTGGAAGTGCATCCTTGCCGTGACGGCGAGGTACCTCAGGGGGATTAGGGTATCCTCCAGCTGGCCTGTCTCGGCCTTGAGAAGGTTGGTCCTGAGCCCAGTCGTGCCTTGACAGCGGGGTGCCGGTGGCTTCCTCGTCGAACTCTGGAAGCAGGCTCTTCCACGGATAGTATTGCTTATTTCCCGTGAATCTTTACTCGATTTCTTGCTCGGCGCTAAGGACCTCAGTCAACTTATCGGTTAGCCTATCCTGTTCGGCTCGAAGCTTCTGGGACTTTAGCTTCCTGCTCTTGGCAGTACTAGTTAGCCACTGGCGGAAAGCCTGTAGCCGAGGATCAACGAGTGGCTCCTCGGGGATATCAAATTTGTTAGGTCCGAGGCTTAAATCTTCCTCGGACTCTGGATAATAGTCATTGTCCTTGGGGTCACATCATCCCCGTTGGGAGCGGCGCCGTCCGTGGGACCATCGCCGGTGTTATCACCTGCACGCTGATCATCGGCGCCGTCTGGAGTGTCGTCGTTATCGATGGCGTCGCCATTATCGGTAGCTTCATGGCTAGTACCGCCGTTGCCCGTGCCTTTATTACGGCATCTTCGACGTCGGCGCTTGGGAGGCTCCTTTTCTCCTTCATCCTCCTTGGGAGTGTCTACCATGTAGACATCATGGGTGGAGGTAGCCGCCCAATTCCCGGTGTAACCAGGTACCAGATGTGACGCGGTGTATGACATATCCTCTATGTCTTCCTCCATGTCGATAGCCTCCTCAGAGGCATAGTCCAGCACGTTGGTTAAGTCTTCGATCGTGGTGACTAGGTGAGTGGCGGGTGGGAAAAATTTCTGCACCTCTTGATCTGATCTGGTCATAGACCGAGGTCTGCCCGTCCAAGATCCCGAGATTTTGAATTCAGTCCAGCATCTCATTTAAAGCGGAGAGGTCAGCTTAACCCATCTCTTGACAGTAGGCAGCGCTAAATTGTACCTTGCCCCAGGTATTGCATGACGCAGCCTCGAGGTTTTCACTCGGGAGGCTCAACGCCTGAACCAGTGAGGTGATGCTCGGATCCAAGCTTGAAGCCAGATCCAAAAGACAGATCACATCATGGGCCCGCTCCTGGATAGAATCCGGTGCGTGGGTGACGATGTTCGTGGAATTATCGGGCCGATCCGATGCCTGACCCGAGAAAGTAAGCTCGCCGCGTGAATGCACGGCATATTCCAGTTTGCCAAACCGAATAGCTTGGGCTAGGGAGAAATTCTCTACTTCGCCGAGATGGCAAGTTGAGTCAGCGTGCAGCATGATGCTGACGAAGGCAAGAAGCTGTCCGAAGACGAAGATGTCCCCGCAACCAATGCCGTCATCGATCCGAAGATCCGTCATCGAGCTCCTGCGATCACATAGCGGGACCTCCATGCGCCACCAATGTCAGTGCTAAAACCAGCAGATCTCGGGTAGGGGGTCCCAAGCTTGGTGATCAAAGCTAGATGGTAACAGGAAAGAGTAGGGACACGATGTTTACCCACATTCGGGCCCTCTCGAAGAGGTAAAACCCTACGTCCTGCTTCTGATATATTGATTGTGATGGGGTACAAAGTACAATGTGATCTACCTTGAGATCATATGAGGGAGTTCTAAGCTCTAAACCTTGCAATCGTGCCTCTACAGACTAAACCCCATGGCTTATATAGGCAGCGGGGGCATCTAGGGTTTGCATAGTCGGTTTGCACTCTAGGGATAAACAAGCCGATAGTTTAAACACGCCTTGAAGTGCACGCCAAGTTTTCAGAGATCTTCATCTTGATTATGCCAAGGACCAGGGCCCGCATGGCCCATTCATTAGTTATTTGTGGGTCCTCGGCCCGGCCCATTATCGGCGGGCCGACGTGGCAGGCACCACCTAGTCCAGGACACCAACAAGTTGTAGCTACCAGCTATTGTCTAATTTTGAGTCAGTCGGGATCCGAGTTGGGAACACAGGACCGAGCAGGGACTCGGGAGACGAGTAAAGAGTTACTTTGGCCAGGTCAGGTAAGAGTTATTTGGGCTAATCGACATGTCTAAGTGATCACGAACCCTTGGGGTCACACACTTAAGGGGACAAAATCCATTCAGATTGGATCTGAGTTGATATTCGAAATTGGAGTCCGTGTGGGCCTCGAGCATTGAACCCATGTAAGGACGTCTATATAAGTGGATTGGTGCAATCAGACAAGTGATCGGCTGATCCGCCCTAAGGGTTTTGGAAATGATAGACATCACCACTTCTCTCCTACGGACCTAGCAGTCTGCCACTGAAAGTTCGGCCATGTACATGTGGATACCTTGGAGGCATTGCACTTGTGATGCTCGGATGAACCACATGAGAATCGATCAGGAATGAGGACGAGGAGGAGCTATTTGACTACAACCACACCAACGAGCATCACTGACTCTACTTACGCGATGGGTCGGCATCTTGAGTGGTAATCGCGCGATCCTAAACCCGTAGCATGTTCCTGGGTGCACATGGTAGAAAAAATCAATTTTGCTCAATGGGAGCCTACCTGCATTCTCCAACAGTGGTATCAGAGCCTATGCTGCCTGGTTCTAGATCCGAATTATGTGCATATGAGATGTGTGGTGGTGGCAAATGAGATCTATCACTATTTTGGTGGCTGATCTATGTGATAGATCTGTCTCAGGGGTTAATATATGTGATAGATTCTCTTCTTGTGTGTTGATGTGATCGATTTCACTAGGTCAAAGAGCATATTAGATCTATGGTCGGAGTAGAGAGTAGATCTGTGTTCGATGGGCATAGATTAGATCTACCCGATTATATTCGCTCTTTTGAGTTCACGTCGAAACCGTTGTAACTTGGTTATGTGCTGAACTCATTTTTGCAGGATCTACATGAATAGTATGGCTCATCATGTACATGTGATACATGTATGATTCATGACCTGTGTGTCATGTTCTGCAGGCCTTTGGCAGATTATATTGTATAACAACATGTGTGTTGACATGTGATGTCTATCTCTATGTAATTTTCTTGCAGTTAGAGTAACAACCAACATTTACTAGGACGACCAATTTGATGGATAGGAACTCATGGTGATGGCGATATCCTTAGTGATAGGAGTAAATTTATCCCTCAAACAATGTCGAGTTTAGATGCCTCCCCAATTACTGCACCATAAGAAGTCTTGTAAGTTTAGTGGTGGGCCTATGAAACAAGAGTGCCACTATCCTTCCTTGACTTGGTGGGCACATGTCGGACACTTGCAAGCAGGGCAGTTGGTTAACTCGACAGAGCTATCAAAACAGTTTTGGACTCCATCGCATCAAGGACAAAGTTGAGCAATGAGATGACCACTCAACGACAAGAGATGTATAGAGATACAATTAGCAAGAGTTGCTTACCAAGTTGCATGTTCATCTAGCAGTCATGCCAAAGTTCACTAGGTGAATTGGTGATGGCGAATCTTAAATCACCAAGGATCAATGGAGGGATGTTGGTTTTAGTGGGAGCATTTTTTATTAAAGAGATTAATACGACTTTCTGCATCATGAATACTGCTTGCCTTAGTGTTTGCATATTTTTTTTGTTCTAGATGGTGATACATCCAAAACATATCTATATTTTTGAAGTTTTAATGCATATTTCTTGTCATTTTATGCCATTTTTATAATTTTTTTACTAACCTACTAATAAATTGATGAATGACACAACTACATGTTTTTATATCGATGATTTCAGGAACCTTCCCGAACTCTAAAAATTATGGAAAAAATTAGGAGAAGATAATTCCCTGAAGGATGGACACCTGCCAAAGTGTAACACCCCTATAATTAAGCTACAGTGATCCCACCCTAATTGTGCCAAATCATCACCTTTTTCTAAGCCTAAGTGCCACTTGTCCAAAAATCAAACTCAAATTCTAATTTGAATTGCAAGTCAAATATTTACATCTCCAAACATGCAAACAAAAATGTTGGTAATATTGCAAATAATCCCTAAGAAATTGTTTTAAGGAAAAAAAACATCACCAAAATCACCAAAATGACCCTAGCCATTTATAATCAGAACCAGCAGCACTTAATGAGCCCATTTAAATCCAAACATAGTTTTAAACATTTCAAAATGGCCTCAAACCATGTGTGCTAACCCAGAATGTTGCCTAGTATTTATGTGACAAATTTCATGTGCAACAAAAATCATTTGGATCAGAAACAAAATACAAAATAGAGACAAAATGGAAAACAGAAACGAAAAAGAAAAGAAGACAGAGAATGCTACTGTGCTGCTGGGCTTCGATTGCACAGCCCAACCCAACAGCGAGGTCGCCGTCCTCCTTTGGCAGGTGTCACCCGCACATGTGCCGCACAACAGACACTGCACACGTCGGCCATCCCGCGGCCTCCCCGCCGACGCCGACGCCAACAAGGCCTCACCCGTGACCCCCTAGACAACCCTAACTGCTCTCTCCCCGCTCCCTCGCGCCGCCTTCTTCCTCCCATCGCACTGCCGAGCCACTGTCAAGAGGGCCTTTGTCATTGCCGTGGCCCCCATCATCCCCACGCCGAGCTGAGGTGTCCGTCAGCTTCGCCGCCGTCCGTCGCGTCGCCTGCGACCACCCGTTCGTGCCAGGAGCCCCGGCATCACCGGATCCGTCGTCGTCTTCTTCCTCTGCACCATCGGAGATCTTCCTAGAATCCGGTCGCTCTGCTGCTACTAACCTATCGCCAGACCTCCTTGGGCCTTCATGGTGAGCAGCAGCATGTTTCCCCTCTCTTTCCCGTGTCGATTTCGAGCTCTAGCCACCGTTGCCATGTGAGTCGAAGCTCAGCGCCGATCGAGCTCGTTGTCGACGATGCTCCGGTGACCATTTGGTCATGCGCCGGTGTCCAACGGCCTCGCATGTGCCCGTAGTGCATCGTTGGCCAATTAGTTCGCTCGCTCAAGCGCTGCTGCTGCTAACTCGCACACACCCGAGGTCCGGCCGCCGCCAAAGTCGTCTCCCCGTCACCACAGGCCACCTCTGGCCGCGCCATCGCCTCCACTGCATGCGCCGCACTGCGGCCGTTCCAGAGCAAGCACCTGCGCATCGAGCTGTGGCCTCTGCCGCATTTTCGGCGATCTCCGCCGCGTCTGGCCATTGCCGCCGTATAAACGCTGGCTAAACCCGGCTTAATTAGCCGCTGATTACTCCGCTGTGTCGCTGATAGTCGGGTCCCATGCGCTAATTAAACACTGGATTAAATAAATACTAATTAAACTAACTACTGTTCTACTAACATGTGGGGCCTACCCCCCTCTAACTAATCTCTGTTAAAACTAAACCCTAATTAACCCACAGCCTATGGCAGGTGGGCCCCCCACCACTGTTCCAGTGGATAAGGGCCGCCCAGTCAGCTGCTGACTCAACAACTGGGCCCAACTGTCAGCCTCTGTTGCAAAATAACTAGGTACACTTCTGTGTACCCATATCATTTAGTATTTATACAATTTTGAAATTAAAATAAATCAAAAATTCCAGAAATTGTAATAAACTTTGGAAATTCATATAAAATAAACCATAACTCAGATGAAAATAATTTATATATGAAAGATGATCAGAAAAACACAACGAATCTGAATATGTCATCCACATCCATGACAAACACCTCTAACATAACAAACGTTGAACTTTTGCATCCAGATCAATACAGACAATAATACCTGGAGCTGAGAAAATTTTCCTGAATATTTTCCCACTTCATTTAAAATACTTAGTAATGCATTAGAACATGTCACCAACACATATTGCCATGAAATGCATCTGTGTTGCATTGTATGCCCATTATTTATCTCTTTCCCCCTACTCTGCTCTCTTATTCGGTAGACCCCGAGACCGCTGACGCCACTGAGTAGGGCCACGCCCCTGACGATCAGTTCACTTTAGCAGAGCTTCTAGTCAAGCAAACCCCCCTTGATCATTCCGATATTGCCCATTCTTCCCCTCTTCTTGCATTATAGTAGAGTTACAGTTGTTGATTATCGGCAGATCCTATTTTGATGAATAGCCTGATGTTGTGAACTGCTATTGATACCTCACTTGTTATCCTATTAAGTTTAGTATAGACATGCCTGATTCACATCTGTGGCCCTACACCCTTGTCCGTGTTGCCATGCTATATTATCGGGCCATGATCCCCTCTGGGCGATGATCACGGATATACTTATAATATTACACTATACATGTTACATACTAAAGTCGGGTCGACTCGGAGAGCACCCGCGAATGATTCATACTGAAGTCGCGTCGGCACAGAGAGCACTCGCGGGAGATATTATGGCGGAACGACAGGGCATGCGAAGTGTTGGGCAACGCAGCAGAAAACAAAAAATTTCCGACCTACGCACCAGCCCAAGGCCACTATGGAGACTGCATACAAGGTTTGATCATTTTCGTTACCGACTCGTAGCGCAGCGGAAGTAGAGTCGATGACGAACGGCGGTGCTGATCCCCGCAGCTAGGATTTTACAGCCTCCCAACTGTGAGGATGTATACCCTCATCTGCCCCGCGGACAGCCCTCCGGGAGGCGGTCGCACAGTCCCCCGGATGGTGTCGCGGACAGCCCTTCGGGAGGACCTCCGAAACTCGGACTGTCACTCGGACAGCCCTTCGGGAGGACCTCCAAAACTCGGACGGTCACACGGACAGCCCTTCGGGAGGCACTCTCGAACTAAGACCGAAACTACGATCTCTCTACAGAGTTGCACACATACGGTGTCATCTATCCGGCAGGGCTTCGCCGTCCAGAACTAGTTCCCACCGGAACCCAGACAGCCTTTCGGCTCTACGAAACTATTTCGCTGGGAGGGAGAGAGAAGCCAGAAATGTCATGGCATGTGTATGTGAGAGCAAGGATCAAGCATATGGGGCTGCCTCCTCCCCTCTATTTATAGGAAAAACAAGGGGTAGGATGGGCATATCCAAAATGCCATGTCATCCCAAAATATCTTGGGAAGATATTTGTGGAAAGCCAACTTCCAACCATATCCATAAATCTGATTTCACTATTCACGACGACATTTTTCAGCGTCTGATCGAACTGAAAATATTCATGTGGGCTTAGAACATTTCCAGTACCCACCAAAATAATTTTCAACGCGAGCCGGAACAATTCCGGTTTAGTGATTTTCATCTGCGAAAAGCATCTGAAGCGGTTTCGGCAGCTCCGGAACATTTCCGGTTTTCATTCCGGAAAATTCCAGAAAGTTTCCAGAATGATTCTGGCACCCTCCAAGAATTATCAGGCATGTGCCAAAACCAATTTGACTTTATGGTGTACTCCGAAACAACTTTTCAGTTTAGTGATTTTCATCTGGGAAAAGCAACTAAAGCGGTTCCGGCAGTCCGGAACATTTCCGGTTTTTGTCTCTGAAAAATCTCAGAAGTTACCGGAACAATTCTGGTACCTTCCAATAATTTCTAGGCATGTGCCGAAACCAATTTGACTTTATGGAATACCCTGAAACAACTTTTCAGTTTCACCGGAACTATTCCGATATCCTCTCCGGAACGTTTCCGTTTCGTCCGAAACTTTTTCGGTGAATTTCTCTCAGACTCCCCGTCTAGTATTCAGCAGATAGATGACCCTTAAGCGTGTGACCCTATAGGTTCGGTGAAGTATAGACATGACCCGGAACACTTTCCGATCAATGATCAACATCGGAGCCGTGGACACCCATATTGACCCCTATACCCACACGAATGAATATTCGAGTGAACCTCCAGTTGCCGTGTGCTATTCCTGTTGCTTCGCGATATGTTACAAATACCCGAGGTGAGACATGTAGGCATCCCCGTGGATCAACAACTTGTCCACTATGCTAGTTACCTCGTTACCGGTATTGTTCTCTTTTCTCGTTCCCGTGTTCCGGCATCCCCGTGATCAAATCACAAAGTGTCTGGCCAGACGATGATGGATACCGTAACACCGAGAGGGCCCAGAGATATCTCTCCATCGTCGGAGGAGCAAATCCCAATCTTGAGCTATCAAGGTACTTGACATACTTTTCCATGAACCCGTAAGCCGCCGTAATAGCCACCCATTTACGGATGACGTTTAACAAACCCCAAAGTTCATGAAGCAAGCATGAAGAAACTCGATACTCTCATGGTCTAAGGAATCATGCAAACATTAACCATCTCTGTGTTATTAACCATTAACTAATGACGAATGTATCTCATAGCATAACATCAATTCGGGTCGATTCAACACAAGTGTTCTACCAACAATTGTGCCCTCAAAATTGCCGGCATAGTCATGCCCATGATCAGGAAAACAGGATCATCATGCAATACTTGAGCCAGTCATAGAGGCTTGACTAGGAATACTTTTTACCGTTTATTATCCCACACGTGCACATGAGTTTCCCTCCAAGCCTCGTTTTATTTGCAGACTCGAGAATCATTGCAGTTATAGCATGGAACATAAACATAATTATGAACAGGGAGATAATCAATAACATTTATTATTGCCTCTAGGGCATATCTCCTACAGACTCCCACTTGCACTAGAGTCAATAATCTAGTCAATGCTAATGCACTTTACACCTATGGCATACTGGTGTAAAATATGCTTCGCATGTGGTATAGCCTGATGTCCAACGGATCTGACGACTTCAGCTCCGTGTGTAACTTTGCATATCCCCGCGTTTTCACGCTTTCACAAAATTCATATTTTGTGTGGACTTGGCTTTGCATATGTGTGAATCATTGGTCGAAACCTGATTCCTCAGACTGAGCTATGGAGCAGCTATCTGCAATAGTTTCCCATAGACCAAAGCCATCTTGGAACCATACTAAGTTCATGAATGAACTATATGATTCAACAACTTCTTTGTCACTTCTTAAGTGTCAACATACTTAGCCTTTGTTATAGAATTCGCCACAGTATCTTGTTTGGAACAATTTCCAACTACCGTGCCACCATGATGTGTATCACAAAACCCTCAACTTAAATCGAAAATCGCATGGAGCATCGATGAAGACTGTATCGATGTAACCTTTTACAACGAACTCTTCATGATCTCCACTTGCGAGAAACCATGTCATCGGTACTGCTCTAGTACTTAATGACATCTTTCACTGTTGTCCCATGATCAGTACTTTGATCACTATGGTATCTATACTCGCAACAACTTTGGAGTATTGGACATATCTGGTTGTTTTACATACCATGGAATCCATGATTAATCCAAACACAAGAGTGTGTGGAATCACCATCATGTATTTTGCTCATCAGTGTTTTGAGACACCGAGTCTTGCAAAACCCTTTCCATGTGACTTCGGCAAGAATCACTCCTTGGCATTTTAAATGCTAAAAGGTTTTTAGCACCTTGTCAATATGTATTCATAGCTTAGCCCCATTAGGTAAATCTATCTCCATAGATCATCATGCCTAATATTAAGGCTATTTAGCCTAAGCACTTCATCGAAAAACTATTTTCAAATGAAGTCCTAATTCGTGTCAAGAAATTTATTTCCAATTAACAATGTGTTAAGTACACAAGGTTTTTAGAAATATTATTATGCTCCCACTTACTTTCTTGAATCACAAGCATCTTCGATACCCATTTGATGAAGTCAAAAAACCCTTTTGACCATTCCATCAAAAACGAAGATTCCAACTCCACTTTGCTCTATTCTGTCCATCGCCGGAACTCTGAAGTTTGCATACTTGATAGCATCCTCTGGATCGACAAATTACTTTGGACTGTATCACATACAAGTCCTAGGTTTCATTCCCATCAGATGGAAATCCTTTTTGTCATCCATGTTTCATATCTCATGATTGAAATATGTATTAATTGCTAGTTCAACCCGAACCGACTTCAAGCATCGCTACGGTGAGACAATCTCATCGTAGTCAACTCTTTGAACTTGTTTTTGCAACAAGTCGAGCTTTATGGATAAAATATTTTTATCCGTATCAGTTTTTAGTTCCATAAATATCCGTTAGACTCTAAGCCTTCCGAAAGGTGTATCAAGATTTTAATCTTGAAACATTGATATGGAAACTATCTCAGATTGTATTGACATTTAGCCAATTCCGGAGTCAGGGCCCATCATCGCTTCCTTATGTATCGTAGGTATACTGTTGTCCAACAACAATATCTCGTTTGCGCACCTGAGAGGTTTGCATGAGCCTTGCCTACGTGGTTCAGCTGCAAGTTCGACTGAAGTCCATACATTTTATTGTAGAGACTTCCGTATCAATCGCAGTAGGAAACTCCGGAATCACTTCCAAGGTTTCTTTCCTTTGATCTGATGACGAAGATACTGGTTATCTCGTCGAGTTGCACTGTCCTCCCACTCGCCTTTTGTAAGAACTATTCTCTTTAAAAGCATACCGTTTTGCGGAAAAATCCTTTGCCTCGGTATAGTGGTGGGGAATACCCAATGACTTGGGATAACCTTACAAAGTAGCACTTGCCTGATTTGAAATAGGTTTGTAACCTTTTACACAAGCCCCATATTCCAAATGTTAAGAAAAGATATAACATGGTTGGGCGTACCATACCATGGCATCATTTCAACAGACCCGATGGAGCTCTTTTCAGTGTAAAAGCCGCAGTCTCTAAAGCATCACCTTTTTAAAAGGGGTAATGGCAAATTTATTTATGTCATCTTTGATCTTACCATGTCATGAATGGTTCGATTACATCTACACAGACTCTCCACTTGCAGTGGTGTTCCGGGAGGTGCAAGTTATGAAACCCCTTTCCCAACTCATCAGACATTCGCTAAACTTGTAACTCAAATATTCCTTTCTGCAATCGAATTGTAGAAACATAATTTTCTTGTTACAATAACTTCTACTTCATTTTGGAAAACCTTCTGAATGAATTCAAAAGATGCAGACTTACGTCTCAACAAGTAAATATCCATATATCTACTTGAGTCATTTCTGAAGATAGATAAATCCACTACTTGCAACAACATTTATTGGACTACACACATCATAATGTATGATCACCAATATGTTCTTTGCTCGTTCCTTATGTCCTGTGAACGGTATTTCAGTCACTTCACTTTTCGGAGGAAAGTTGCAAGTGTCAGATGATTCAAAATCAAATGACTTTAAAATCCATCATAATGGAATTTTCCATGCGGGTTTCTCCAAAGTGACCAAATGCAGTGCCACACATATGTGGTATTCTTTTAGTCTTGCAACATTTAGCGTCAGTGTTATGGATGTATCATATTACCATCAATATTCATAACATACATCCCATCCTGGATGGAAGCATGGCCCTTCATGTTATTCATAACACCGAACATCAAAAGTTCTCTTATGAATAACCTCCTTGCAAGATACCTTATGCAAAGGGCTAGAGTGTATTGAAACTCTAAATGAATTATGAAAGTAAATACAGAGGTAATGTATTATTATCAATATTCATAACATACTTCTCATTCATAATGAAAGTATGGCCCTTTTGTTATTCATAACTCCGAACATTAAAAGTTCTCTTATGAACAACCTTCTTGCAAGATACTTTATGCAATGGGCTAGAGTGTGTAAAACTCTAAAATGATTTATGAAAGTAAATACATAGGGAATACACCTATGGAAGGTATAGTAACATTTACTATGTTCCCTGCGTGTATCTAAACCTCATTCCTGGCTAGTCTTTCCAGCCATAGTAGTTCTTACATCGAGTTGCAACAGAATGCAATCGAGCGGGTATCTTTGTGATTAACTCACAATACCCAAGAATTAGTGATTAACATGTTTAACCATAATTCCAAAGAACTATATCTCTGACCAGCCTTCTATACATCAAAAACTTGTATGACATTCATACATGAGCTGGATATTCCAGTCTTCTTTCCTTTTGCCATTATACTTCTAACAGTTTCACTTTCAGTATTTCTCCTACTCTCAGAAGAAGCACCCAACTTAAGAGTGGCGTTAGCCCCGGACTTCCTAGGCGTGAAAGTTTCACTAACACCCTTCGGACACTTCCTTTCTCTTTAAGTTGTCGTTTTATTCACCATCATCATATGACAGGCGTTCTTCTGGATCCCCTCTTATCAGTCAAATGCCTAGTAAACACTTTTACTAATAGTTTGCAAACAAACATGGCTTTAGATATCTCATATCTTTCAGCCTTTGTTTGTATCTGAAAATTAATTTTCAGTTCCATGAATATCACATAACTATCCCACAACTTTCGAAGTTCGGGTCTCATGGAAGCAAACATATTTCACTTGACCGTAACGGAATTTTAGCTTTTGGATCGAAGGACGAGAGTCATATCATCCATAGCATTAGCGGGAGAATACCGAAAGTATGCGATAGGACAAAGTCCTTCTCGGCACTCTTGAGGACAATCCTCACATTACGTTACCAACCGTAAAGTTTTAACCAGATATTTAACAGCTATTCAATTTTAATAGGGAAGGTGGAAACGCGAGCCATTATTCTACTTATTATGCAAATCACACTTAGACAGTGTTCAAGATTAATTGCACTGAGAATTAAACAAGGTAATTCTACAGTGCACTCCCACTCAAATCAATATCTCTCAAAATTGATTATGAGTGATACAAGACCCGATTTTTGATTGTTCGCCACGATGGTAGCATCACAGATGACGAAAAATCTCAACTGGTAGGCCAACTTGCCAATCACATCTCTATGTGACTCTTGTTCATCTTTCGATGCGTGTGTTCCGAGCTCATGACTTTCATGCCTGAACGTCAAGACAACCAAGTGATCTCGCTGCGAGGTCTCAACTCACCCGCCTCACACTTCTCTAATCGTTCGTGCCCATGTTAGCATGTGACACCCCGAAAAGTTAGGTGCCGTGACGGTGCTACACTTGGGAGAACACTAACTACTTGATATTTGTTGTGAGAGATCACCCTAATAAAAGCGACTACCGCGCAATCAAAAGGGTGCATCATAAGGGATAAACATCTCAGGCAATTCATAATAGCAAGATATGGTATAGCCCTTTCTGACGGAGAAGTCTTTCATTTCTTCGTCTTCGGCATTTGCGTCGGTGTTCACCTTCGCGAAGATTGCCACCACCTTGTCGATGCACCAGATAATATTGCTATCTCTATAGCTAATAAAATAAGTGCATTACTGAAGGTTGACACGCAGGTCATTAAAGTGACAATCATATGGCTCCAGCCATCATGCCGAATCATGACGCGCAGGTCATGTTAATCAATTTACATTATATAGTCATCTCATACATAATCAAATTATAATGAGCACTGCTATACCACATCACATGCACATGCAAACCATCCTGCAAAACCAAGTTAGACGCCTCTAATCGGTTTATACAAGATTTTATTTTACGTGGCTTCTAAGGTTTCGAAACAAACCGAAGCTACCAACGTCCATCATCAAGCATGATAATCCAAGTCGCTAGATTAACATTGCGGGGTGTATGAAACACGAGATAATAAAATCTCGAGCCCCATACTAAACTTCGTCATACGCGTGACCCCCGTGCAGATCATATCTGCATTGCCCTTTCATCTGCGAATTTCATCTTTCTTTTGACTATGGCGGAACCCAAAGAACTGAAGCACTTCGTTGATCAATCAGGATCGCGGATTGCCAGAACTTTGTGAAATTCCACCATACTGTCTCGAGATTGAGCAAACGCAAATTCTAGGGAAGCAATAAAAACATCGGGTAACAGACTTCATCTGCTACCCGCACAAATAATTTTCAGCAATAGATCTCATCTACTACCTAATTATATTGTGCAACACCCATACATCTATATGTATTCTAGATCGCAACCTGCATCTACGGATAGCACGGCTCTTGATGCCACTGTTGGGCAACGCAGCAGAAAACAAAAAATTTCCGACCTACGCACCAGCCCAAGACCACTATGGAGACTGCATACAAGGTTTGATCATTTTCGTTACCGACTCGTAGCGCAGCGGAAGTAGAGTCGATGACGAACGGCGGTGCAGATCCCCGCAGCTAGGATTTTACAACCTCCCAACCGCGAGGATGTATACCCTCATCTGCCCCGCGGACAGCCCTCCGGGAGGCGGTCGCACAGTCCCCCGGATGGTGTCGCGGACAGCCCTTCGGGAGGACCTCCGAAACTCGGACTGTCACTCGGACAGCCCTTCGGGAGGACCTCCAAAACTCGGACGGTCACACGGACAGCCCTTCGGGAGGCACTCTCGAACTAAGACCGAAACTACGATCTCTCTACAGAGTTGCACACATACGGTGTCATCTATCCGGCAGGGCTTCGCCGTCCAGAACTAGTTCCCACCGGAACCCAGACAGCCTTTCGGCTCTACGAAACTATTTCGCTGGGAGGGAGAGAGAAGCCAGAAATGTCATGGCATGTGTATGTGAGAGCAAGGATCAAGCATATGGGGCTGCCTCCTCCCCTCTATTTATAGGAAAAACAAGGGGTAGGATGGGCATATCCAAAATGCCATGTCATCCCAAAATATCTTGGGAAGATATTTGTGGAAAGCCAACTTCCAACCATATCCATAAATCTGATTTCACTATTCACGACGACATTTTTCAGCGTCTGATCGAACTGAAAATATTCATGTGGGCTTAGAACATTTCCAGTACCCACCAAAATAATTTTCAACGCGAGCCGGAACAATTCCGGTTTAGTGATTTTCATCTGCGAAAAGCATCTGAAGCGGTTTCGGCAGCTCCGGAACATTTCCGGTTTTCATTCCGGAAAATTCCAGAAAGTTTCCAGAATGATTCTGGCACCCTCCAAGAATTATCAGGCATGTGCCGAAACCAATTTGACTTTATGGTGTACTCCGAAACAACTTTTCAGTTTAGTGATTTTCATCTGTGAAAAGCAACTAAAGCGGTTCCGGCAGTCCGGAACATTTCCGGTTTTTGTCTCTGAAAAATCTCAGAAGTTACCGGAACAATTCTGGTACCTTCCAATAATTTCTAGGCATGTGCCGAAACCAATTTGACTTTATAGAATACCCTGAAACAACTTTTCAGTTTCACCGGAACTATTCCGATATCCTCTCCGGAACGTTTCCGTTTCGTCCGAAACTTTTTCGGTGAATTTCTCTCAGACTCCCCGTCTAGTATTCAGCAGATAGATGACCCTTAAGCGTGTGACCCTATAGGTTCGGTGAAGTATAGACATGACCCGGAACACTTTCCGATCAATGATCAACATCGGAGCCGTGGACACCCATATTGACCCCTATACCCACACGAATGAATATTCGAGTGAACCTCCAGTTGCCGTGTGCTATTCCTGTTGCTTCGCGATATGTTACAAATACCCGAGGTGAGACATGTAGGCATCCCCGTGGATCAACAACTTGTCCACTATGCCAGTTACCTCGTTACCGGTATTGTTCTCTTTTCTCGTTCCCGTGTTCCGGCATCCCCGTGATCAAATCACAAAGTGTCTGGCCAGACGATGATGGATACCGTAACACCAAGAGGGCCCAGAGATATCTCTCCATCGTCGGAGGAGCAAATCCCAATCTTGAGCTATCAAGTTACTTGACATACTTTTCCATGAACCCGTAAGCCGCCGTAATAGCCACCCATTTACGGATGACGTTTAACAAACCCCAAAGTTCATGAAGCAAGCATGAAGAAACTCGATACTCTCATGGTCTAAGGAATCATGCAAACATTAACCATCTCTGTGTTATTAACCATTAACTAATGACGAATGTATCTCATAGCATAACATCAATTCGGGTCGATTCAACACAAGTGTTCTACCAACAATTGTGCCCTCAAAATTGCCGGCATAGTCATGCCCATGATCAGGAAAACAGGATCATCATGCAATACTTGAGCTAGTCATAGAGGCTTGACTAGGAATACTTTTTACCGTTTATTATCCCACACGTGCACATGAGTTTCCCTCCAAGCCTCGTTTTATTTGCAGACTCGAGAATCATTGCAGTTATAGCATGGAACATAAACATAATTATGAACAGGGAGATAATCAATAACATTTATTATTGCCTCTAGGGCATATCTCCTACACGAAGACCATCAAGAGAGTGGTGGGCCTGGTCCCTGGTCGGGGTCCGCGAGTTACCAAGTCGATGCGACAAGGTGTTAGGTAGATATCCTCTGGAGAAGGTGAGGCTTGAGCCCTGGTTGTCTCCGCGAGTTATTAATAATACGTCTAAACAGATTTGGATATTTAACCGATTCTGCCACTGGCATATACACAGTAACCGCCACACGGGATAATGGTTATGGGACCCTTGGCTTCGTCAGTTCCTCCCGAAAGCTTTGTCAGATGCCACAGTATTGCGAGTACTTTGATATTGATGCATATCTAGTATAGTTCTGATGTAAGTCTTGCAAGTACTTTGGATGAGTACTCACGGTCGCTTTGCTACCTTTTTTTCCCTCTACCCGGTTGCTGTATTCAGATGATGGCACCATGGATTCAGGAGAACCCCAGGGTGAGTACTACGTGGAGACCGACGTCGACGAGTAGTTCGGAGGTCCCAGGTATGAGGCCTATGCCTTTTCGATCTAGTGTCGTTGTTTTGCTCAGCCTTCTTAAGGCAAAAACTTGTTTAACTTGTCTGTACCTAGACTTATGTTGTTTGTTGACTAATGTATTATGGGTCCTCGTGACCCTGGTTTTATAATATGAAGATTTATGTTTAAATTTGTGTCGTAGAGTTGTGTTGTGATATTAACGTGGAGTCACCGTTCGTGATTGTGCATGCTGCGTGTATGGTTAGTGCACAATTATGAATGGGGGTGTCACAGGTTGGTATTAAAGCCGACTGCCTATAGGAACCCCCAAACCTCCTTGGCCGATGTTGATTCTTGTCCTTGGAAAACTATTTTCGAACTACTAAGTGTGTTGTGTGGCTTACGGGCCCACATCGCAGATGGATGGGATTAGGATCTTTTATTCCACATCCTTACTCTGGGTTCTGAACTTCTCTTTTCTTCGGGTTGTAGATTTTGTTAACTCTAACTCTCGGTTCTCACGATGATTTCATTCCGGAGATCCTATCCTTACCATTTACCCTAACCTGATGCCTCTGCATTCCTTCCTTTCTCGATGGAATCTAATGTGGATCCATTGAATTAATCCTTACATCGTCAGTCTTTACAGACCACAGGGTCCTTTCGTGGAGGATTTCCCGATGTATCACATGCAGCTTTCTGGATTCCTTGGATTCTACTGAGACTTCCATAGCTTTGCTATATGCAGTACTTGTAATCGTTGCGTGCCTGGGTGTCGCCTGTGATAAGACCAAACCTTGTACTAAACTCTATGTATGCATCCTTTTACAAAGACATGATTTCCACTATGTTTCTATCGCCCTGCTGTTGATTACACTTGTGAATATTTTGTACCCCTGCCTCTCATGCATGCTTATATGCTGTTGCAATTGCTAAGCTTCCCCTGTTGCTTTAAGTAGGATGGCTAGAGGTGGTGGTCGTGGTCATGGTGGTGATAATCCTCCACCTCCACCTTATGTTGCTGCGATGATGGAACAGTTTCAGCTGAATCGCCAGTTCATAGCCGGAGTAATGAACCAGTTTCCAAACCCCAATGCTCAACACCAATCTAGTCCAGTCACACTTCAGGATTTTGTACGCGTCAACCCAGCCATTTTCTGCAACTCAATTGAGCCACTAGATGCTGATGACCGGCTCCGGGACATCACCTTTGAGATGACGTCAGCTAATGTCGCCCCTGCCAACTATGTCACCTTTGCGGCATATCACCTGAAGGGTCCCGCTACACAATGGTGGGACAACCACAGGCGTATGCTGCCTGTTGGAATAGTTGTCATCTGGCTTGAATTCCAGACTGCCTTTCATGCACGTCATATTCCCCAGGGAGTTATGGAGAAGAAGAAGAAGGAGTTCCGCAATCTCACGCAGGGCAAGATGTTAGTTGAGGCATATCAGAGGAAGTTTCTTGAATTGTCATGCTATGCTGAAGATGATGTCTCCTCTGGTTCTCGCAAACAGGTGAAGTTTTGTGAAGGGCTGGCTCGTGAATTAAAACATGCACTTAGCCTTCACGTGTTCCCCAACTTTGAAATGCTTTTCAACAAAGCTATCCAGGCTGAGACTAGTCTGGCAGAACTCCAGGAGTCGCTCAAGCGCACCCGTGGCATTGGCTCATCTTCGGGCCCATCTACTCAGAAGCGTCGAATGTGGATTCCCCACAATGTGTATCGTCAAGCAACCTCTGCACCGAGGCCCTCCTATGCTGCACCACGTCTGCCTCCACCGCCAAGACAGCCCCCAGTTCAACATGGATAGCCCAATGCTATGGCTCCACATCCCAATGATGGTCTGTGCTTCAAATATGGACAGCCAGGTCATCGTGCGAGAGACTGCCATCAGAATCAGCTGGCACTTCCTTCCACTGGTCGTGGCTATCCTTAGCCCTGGAACTATAATGCCAGGCTGCCTGCATTCGGCCGTGGTCATGTCAATCACATTGATATTGAAGAAGCTCAGGAGGAACCAACTATCATGATCGGTACCCTTCCTGTTAACTCAGTACCTTCTTCTGTTCTTTTTGATTCAGGAGCATCGCATTTGTTCATCTCTGAAAAATTTGCATTCATGCATGGCATAAAACATGAAGAGATGCATTTCCCATTAGTTGTTCAAACCCCGGGATCCCATTGTCATGCCACCATGATGACCCCTAATGTTCCCATTGAAATCGGAGGTCTAGTGTTCCATGCCTCCCTTATCACCCTCAAGTCTTCTAACATAGATGTCATCCTTGGTATGGATTGGTTGAAAACTCATGATGCCTTGATCGATTGTGCCATTAAAATAGTCCATCTTACACACCCTTTCGGCCAAACCGTGAAATACACAGCTCAAAAATTCCAGAATGCCGAAGCCCAGATATATGCATTGAATGCTTTGAATGCATCACCTCTGTATAACATCGAGAACATTTCGGTAGTCCGTGACTTCTAGGATGTCTTTCCAGAACAACTTCCAGGAATGCCCCCGGTTCGGGATGTCGAGTTCGTCATCAACTTGAAACCCGGCACCGCTCCTATCGCCAAGCGCCCATATAAGATGCCGCCACATGAACTCCTTGAGCTTAAGGAGGAAATTGACAAGTCACTCCGCAAGGGTGTCATCCGTGCAAGCTCCTCTGCATGGGGTTCCCCTTTTCTCTTTGTTAAGAAGAAGGATGGAACAAATCGTTTGGTTCTTGACTATCGTCCTGTTAATCAGGCGACGATCCAAAACAAGTATCCCCTTCCAAGAATCAATGACCTGTATGATCAACTTGCTGGTTCATCCGTTTTCTCCAAACTTGATTTCAGGTTAGGATACCACCAGATCAGGGTTTGCAAAGAGGACATTCCAAAAACCGCTTTTGCTACTCGCTATGGTTCATACGAGTACACTGTTATGTCCTTTGGCTTGACCAATGGTCCAGCCGCCTTCTCTCGGTTGATGAATTACATCTTCATGGAATACCTCGACAAATTCATCATGGTTTATCTTGACGACATCCTATTTTATTCCAAGAATGAAGAAGAACATGTCGAACACCATTGACTTGTACTAGAGAAGCTTCGTGAACATCAGCTATATGCCAAGTACTCCAAGTGCGAATTCTGGCTATCTGAAGTGACCTATCTTGGTCATGTGATTTCTGTCGATGGGATTGCTATTAATCCAGGAAGAGTTCAGGCTATTCTTGACTGGACTCCTCCACAGAATGTCAAGCTAGTCAGAAGTTTTCTCATACTCGCCAGCTGTTGCCGTCGTTTTGTCGAGAACTTCTCCAAAATTGCCAAACCATTGACTGACCTGCTCCATGAAGACAAGAAATTTGAATGGACACCTCAATGTCAGGAAAGGTTCCATACTCTCAAGGACAAACTGACTTTAGCCCCAGTGCTTGCACCCCCAGATACTCACAAGGACTTCATGATCTATTGCGACGTCTCTCGTCAAGGATTAGGCTGTGTCCTAATGTAAGAGCGCAAAGTGATAGCTTATGGTTCTCGCCTGTTGCGTCCGCACGAAGAGAACTATCCAGTGCATGATCTTGAACTAGCAGTAGTAATTTATGCTCTGAAGTTATGGCGACATTACCTTCTTGGTAATCGTTGTGAGATCTACACTGACCATCAAAGTTTGAAGTATTTGTTCACTCAGCCCGCTCTGAATTTTCGTCAGCAGTGATGGATGGAAGCAATTACAGACTATGACATGGGAATTTTCTAAACCCCTGGCAAAGCTAATGTGATGGCCGATGCCTTGAGCCACAAGTCCTATTGCAGTAATCTTATGGTACAGCAACATTAGTCACTTCTTTATGAAGAGCTCCGTCAGTTGAACCTCGAGATTGTTCCCCAAGGTTATCTAAACACATTGGTCGTTGCACCGAATCTTGAACACACAATTAGGACCATGCAACTATATGACTCTACAGTACAACCCATCAAGCGTGATCTTATTGAGGGTTGGTCCACATATCGTACTGAGGGTGATTCCCCAGACTTCATTCTTGATGATCATAACTCTGCAGTGCAGCCCATCAAGCGTGATTATACGAAGGGTGGTACCTCAGACTTCACCCTCGATGAGCACGGCACCATATTCTTCTGAGGTTGTCTAGTGGTACCTAAGTTCAAGAACATGGCACAAGATGATATGAAAGAGGATCATGATACACCTCTGTTAATTCACCCCGGTAGCACCAAGATGTATGAAGACATTCGTCAGAGATTCTGGTGGTCTAACATGAAGCAAGACATTGCTCGATATGTTTCTGAGTGTGCCATTTGTCGTCACATCAAAGCAGAACATCAAAGACCTGCTGAAACTCTGCAGCCCCTTGCTATTCCCTAATGGAAATGGACAAATTTCAAATGGACTTCATCACTGGATTTCCCAGATCACAAAAGGGTCATGTTGCTATTCTTGTTGTCATTGACTGATTCTCCAAGGTTGCTCATTTTTTGCCCCTCAAGGAAACCGTCAATGCTAATCAGTTAGCAGACTTGTACATTTCTAGAATTGTTTCACTCCACGGTGTTCTGTTGGAGATTAGTTCAGATCATGGCAGCCTCTTCACCTCAAGGTTCTGGGAAAGTTTTCAAGAAGCTATGGGAACTTATCTGTCCATTAGCACTGCTTTTCACCCCCAGTCCAGTGGTCAAGTTGAAAGAATCAACCAAATGCTTGAAGATATGCTTCGCGCATGTGTTATCTCATTTGGCAAGAAATGGGAGGAATCTCTCCCATATGCTGAATTCTCGTACAACAATAGCTACCAAGCCAGTTTGAAGATGGCACCGTTTGAAGTGTTGTATGGACGTAAGTGCTGAACCCCTCTGAATTGGTCAAAAACTGGGGAACGACCACTTTTTGGTCCAGATATTATCCAACATGCCAAAGAACAAGTCCGAATTGTTCGTGAACATCTCAAGACTGCTCAGTCTCACCAGAAAAGTCAATATGACCGTCATCACAAAGAAATGGTTTATCAACCTGGCGAACAAGCTTACCTTCGTGTTACACCAATGAAGGGCACTCACCATTTTGGAATCAAGGGCAAGCTAGCTCCTAGCTATACTGGTCCTTTCCATATTCTTGCAAGACGTGGAGAAGTGGCATACCAGTTGGAACTGCCGTTGAACCTTTCTCAGGTTCATGATGTCTTCCATGTGTCGCAACTCCGCCGCTGCTTCAAGGATCCTATCCGAGCAGTGGATCATGAAATGCTTGATTTGCAAGAAGACCTCTCTTATCAAGAATATCCGATCCGCATTCTTGATCAAGCTGAACGTCGAACTCATCAGAAGGCTATCAAGTTCCTAAAAGTTCAGTGGTCGAATCATTCCGAAGATGAAGCCACTTGGGAACGCGAGGATGGTCTTCATGATGAATACCCCTCTCTTTCCATCTACCTCCTAAATCTCGGGACGATATTTTCTTTTAGTGGAGGAGAGTTGTAACACCCCTGTAATTAAGCCACAGTGATCCCACCCTAATGATGCCAAGTCATCACCTTTTTCTAAGGTTAAGTGCCAGTTGTCCAAAAATCAAACACAAATTCCAATTTGAATTGCAAGTCAAATATTTACATCTCTAAACATGCAAACAATTTTTTTGGTAATATTGCAAATAATCCCTAAGAAATTGTTTTAAGGAAAACAACATCACCAAAATCCCCAAAATGACCCTAGCCATTTATAATCAGAACCAGCAGCACTTAATGAGCCCAATTAAATCCAAACATAGTTTTAGACATTTAAAAATGGCCTCAAACCTTGTGTGCTAACCCAGAGTATTGCCTAGTATTTATGTGACAAATTTCATGCGCAGCAAAAATCATTTGAATCAAAAACAAAATACAAAACAGAGACAAAATGGAAAATAGAAAAGAAAAAGAAAAGAAGACAGAAAATGCTACTGTGCTGATGGGCTTAGAGTGCACAGTGCACAGCCCAGCCCAGCAGCTAGGTCATCGTCCTCCTCCGGCAGGTGTCACCCGTGTGCGCGCTGCGCCACAGATACCGCATGCGGCCATCCCGCGGCCTCCCCGCCGACACCGACGCCTACAAGCCCTCGCCCGCGACCCTCTGGACAACCCTAGCTCCTCTCTTCCATTTCCCTCACATCGACTTCTTCCTCCCATGGCACTGCCGAGCCGCCTTCGCGATGGCCTGTGTCGTTGCCGCGGCCACCGTCGTCCCCACACCGAGCCTAGGTGTCCGTCAGCACCAACGTCGTCCACCGCGTCGTCTGCGACCACCCGTTCGTGCTGGGAGACCCTGCATCACCGGATCCATCGTCGTCTCCTTCCTCTGGACCGCCTATGATCTTCCTCGAATCCAGCCGCTCAGCTGCTACTAGCCTCTCGCTAGCCTTCCTTGTGCCTTCACGGTAAGTAGCAGCATGTTTCCCCTCATTTATCCCTATCGATTTTGAGCTCTAGCCGCCGCTGCCATGTGAGCCAAAGCTCAGCGCTGCTCGAGTTCATCACCGACGATGCTCCGGTGACCATTTGGTCATGCGCCGGTGTCCAACGGCCTCGCACGCGCCCGTAGTGCATCGCTGGCCAATTAGTTCACTTGCTCACGCACTGCTGCTGCTAACCCGCACACACCCGAGCTCCAGCCGCCGCCAAAGTCGTCGCCCCCGTCGCCACAGGCCACCTTCGGCCACGCCACCGCCACCATTGGATGTGCCGCACTGTGGCCATTCCAGAGCAACCACCCGCGCATCGAGCCGTGGCCTTTGTCGCGTTTCCGGCGATCCGCGTCTGGCCATTGCCGGTGGCTAAATGCTGGTTAAACCCGGCTTAATTAGCCGCTGATTACTCCGCTATGTCGCTGACAATCGGGTCCCACGCCCTAATTAAACACTAGATTAAATAAATACTAATTAAACTAACTACTGTTCTACTTACATGTGGGTCCTACCCCCCTCTAACTAATCTCTATAAAAACTAAACCCTAATTAACCCATTGTCTATGACAAATGGAGCCCCCACCACTGTTCCAGTGGATAAGGGCCGCCCAGTCAGCTGCTGAGTCAACAGCTGGGCCCACCTGTCAGCCTCTGTTGCAAAATAACTGGGTACACTTCTGTGTACCCATAGAATTTAGTATTTAAACTATTTCAAAATTAAAATAAATCAGAAATTCCAAAAATTCTAATAAACTTTGGAAATTCATATAAAATAACCATAACTTATATGAAAATAATTTATATCTGAAAGATGATCAGAAAAATATAATGAATCCGAATATGTCATGCACATCCATGACAAACGCCTCTAACATAATAAACATTGAACTTTTGCATCCAGATCAATACAGACAATAATACCTGGAGCTGGGAAAATATTCCTGGATATTTTTCCACTTCATTAAAAATACATAGTAATGCATTAGAGCATGTCACCAACACATATTGCCATGACATGCATCTGCATTGCATTGTATGCCTATTATTTATCTATTTCCCCCTCCTCTGCTCTCTTTTTGGGTAGACCCCGAGACCACTAACGCCATTGAGTATGGCTACGCACCTGACGATCAGTTCACTTCAGCAGAGCTTCCAGGCAAGCAAACCCCCCTTGATCATTCCGATATCGCCCATTCTTCCCCTCTACTTCTTGCATTAGAGTAGAGTTACAGTTGTTGATTATCGGTAGATCCTATTCTGATGCATAGCCTGATGTTGTCAACTGCTATTGATACCTTACATGTTATCCTATTATGCTTAGTATAGACATGGTTGAGTCACATCAGTGGCTCTACATCCTTGTCCGTGTTGCCATGCTATATTATCGGGCCGTGATCCCCTCTGGGTGATGATCACGGATATACTTGTACTATAACACTATACATGTTACATACTAAAGTCGGGTTGGCTTGGAGAGCACCCGCGAGTGATTCTGAAGTCGGGTCGGCTCGGAGAGCACCTGCGAGAGATACTATGGCGGAACGACAGGGCAGTCGGAGACCATCCAGAGAGTGGTGGGCATGGTCCCTGGTCGGGGTCTGCGAGTTACCAAGTCGGTGCGACAGGGTGTCAGATAGATATCCTCTGAAGGAGGTGAGACTTGACCCCTGGTCGTCTCTGTGAGTTATTAATAATACGACTAAACAGATTTGGGTATTTAACCGAGACTGCCACTGGCATATACGCACTAACCGTCGTGCGGGATAATGGTTATGGGACCCTTGGCGTCGTCAGTTTCTCTTGAAAGCTCTGTCAGACGTCACAGTAAATGCGGGCTGATTGTTGGGGTGAGTCGGTTATGCCTGCTGTGTATACAGAGGTGGGCTTGGTCCCCGGCCAGACGCACAACATGCAGGAGTGGTTGGGGTGAGCGGACGAGCACCCCCTTCGTGCTTAGGATGTAGATCGGCGTGCTGACCTCTCTAGAGGGCTTAGGTAGGACTTCGGCATGTCAATTATCCGAGGCCAGGCATGATCCGCAGAAAAGTGTGTCCGGCCAGAGGTAATCGAGCGTATCAGGGCTATTTGGTGCACCCCTACAGGGAAGACAAATATATTCGAGTAGCCACGTCCATGGTAACAGACGGCTTCGAGATGTATCCCGAGCTTATACTAACTTAAACTGGATACTTAATAAAAGACACCCAGATAAAGACTGGAAGAGCTCAATGATCGCTTTCTCGCAGGGAGTCGAGAGAGGATCTCTGGGTATGATACTACTACATATTTACAATAATGTTATTATATTCGCTTCTCTCTTCGGATGCTGCAAGCGTGGATAGTCTTCGTTAAGTTGAGCCTCTCCCCATTATTCAGGCCTTTCTGCAGTATAGTCCAAAGATATGGCCTCATTCCTTTGATACTGATGCATATCTAGTATAGTTATGATGTAAGTCTTGCGAGTACTTTGGATGAGTACTCTCGGTCACTTTGCTACCTTTTTTTTCCTCTACCCGGTTGGTGCATTAAGATGATGGCGCCATGGATTCAGGAGAACCCCAGGGCGAGTACTACGTGGAGACCGACATCGACGAGTAGTTCGGAGGTCCCAGGCAGGAGGCCTGCGCCTTTTCAATCTAGTGTCTTTGTTTTGCTCAGCCTTCTTAAGGCAAAAACTTGTTTAACTTGTTTGTACCCAGACTTATGTTGTTTGTTGACTAATGTATTATGGGTCCTCGTGACCCTGGTTTGTAATATGAAGATTTATGTTTAAATTTGTGTCGTATAGTTGTGTTGTGATATTAACATGGAGTCATCGTTCGTGATTGTGCATGCTGCGTGTATGGTTAGTGCACAATTATGAATGGGGGCGTAACAAAAGGGGAGGGCCAGGGGCGGCCTATGGGCCCCAACACGCCCTCTCCACTCACCCTAGGGATGGAACACGACGGGGGGCACACAGGCCCCACATGGCTCCCCTGCCTCGCTCCTTCGGTTGCCTGCTCCATATGTACCTCCTGGTTCCCGAACTATTCATGAAGCATTTTTTACTACCGCCACAGAATGATATTCATGATCCGAGGAGGAGCCCTACTGGACAGCCTATCTGGTACCCTGCCAGAGGGGAATTCACCGCCGATCTTCATCAACAATGCCTTCCAGCCGCTGCCCGATGAGGTGTGAGTAGTCTACCCCAGACTACGGGTTTGTAGTAGTGGCTATGCAGCAAATCTGTCAATATGCCTTGATAATTAGATCACATGAGTTGCCCTACATGATTCTGATCACTTGTGTAATTCTTGTGGTGGATCTTTTGATATGTGATGAATAATTACTTTATGGCGCTGTTATCATGGTTGCATGGATTATTTACAGATTTATATCGCTCTCCATTTTATTAGTCTAATCATTGGTCAGTTTAGATGAAAGAACAGTAGTGGGAGTGGTGTGCATTCGATGGAGTAGATCCCAATTTGTGAAGTATTCTCAGTGATAGAAAAGGGAGAAAAGTTTTCACGGATTTGCCTTACTAAGGCTAAAAATATTGCATAAATCCTCTATCTAGTGGTTATGTCTTCAACTGTATGTCATCATGCCCTATGCAATGCTCTATTTAATTACTTAATACTCAAGTGTATATGGGGGTTCCGATCACTTTGACTGGAATATTACCTATTAGATGCAATGGATGTTGGTATTTTGGATTTATGGATGTACCTTCTATATAACATTATCCCAACCTACGTTTATAATGCCACGATTGTATGAATTGCTCAATTCACATGCCTATGCTTATTATTATGTGCCACCGTTTTTATGAGAGATGCTACTAGTGAACCTATGAACCACGATCCAATTTCCTTCATAAGAAAACCTCCAAAATCTCATTGATTTGCACTTTTATTTTTAGTTAGTATTTCTATTATACCTACTAATAAAGGAAGATGCATTTCTCCATTTTTTGGTCTGTCCTGGAAACTCCTCCAAACTGTCCCTAAATTTAAAGTAAATTACCCACCCTGCAACCAGTAAGTGAAACAACCCTTGATTGTTTTTTCTTATATAAAGGGATTTTTTCATCCATCGTGGGGCCCTCTAGTTTTTTCATCCGTCGTGAGACCGACCTTTTCTTTTCCTTCTCATACACGGATCAAGGATCAAGTCCAACATCGATCCATTGAGAGCACATTGGCTTGCATGGGTCTTCGGATATGTACCCATGCGTGCCGGCCGGCGGACGAATATTCAAGTATGTGTATACACATGGAGTGCGAGTATTTGGATATGAATATTCGAATACATGTATATACATGGAGTGCGAGTATTCATATACGTAGTTGTACTACGCATCGAGGATCAAAACCAAGATCGATCCAAGGATATGAATATTTGAATACGTGTATATACATGGAGTGCGAGTATTCGGATGCATGTATGCATACACGCGAGTATTCGGATACAAAGTTGTACGACGCATCGAGGATCAAATCCAAGATCGATCCATGGATACGAATATTCGAATACGTGTATGTACATGGAGTGCTAGCATTCGGATGCATGTATGCATACACGCGATTATTCGGATACATAGTTGTACGACGCATCGAGGATCAAATCCAAGATCGATCCATCGTGAGCATGTTGGCTTGCACGGGTATTTGTACACGTATGCATGTGCGCCGGCCAACACATGAATATCCGAATACATGTATGCATACAAGCGTTTATTCGGATACGTAGTTGTACGACGCATGTAGGGCCGTAGCTGCACCTTCCACCGATCTCCACCGGCCAGGGCGCTGGCCCCCTCTCCCTGCGGCTGCTTCGGCGGCAGGAGGGAGGGGGACCCGTTCCTCCGCTCTGTAGTTAGGGTTTGGATTTGTAGGTCGTGGTGCGCCGTTGGGGTGGTGGGAGCGGCGCCTGGACGAATAAATCTGTCTCAGCCCCACTCCCACACCGGCGGTGTCCTTCATGGCGGCGTCTTGGAGTTGATGGCATCATGTGTCTGGCGATCCTTCAGATCGGCAGCGTTAGGGTTCAAGGATGGTGTTGGCGAGGCGGCGGCGGCGACTCCATCAGGTGTGTCTCTCCTTCTGCTCTGTCCTCATTGCTGTGGCGTTGTCTTCGACGTCATGGTGGAGCAGGGAGGTTTGGTCGTTCAGGAATACGCGCAGACGGTTGTCTACGCAAATGACAGCTGGAAGATGGAGCATCTTGTGCTGGGTTTGTGGTTGGAGGCTGACAGTTCCGGTTTTCTCCTCCGACGTCGTCGTCACGCGGGGGTGTCAGTTCTGAAATTCGATGGCGTGTCCGGGGACATGTTGCCCCGGTCTGATTCTTTCAACGGTAATGGTTTTGCTTCTGGCAAACTACTTTGGAGGTCCGTAAAGTTACAGATCAGCGATGGAGCCGCGTCGAGCTTGGGTAAAGAGGTGATCTGTATTCTTCCCCTTTGGTGGCCACTTCGGTGGTGTCGAGGAAAGGGACAGACGCTGGTATTTTGCATAGGATTTTTCTATCTTTTCAGTCATGTAAGATCGGTGCTTACGTGCCTTGTAACTTGATCTTTATTCTATAAATGAGACACGTATTACCATGCAAAAAAATAATATATACCTATAATAATCTATCTAAAGGAAAACCATTCGTATCTCATGTAGGATGTAGCGATGTTTCGGACCACGTCTTCGCTCCAAAAACTTCGTTCACCTCCTGTCTGGCCGCACAGCCTCATTCGGCCTCGGCCTACGTTCCAGTTCTTGGGCCAGCCCCACCATCATGCATACACCATCAACGTTGTTAATCCACATGGATATTTCGTGTTGAATAATCCCGCATGGCTCCTTTAAAATGATTCTCATCAATTTCTATACATTCAGCATCATTGTCTGGTGTGAGCTAATTAAAGGCACGTGGCCCTGTGGTGCATAAAGGCCATGTTTGAAATCAATATGCCAAGACAAAGAGATCCAGGATTCTTGAAACATGCATGGTGTGGAAATAATGGGAGAGAGACCATCGGCTCATGCATGGTGTAATTATGTTGGGGATTCGTGGTGGATTGAGAGAAGAGAGCCCCCCCCCCCCGATTAAATCGGGCAGTCGGCTAAGTAAAAGGGATTTCAAAGAGTGGGATTCGTGAGACACTCATATGTGGAATGAGAGACCACGATTAAATAGGCGCTCATGTGCAAACAATTGGCTAATTAAATCGTGAGACATGCATGATAAAATTAATGGGCGGGAGAGGTCGGATTAAATAAGTCCATCAACTAAAATGTCCAATTCTTAAGTGCAACAAGTTTATTTCATTTGAATTAACAAGGCGGGACCTACATTATTGGTAAAATTGACTTGAATACCACAATTTTGTTATCCCGTTGCAACGCACGGGCCCTTTTGCTAGTATTTCAAAAATATATATTTTATCTATCATTATCTACTCATTACTTGTTGCAACTAGCAAGGCTACTATGATTGACAACCACGGTAGAGTTGTTGCGGACACAAGTATGTTTTTTTATCTTATTGCAATGCTCCTTGAGTGAGAGAGAATTCCTTGCCCTTACCTTCTCTTGGTTCAATAAACCTTGAGTTACCTATTTAAGGGAAAATCTTGTCACTATCTGCAAGCTCTACGCTTGGAGGCCCATCACACCGCCCGACGACAAGTTATCTGTAGGTAGTAGATGACACCAACATACACCCCAGTTTTTTCCAGTTTTGCTTTACGTAGCATCCTAGGGAAAGATAAACTTAATGGAACAAACTTTGCGACTTGGTTTCGTAACCTGAGAATTGTTCTCAGGCATGATAAGAAGGAATATGTTTTAGAAACCTCAATTCCATAGGAACCGGACGATGATGCATCTGCTGCTGTTAGGGATGAAAATGGAGTGGAAACTTTCTGCTTTTCCGGAGAAAAAATGGAAACGGAGAGGAAATATGAAAACGAAAATGGAGATTTGCAAAACGGAAGTGGAAATGGAATTTTTTATGCGGAAATGGAAACAAAAATGGACCGGTGTTTTCCGGTGGAACAGGCATGGAAACGGAACTTGCCGTTTCCGTGAATATGGAATTTTCGTTTTAACAATAGACCTATGGCTGCTTTGTAGCCCAACACTGAACAACACACAATGACACAATGAGTAGAATGGATCTGAGGGCCAACTTCTACTACCACACATGTGCTCACCTTGATCCTATAATTGTCCAGTACTACTACAATACTACACTAAGTTGCTAACATAATCATATTATTTTGTAGCCATGTTAACAATTCATTAAATTTGTTTGTTTTTGTGTGTATTTCTCTATGATTCAAGGGGTGTTTAAGTACCGGTCAACACCCACTTCTGTTTCCGTGTCCGCTTTGTATTCGCTCTGTGTCCGTTTCCGGTAGTATCTATTTCCAAATTCATTTCCGGGGTTTCTGTATTCGTTTCCGCTTCTGCAAAAATATATGAAAACAAATGTGGTAGCACTCAGTTCCGTCCGTTTCTGCTTCGTTTTCATCCCTAGCTGCTGTTAAGAATTCGTATTGAAGATCATGTGATAAATCTACCAGGATCTGTAGCTTAATGCTTGCCAATATGGAACCTGGCTTGCAGTAGAAATCAAGAATATAGAGGCTTTTGATATGATTGAGAGTCTCGAGGGTATGTTTCAGACTCATGTCCGGACCGAGAGATTTAATGTCTCAAGGTCCTTGCTAGAATGCAAGCTGAGGGAAGGCAACCCATTGAGCCTACATGTGTTTAAGATGGTTGGTTACATGCAGATCTTAGAGAAGCTTCGTTTCCTGGCCAGTCAAGAGTTGGCTACTGACATGATCCATGGAGGAGCTCCACCCTTGGCCGGCCACACCTTGTGAGCCCCCCCCCCCCCCCCCCCCCCAAAGTGGTTCCTTCCCTTGCAAGCCTCCTCCAAGATCTGTTGAGGAAAGACCAAAAAAGTGGCTTTCCAAAAAGTGCTTTTCACTATTTATGACCGTTCAAACCGAAAATATTTATGTAGGCCTAGAACATTTCCAGTACCCACTAAAATAATTTTGGACCCATTCCGGAACATTTCCGGATCAGTGATTTTCATCAGCGAAAACTACCACTGCGTTTCCGGAAGCTCCGGAACATTTCCGGTTTTTTTCTCCGGAAAATTTTTAGAAGTTACCAGAACAATCTGGCAACCTCAAAAAAGTTCCCGGCGCTTGCCGAAACCTTTTTGGCTCAATGGTATACTCCGAAACAACTTTTCGGTTTTACCAAAACTTTTCTGGTGTTCTCTCCGGAACTTTTTCGTTGTCTCCGAAACTTTTCCGGTGACTTTTTCTCAGACTCCCTGTCCAGTATTCAGCAATGACCCTTAAGCGCGTGACCCTGTAGGTTCGGTGAAGTATAGACATGACCGGAACACTTTCCGATCAATGAGCAACATCGGAGCCGTGGACACCCATATTGACCCCTATACCCACACGAATAAATATTCGAGTGAACCTCTAGTTGCCGTGTGCTATTCCTGATGCTTCACGATATGTTACAAATACCCGAGGTGAGACTTATCGGCATCCCCGTGGATTAACAACTTGTCCACTATGCCAGTTACCTCATTACCGGCTTTGTTTTCTTTTCTCGTTCCCGTGTACCTGCATCCCCGTGATCAAATCACGCCGTGTCTGGCCAGACGATGATGGATACCGTGACACCGAGAGGGCCCAAAGAATATATCTCCATCATCGGAGGAGCAAATCCCATCTTGAGCTATCAAGTTACTTGTCATACTTTTCCATGAACCCGTAAGCCACCGTAATAGCCACCCATTTACGGATGACGTTTAACAAACCCCAAAGTTCATGAAGCAAGTGCGAAGGAACTCGATACTCTCATGGTCTAAGGAATTATGCAAACATTAACTTTCTCTGTGTTATTAACCATTAACTTGTGATGAATGTATCTCATAGCATAACATCAATTCGGGTCGATTCAACACAAATGTTCTTCTAACATTTTGTCCTCAAAGTTGCCGGCATAGTCATGCCCATGATCAGGAAAACAGAACCATCATGCAACACTTGAGCTAGTCTTAGAGGCCAAACTAGGAATACATTTTACCATTTATTATTCCACATGTGCATATGAGTCTTCCTCCGAGACTCGTGGTTATTGCAGACTCGAGAACCATAGTAGTTATTGCACGGAATATAAACATAATTACAAACATGGAGATAAATAATAACATTTCTTATTGCCTCTAGGGCATATCTCCTACAACATTTCCCCGTAGGGACAGACACATGAGCAAAGAAGGATACATGTCGGTCAATCAATGTATCCGGAGCAGTTGCATACTACCAAGGCTCAGAGGAAGCACAAAGAGGAATTTCCCTGTAAGGAAGGCTACCATAGGCATACAACTAGCTGTCGAACCCCACACATAGCAATACATATCACACGTACGCATAACATGCAAGTATGTGTTGTACAACATGGCATCACAACATAACTCTACAACTCTAACATGATATTACAAACATGGGTCTCATGACCCAACATACAAAGTGATACAAGCAACGGAAGCATAAACATGTCTGAGTACAGACAACTAGAAATGAAAAAGGCTAAGGAAGCCTGTCTATCTACATGACCCTCCATAGGAGCCAGACCTCTATCTGGGATTCCCAAGCTACCCGGTCAATGTCGAACTCCATGTGGAACTACTAGTGAGACTGAAGTCTCCTCTGCAAAAACATAATTAAGCAGCCGTGAGTACAAAGGTACTCAGCAAGACTTACATCAGAACTAACTACCTATGCATCAGGTATCAAAGAAGGGTTTTGTGGGGTTTAATGTAGCAAGCCAGCTTTGACTCAGTGGCTATCTTGTACAATGACTACCAGTATTTTCGTTGAGGTGAGAAAGCGCACACGAGTCCACTAGCTAGTCACCACAACAATACACTACTATGGATCCTCTCCTTTCTCCCTACGAGAAGGCCATCCATAGCACTCACACTTATCTTGCACATTTTAGAGTATCCATTTAAGTTGTCTATGAACCATACAAGTCTCCAAGTAGTCCATATCCGAGGACGCGCCTATTAGAATAGATCATTAACCCTGCAAAGGTGTACTTCTTCACACATGCTTCCATCACTTAGCGCCTGTACGCGAAATGTACTCGGCAGACTTCAAGCAAAAGCCGGCGTGGGTGTGGACCACGACCATTAACCACACAATACTCTAGTCTAGGTCTATCGCCTATCTGAGGCTGAACCCGCAAGGGAAGTCCGGCCAAAGTTTCCATCACGGCCCCAAACGATGTGAACATGGTTCCCATGCCCACCACGGTGGATGGTACTACGCTTGGTACACTGTGCCACGTGCCTAGTCATCCCAAGCCCATCCCATCAGGTAGTACTACACTTGGTATGACCAATAGCACATCCTACAAACACCAGAAACTAGTTGCAACTCCTGGACAGAGATCAGGGCGATTAATAAGTTGAGAGAGGTCATATTTCAAGGCCCAATGTGTGGTAGTAACTATTCTTGGATAACATACATACAACTCAGTTCTTAGGGACGGTCTCAATGAGACAACCCACCATGTACTCCTACATAGCCTCTCATCGCTACCTTTACCAAAACGTGTTCACACACTTAACTCTCAATGGTAGGACATGATCACCACCATTCCAATTCATCCCAGATGAACCAGACCTGACACAACTCTAAGCAATAGCAAGCATGGCATGGATGAAGTCACATCATGGTTCAAGCAACTCCTAATCATGCTAGGAAGGTTTAGCTATTTACTGTGACAATGACAGGTCATGCAAAGAAATGGGTTCAACTACCGAAATAGGTAACAGTTGAAACATTGTTGTCCAAATGCAATAAAAGAGAGCAAGAGTGAGAGAGTGGGATTGTATCGGGATGATCAAGGGGGTTTGCTTGCCTGGCACTTCTGAAAATGAAATTGCACTTCATCAGTGTCAACGGTCACTACGTCGGAAACGTCGGCTACCGAGGAGGAACAAACACCGACAAACAAGAAGAAACACAATCAATGCAATGCAACAAACATGATGTATGATAATGACATGGCAACATGCTGTGATTTGGGATAATGCATTTAGCAACAAATTTAAATGAAGTTGAATTGAACCGAAAATTTTACAGATGGGTAGATTAGATTTTTCAGACCATTTTTCATATATAACTTATTTCATTTGGAGTTACGGTTTAAAAGTTATGAGTTTTTGAAGTTTAGGGATTTTTCTGAAATAATAAATCCTTTTTGATTTATCTAAATTCTAGAAAATCCTATTACTGCATCAACAGTGCATCATGGTTGCGTCAGCAGCTCAACCGGATCAGCCCAAGTCAAACTTGACCAGTGGGTCCCACTCGTCAGTGACTCAGTGGTTAACAGGGCTAATTAGTGGTTAATTTAACCCTAACTAAAAGTGTCAGTGGGCCTGGGCCCACATGTCAGCGAGTCAGTGGTTAATTAAGGTTAAAACTAATCTTAACTAAAATTATTAGGGGGCCTGGGGCCCACTATCAGTAACCCAGGGGGTCATTAGGTTAGTGCCTAACCAGTGTTTAACCGGAGATAGGCCGTCGGTGAGGTGCCGCGACGGCGGGGTGGCTCGAAAACGCAGCTCAGGGCACCATTCGATGCGCGGATGGTACCGTTGGAAAGCTGGGCCTCGTCCGCATCGACTGGCGGTGGAATGGGACCAAATGGTCATCGGAGACAACGACGGTGATCAAATCAGCAGCGGCCGGAGCACGGCAAGGATCGGCTACTCGCTACAGGGCACGACAAGGTTAGCTAGGGGGTGTGTTCATCTCCTGAGAGCATCCCGAGCACGATGACATGCTCAGGTGCAAGCTACGTCGTCTGCAGCCACTGTGGCATCATGGCCAGCGGCGACGAGCTCTCGTGCTCGAATGTGGAGCTAGCTAGAGGAAGATAACAGCGCGGGGATGAGAGGGGAAAGACGCAGCGGCTCACGGAGAGATCATAGCAAAGCTCAGCGGGCTCGGAGATGGCTCAAGTGAAGCAAATCGATGACAGCAATCTCGGGCACCCGAGGGAGAAGAAGACCGTGGTGATGGGATTGCAGGGTGTCCTGCGATGTGTGGCTCGGTGGAGAGGAAGAAGGGGTCGCTGCGGTTCTTCTTGACACGGTGAGGGAGTGCGGGGACGGCGGTGGCTATGACTACGGCGGTGGCACGGCCATGGAGGCTTCGTCCATGGAGCGGGGCGAGCGAGAGAGGGCGAGGGGGAGAAAGAGAGGAGGCCGGTTCAATCTGGATCACTCTCGCGAGTCTATCCACGACGTCGACGTGTAGCGGGAAGCAGGAGGTGGCCGGGGGCGCGTGCGCGCGTGCGTCAGCCACACGATCCTTCCTCCTGGCGGGAGGAGCGAGGCGACTGGCACTGTGGGTTGGTGGCCGCACAGTGCTGGGCCAAGTACTCTCTCTCCTGTTTTCTTTTTCTTTTATTTTCAGTTTTCTATTTTTGCGGTCTATTTTTTTTTAATTTACTATAAATACTAAACCAATTTAGTTGCTTCTGATAATTTTTGTGTGGACTAGTTGGACTATTCCAGTGCCCCTCACAATTTTTCAAAATTATTGGAGTGATAAAACTATTTATAGCATTTTATAACTCCAACTCAAATACTTATTGGATTAATTCAAAGAACAAAAATGTCCTTGAAAAATATGCATCATCCTTGGTAGAGGCTTTCACCTTTTTCCATAAATCATGAACATTTTTAAGGGCATTTTGGGTTGATTGAAATATTTTTTTAAGTTCAACCTATTTGAATTAATTTGGTGCGAGGGTTTGGACATCCCCATTTCAATTTTATTTAAATTTAAACATGATGCAAACAAGATGCTAGCACTAGGGCTTTACCATACTAGGGGTGTGACACCAAGACCACTATCCAGCATGCAACTCGAAGTATTAAGTTCATGGCAACCAGAGCTTTGCAATAAGCAAGATGACATAATGTAGACAGTAAAATATCAAGCAATATGACAAGAAACCATCGTTTTATCCTTAGTGGCAACAATACAATATGTGTCTTGTCCCTTTCTGTCACTGGGATATAGATCACCACAAGATTAGAACCAACTACAATGCACCACTCCCTCTGAAGAAACTACTCGTCAAACTTGACCAAAGAAGACAAATAGATCGGAGAGAATACAAAGCTATTTAATCATACAGCAAGAAAACTTCAAAAGATTCAATTGAATTCAATGAACAATCTGATCATAAAGTGACAATTCATCGTATCCCAACAAACACACCACCGATTACATCGAATTGATTCCGATTATGTGAGGCAGCTCACAGGAACTTGGTATTGAAGATCAAAAAGAGAAAGAGAGGGCCATCTAGCTACTGCTATGGACCCTAAGGTCCTAAGGGAACTACTCACACATGTTCATGGAACAGAAACTTCCCGTGGTGGATTCCCCCTCCGGCAGAGTGCCGGAACAGGCCTCTAGATTGGATCTCCTTGGAACAGAAACTTGCGGGGGTGAAACAATTAGGAGAAAAATCTTGCAAAGGGTTTCACGAAATATGGAATTTATAGGCAGAGGAATGGACGTAAGGCGGTGCTTGTGGGGCCCACACAGGCATGGGGCACGGCCAAGGCCCTGGCCACGCCACCAAGCTGTGTGGAGGCCCTGTGGGTCCCCTCATCTCACTCCGATGCTTTTTGGAACCTTCATGCCCCAAAAAAATCGTATAAAATCCTCAGGGTTTTTTGACCTCCAGAGATATTGATTTTCTGTAAAGTCAAAAACATGCAGACAATAGCAACTGGCACTGGGCACTGAATTAATAGGTTAGTCCAGAAAAATCATATAAATTGCTTTAAATAGTATTCAAAAGTGATAATATAATAGCATGAAATAATAAAAAATTATAGATATGTTTGAGACGTATCAGCATCCCCAAGCTTAATCCCTACTCGTCCTCGAGTAGGTAGATGATAAAACAAAGATAAATTTTGAAGTTGAATGTTACCTAGCATAATCTTGATCAAATGTTGTAAGGTGTTTGTGAACTCAAGATAAAAAATATTCATGGTAATAATCTATCAATTTGACATTAAAACAATGATACATGAGCATATGGATAAACAATCATTGGCTTTCAAGAATAAATATGCTAAATATCATGATTCCATACTGAAAATTATTAAGCAGGTGTATCACAAGAACATAGTATACTAAGTCTTCATCGTAGGGACAGACGAATCGTGGAACAGGCTCTGGCTTGGGCCGGGCACAGTAACTACGCCCTCCTCGAACCAATCACTAAACCCCTATGCAATACTTGAGCGTGAGATTTGACCTCAGCACTTCGAATGGCAAATAGAACTATGATGGAGGTTTTAAGTGAAGTCAAAAGTATAAAGAAAGTCTCACACCAATGCAGCTAACTGTTAGGCAATGGAGAGGCCTTACAGTCAATATTGATGCGAGGAGTACTGATTGCCATGCAACGGATGCACTAAAGCTATGAATGTATGAAAGCTCTCCAAATGAACTAAAATGGGGTGTGCATCCAACTTGCTTGCTCATGAAGACGTCGAGCATCTTGAGGATGCTCGTCATTGGAATATACAAGCCAAGTTCTATATTATAAAGATCCCCACTAGTATGACAATTATATGTATGAAAACTCTTTATATATGAAGAAGATGGTGCTACTTTGAAGCACAAGTCTATAAAAAGGATAGTAGTGTGCCCCCTCTCTCTTTATTCTCTCTTTTTAGGCACTTTTGGCCTCTTTTTCTTGGGCTCTTTTTGGCCTCTCTTTTTTATTCCTCACAAGGTAGGGGTAACACTCTAGATGACATCACACTTTTATTTACTCATAACTCATAATGTAAATGATCACTACAAATGAATGCCTCTGCAGTGTACCAGGATGTGCAATGATCTAGCGTAACATGTAAACAATGATGAATGGTGGCCTTGCCACAAATAGCATGCTAGCGTTATATGACCATGCAAAGCAAAATGATAATGAAACTCAAGTCATGTAATGTAAAGTAACAATGGAAGTTTCATGGCAATATATCTCAGAATGGCTATGAAAATGCCATGATACGTAGGTATGGCGGCTGCCACAAATAGCATGCTAGCTTCATATGATCATGCAAAGAAAAATGATAATGAAACTTAATTCATGTAATGTAAAGTAACAATGGAAGTTGCATGTCAATATATCTCGGAATGGCTATGGAAATGCCATGATACGTAGGTACGGTGGCTATTTTGAGGAAGATATAGGGTGTCTTATGTGCAGAAGAACAAGTTCTTCAACGAGATTTGGATGCATCGATGAAGTCTTGCACCATGTCTCAAGGTGAGAGTGGGCAATGCATGGTAACGAAGAGGCTAGCAAAATGTGAGCGGAGGAAGTGCGTACAAGGCCAAAAAAAACACAAATACTTATTGTAAGAACTTAGCAATGGACCCAAAGCAAACGCAGCCCCTACACCCCTAGGAGGAGAGGTTGGGAGAATTTAATCATCGCGTGCTCCTCGACCTTCCACATGTGATTAGACCACTTTAAGTTGCCTTCTACTTGGACCTTACTACCATACTAGCGGTTCACATTTTTATGTAAATTAATGAAGGTACGGCCCCATGATCCTTAACACCCATATTCAATAATAAACATTGACCATTTACCCACACAATCATCCATCACTACCTCAATATTGTCAAACTATTGCAAATAATCAAGCTTATCAAATTCAATGATCTACAAGTTCATGCAAGTTTTTATTTATACCACCAATGTATACCTATCATGTCTAGGACCAACATATAATTCAAACAAACTACCAATTGCTATTCAACTCTCTAAAAAGATATAAGTGAAGCAAGAGAGTCCTAATCTTTTCTATAAAAGCATGTCATTCCGCCGTGCTCTAACATATATAAGTGAAGTGCAAGAGCAATTCTATAATTACCTCTACTCAAAAGATATAAGTGAAGTGCATTGAGCATTCTAAAAATTTATTACACGTGTATCTCTCTCATGGTGTGTGATCAGAACATAATGATTGCAAAGACCAGCAAGCAAAATAAATAAAATAAAATAAAATGATGCTCCAAGCATAGAACATATCATGTGAACAAATTAAAACATAGGCCCAACCGAGACAAACCAATAATTGTTAATGAAGAAAGAGGGGATGCCTTCTGGGGCATCCCCAAGCTTAGACGGTTGAGTCTCCTTAGCTATTTCATTGGGGTACCGTGGGCATCCCCAAGCTTGGACTTTCACCTCTCCTTGTTCCTCTCATATTGATGTCTCCCCTCGATCTTAAAAGCTTCATTCACACAAAACTTCACAAAACTCATTGGAGGTTGCAGCGGTGCTCGGAAATGGGTGGAATGGATCAGGAGGACGACTGCAGTTCTCCCTGTTCCAGTAGCTCATCGGGAGGTGGACGAACGGCGTCGATCCCCTCTTCTCCGGCGGAGGCAAACTACAGTGGTCGTCGAAATCAATGATTCCTGCAGGGGTTTGCTCGGGTTAGAGTTTGGACAGCACCAGAAGGTTGCCATGAGTTTAGGCAAGGGGTCAGTTTTGCTGAGTTAGACTAGAGACGGGGTGGCACTGGTGGCCGAACGGCGGAGCTCCTGTGGAATCCGAGGTTGGAGGCCCTCCTGGCCTTGCCTCGACGGCTAGGTGTTCGATTGAGGGTGGATGTGGACTGGTGTGGTGCTGGAAGCGAGCAGGGAATTGACTTTTATAGGTGAGAGATGGTGACAGTCGCCAGAAGCCACCACGGTTGTGCTGGCATGGCGAGGACGGCGAGCTGGCCTTCGTGGCATGGGTCGACATGACAGATGATGGTCTGCGGAGGTAATGCGAAAGCAACGGGTCAGCGAGGAAACCTCCAGCCAGCTCAGCCACAGTTATCGTACGGCGGCTACAATGGTAGAGCTTGGCTGTGTCCGGCGAGCAAGCAGCCGGTAAGGGGGTTGACACCGGTGGGTGTACGTGGACGGTGGGTAGCTAGTTCGCACGACTGGACAAGCCGGGGCCACTGGAGTTGGCGCATCAGACGTGACCCAATGTGTAGAGCACGTGCATGGTGTGCTAGCCTCGCGGTCACCGCATGTCCGGTGCTCCAGGGCACGTCGTCCTTCCAAGCCTTGTCTGGGGTGCCGCCTAGAGCCCAGTCGACTATCTGTGTCGCTAGTTTGGCTAGGGTAGGCCTGAGTCAATGGTTCTTGTCAAGAAACTGTTCAGTATAGAAATTTTGACAAATTACTGGGAGTAAATGAAGGGGTGACTTGGGCTGAATTTTGGTATGGCGCAATGATATAGGAAGGTGCATACACTGTCTAAATTTCAGAATTTTTGAGCAAAGTTTGAATATATATCCTTCACAAAGCTCAATTCTATCTAGAAACTAAATTGAATTGTTTGACTGAAATTTTGTACTAGATAGTGAAATGTTTTGAATATTTTGGAATGATATGAACCAAAGTATTTATGGGAATTATTTGGGGATTTTTAGAAAAATAGAAATATAGGTTGCTTCCCAACCTATAGTAGAAATGATTATTCCTTTAAAAGAAAAAGGAATATTTAGATAAAATAAAAATGAGGATTGGGCTAGAATGTATATGGCAATACTTTGGTAAGATTTTGGGAGCTTTGATTCACTTGGGAAAAGAGAAGAAAAATATTCCCATGCTTTTAAGTCCAAAGAGCCATTTGAATAGAACTCCATAGTCAATCTTCAAATAAAATCCAAATGAACTCCAAATAGTTTTGAAAAGAAAAAGTGCCAAAAATCAAGGTGTCACAAATCTACCCCCCTTAGGATGAATCTCGTCCTCGAGATTCGGTTGCTCAGGGAACAAATATGGATAGGCTGACTTAAGGAAATCTTCTCTTTCCCATGTAGCCTCTTCCTCTGTATGGTGTTCCCACGGTACCTTATAGAACCTGATTACCTTACTTCAGGTGGTTCATTACATCTCACCCAAGATTTTGGCAGGTTTCTCTTCATATGTGAAATCCTTGTTCAACTCGAATTCTCCCATATCTGCCTGCTTAACTAGTGGCGCGATTCACTTTCTTAGCCGTGATATGTGAAAAACATCATGAACTTCCAATAGTTTCGTAGGAAATTCCAATTGACATGCCACTCTGCCTCTTTGAGCTATCACCGAAAAAAGTCCAATGTACCTGGGAGCAAGATTTCCACGGGCATGAAACCTTCTTACTCCTTTCATTGGGGTTACTTGAAGATAGACATATTCCCCTGGTTCAAAACTTACTTCATGATGCCTAGGATAATAATAACTCTTTTGGCAGGATTTGGCTGCTCACAGGTGGTCCTGAATCACCTTGACTTGCTTCTCGGCCTCGAGCATCAAATCCATGCCAAAGATGCGGCTGTCTCCTGTTTGTGACCAGTTTAAGGGGGTACGACATTTACGTCCATACAATGCCTCAAACGGTGACATCTTGAGACTTGCCTGATAGTTGCTGTTATAGGAGAATTCTGCATATGGAAGGCTATCCTCCCACTTGGTTCCATAGGTGAAAGCGCATGGCACACTACAGGAATCAGGGAATTTGCCGTCAGTGGAGCTCTTTGCTGTCAGCTTTTCATCGGGGCAGATGGCAATGGCAATTTTTGTCGTTGGCTGCTGATGGTAAAGGGCCACTGTCGGCAAAGAGCTACTAAAACAGATGGCAAAGTTCCACTGTCGGCAAAGAATGCTTTGCCGTCATCTTAAAGCCCACTGACGGCAAACATTGTGTCTTTGCCATCTGTTTCATAGCCACTGAGGGCAAAGACATGGCCACGTGTCAAGTTTGACGATCACTAAATGGCAGCTGGGTTTGCCGTCTACGTATTGCTCACTAACGGCAAAGATCACCATTTTGCCGTCAGCTTTCGTGCCCACTGATGGCAAAGAGTGTATCTTTGTTGTCTGCTTTTCCCGTACTGATGGCAAAGTGTTAGTAAAAATAAAAAAATAAAAAAACCCTTCACGCCGCATCGAGGGCTCTCTGTTCCTGCACACGCTTCGCTCTCTGCTTTCTGCTCCCGCGCTAGGTTACCCACCGTCGCCGCCGGTCCCCGCCCGTGCTCTAGCGTCGCTGCCGTGCTCTAGCACCGCCGCCTCCTCCTCCACCGTCCCCACCACCCCTCCTCCAATGGCAGCACCGGTGCTGGAATCTCCTCCTGTATCGTAGCGCCGCTGCCGCTTGTACCACCTCCGCCGCTGCTGGAGACAGCTACACCACCACCGAGCACCACCTCCCCCTCTGCCCCATCTGCCCCCACGGTGAGCACCCTCTCCCCTTCCTCCCCATGGATGCATGGATGTATGGATGGATGGATGTATGGATGTATGGATGGATGTTGGAATTAGAAAAAATAGTATGTGCCTCATTTTTGCTCCACACATGTGTTTGAAATTCTAGTTCTCTTGATGATTTTGCACTCTACAGCATGATGAGATGGGGAAATAGTATTTTTATTCTAGTTTTGTTGATGATTCTATAGCATGGGAGTGGAATTCTTTTTAATTCCCTTCTCTCTTGGAAAAAAAGTTCAAGGTTTTCTGGTTGTGTAGAAAGTTTTCACTATGCGAATCTGCGAAAAAGTTCAGGCCAAACCCTGATTACCATGTGTTTGATTAATGATTGCCATGGGTAGTATATTATTATGTTGGTTAGATAAAGGTTGGATAATGTCATTGTTATTATAAGAGTGCTTTTGCTCAATCAAGCTTCAATACCTGAAGGGAATCTTTTTTGAGCAACTAATGATGTGGATTAAATATAGGTAAATTTGATCCATATTATAAGTTAAATGTCGGTACTGTACATCTTTTTTCTTATGAGTGTTGCCTTTGTTCATATAAACTATTTTCTTGAATATCGTATCTGTGTTTTTGGGTGTCAAATGCTTGTCGATAAGATCTACAGGTAAACCAATTCTCTGAAGAAGATTGATGCATCCTTTTGATACGTCTTCGACGTATCTATAATTTCTGATTGTTTCATGCTATTATATTACCAATCTTATATTCTTTATACATCATTTTATATCATTTTTGGGAAGTAACTGATACATCCATTTTGCATTATGTTTTACTACTATTATCTATAGTGTTTTTAATCATTATAACACTTTTTGGAGCAATTCTAATGCCTTTTCTCTCTTAATATGCAAGATTCAAACAAGGAGGGAGAATGCCGGCAGCTGGAATACTGGACCTGAAAAAGCTATGTCAAGATACCTATTTTGCACATCTCCAAATGAGCTGAAATTTCACAGAGAATTATTTTGGAATAAATAAAAAATACTGGAAGCAAAAAGTACCAGAGGGGGCCACCCAGGTGCCCACGAGGCACCAGGGCGCGCAACCCCCCCCCCCCCCAGGCGCCCCCATTTTCGGCTATGTAAGTCATTTTGCCCTAGAAAAAATAAGGAGAAGACTTTTGGGATGGTGCGCCACCGTCTCGAGGCGGAACTTGGGCAGGAGCTATTTCGCTCTCCAGCGGAGAGATTCTGCCGGGGATACTTCCCTCCGAGAGGGGGAAATCGTCGCCATCGACATCACCAACAACCCTCTCATCGTGGGAGGGCCAATCTTCATAAACATCTTCACCAGCACCATCTCATCTCAAACCCTAGTTCATCTCTTGTATTCAATCTTTGTCTCAAAACCTCAGATTGGTACCTGTGGGTTGCTAGTAGTGTTGATTACATCTTGTAGTTGATGCTAGTTGGTTTATTTGGTGGAAGATTATATGTTCAGATCCAATATGCTATTTAATACCCCTCTGATCTTGGGCATGTTGATGATTTGTGAGTAGTTACTTTTGTTCTTGAGGACATGGGAGAAGTCTTATCATAAGTAATCATGTGAATTTGGTATTCGTTCGATATTTTGATGATATGTATGTTGTTGATTCTCTTAGTGGTGTCATGTGAACATCGACTACATGACACTTCACCATCTTTGGGCCTAAGGGAATGCATTGTGGAGTAGTAATTAGATGATGGGTTGGTAGAGTGACAGAAGCATAAACCCTAGTTTATGCGCTATTCTGTAAGGGGCTGATTTGGATCCATATGTTTAATGCTATGGTTAGAGTTATCTTAATTCTTCTTTCGTAGTTGCGGATGCTTGCGAGAGGGGCTAATCATAAGTGGGAGGCTTGTTCAAGTAAGAATAGCACCCAAGCACCGGTCCACCCACTTATCAAATTATCAAAGTAGCGAACGCGAATCAAACCAACATGATGAAAGTGACTAGATGAAATTCCCATGTGTCCTCGAGAACATGTTGCTTATTATAAGAGATCGTTCCGGCTTGTCCTTTGCTATAAAAAGGATTGGGCCACCTTGCTGCACTCTTTGTTACTATTGCTACTTGTCACTTGTTACAAATTATCTTGCTATCAAACTACTTGTTACCGATAATTTCTGTGCTTGCAGAAAATACCTTGCTGAAAACCGCTTGTCATTTCGTTCTGCTCCTCGTTGGGTTCGACACTCTTACTTATGAAAAGGACTACGATTGATCCCCTATACTTGTGGGTCATCAAGACTCTTTTCTGGCGCCGTTGCCGGAGAGTGAAGCGCCTTTGGTGAGTGGAATTTGGTAAGGAAACATTTATATTACGTGCTGAAATTTACTGTCATTTGTCACTATGGAAAGTAATCCTTTGAGGGGTTTGTTCGGCATATCTTCACCTCGACCAGAAGCACCAATAGTTGCTCCTCAACCTACTGCACCTACTGAAAATATTGAATATGAAATTCCTTTGGGTATGATAGAGAAACTGCTAGCTAATCCTTATGCAGGAGATGGAACAATACATCCTGATATGCACTTAATCTATGTGGATGAAATGTGTGGATTGTTTAAGCTTGCAGGTTTATCCGGAGATGGAGTTAAGAAGAAAGTATTCCCTTTATCTTTGGAGGGAAAAGCATTAATGTGGTATTGGCTATGTGATGATACTGATACAAGGGACTGGAACCGATTGAAACTAGAATTCCATTAGAAATTTTATCCTATGCTTTTGGTTCATCGTGATCGGAATTATATATATAATTTTTGGCCTCGTGAAGGAGAAAGCATCGCTCAAGCTTGGGGGAGGCGTAAGTACATGATGTACACATGCCCCAATCATGAGCTCTCGAAAGAAATTATCTTACAGAATTTTTATGCTCGGCTTTCTCATGATAATCAAACTACGCTCGATTCTTCTTCGACTGGCTCCTTTATGAAGAAAACTATTGAATTTAGATGGGATCTTCTGGAAAGAATTAAACGCAACTCTGAAGATTGGCAACTCGACAAAAGTAATGAGTCAGGTATAATACTTGAGTTTGATTGTGTTAAATCTTTTATGGCTACCGATGCTTTTCATAAGTTTAGCACTAAATATGGACTTGACTCTGAGATAGTAGCTTCCTTTTGTGAATCATTTGCTACTCATGTTGATCTCCCTAAAGAGAAGTGGTTTAAATATCATCCCCCTATTAAAGAAAAGATCGAGGAACCTGTTAGTTTTAAAGAAGAAACAATTGTTTACCATGTTGATCCAGTTGTGCCTACTGCTTATATTGAGAAACCACCTTTTCCTGTTAGGATTAAGGAACATGCTAAAGTTTCAACTGTGGTTAACAAAAGTAATATTAGAGCACCTAGACCCTCTGAACAAATTAAAGTTGAACCTAATGTTGCTATGGTTAAATATCTCTTGGTTGATAATATAGATGGGCATGTTATTTACTTCTGCAATGAAGCAGCTAGAATTGCTAAACCTGATCCTAAAGATAAAAACAGACCTGTTGTGGGCATGCCTGTTGTCTCAGTTAAAATAGGAGATCATTGTTATCATGGCTTATGTGATTTGGGTGCTAGTGTGAGTGCTATTCCGTTTACCTTATATCTACAAATTATGAATGATATTGCACCTACTGAAATAGAGGACATCGATATTACTATTAAACTTGCAAACAGAGATACCATTACACCGCTTGGGATCATTAGAGACGTTGAAGTCTTGTGTGGAAAAATAAAGTACCCTACTGATTTTCTAGTCCTCGGTTCTCCACAAGATGATTTTTGCTCCATTATATTTGGTAGACCTTTCTTGAACACTGTTAATGCCAAGATTGATTGCGCTAAAGAAATTGTTAGTGTTGATTTTGGTGGTATGACTCATGAGTTTAATTTCTCCAAGTTCCGTAGACAATCTCATGATAAAGAATTGCCTAGTAAAGATGAAATTATTGGTCTTTCTTCTATTGCCGTACCTCCTACTGGTCCGTTAGAACAATATTTGCTAGACCATGAGAATGATATGCATATGAATGAAAGAAATGAAATAGATAAGATGTTCTTTGATCAACCACCTATCGTTAAACACAATTTGCCTGTTGAAACTCTTGGAGGTCCTCCTCCACCTAAGGGTGATCCTGTGTTTGAATTGAAGCAATTGCCTGATACATTGAAATATGCTTATCTTGATGAAAAGAAGATATATCCTGTTATTATTAGTGCTAACCTTTCAGCGCATGAAGAAAAGAGATTACTGAAAACTCTGAGGAAGCACAGAGCTGCTATTGGATATACTCTTGATGATCTTAAGGGCATTAGTCCCACTCTATGTCAACACAAAATTAATATGGAGCCTGATGCGAAACCAGTTGTCGACCACCAACGACGATTAAATCCTAAGATGAAAGAGGTGGTAAGAACTGAAATATTAAAACTTCTGGAAGCAGGTATAATCTATCCCATAGCTGATAGTAGATGGGTAAGTCCCGTTCATTGTGTCCCTAAGAAAGGGGGTATTACCGTTGTTCCTAATTAATGATAAAAATGAACTCATTCCACAAAGAATTGTGACTGGCTACAGGATGGTAATTGATTTTAGAAAAATTAAACAAAGCTACTAGAAAAGATCATCACCCCTTACCTTTCATTGATCAAATGTTAGAAAGATTGTCTAAGCATACACACTTTTGTTTCCTAGATGGTTATTCTGGTTTTTCTCAAATACCCGTAGCACAATCTGATCAAGAGAAAACGACCTTCACTTGTACTTTTGGAACTTATGCTTATAGACGTATGCCTTTTGGTTTATGCAATGCACCTGCTACCTTTCAAAGATGTATGACTGCTATATTCTCTGACTTTTGTGAAAAGATTGTTGAGGTTTTCATGGATGATTTCTCCGTTTACGGAATTTCTTTTGATGATTGCTTAAACAAACTTGATCGAGTTTTGCAGAGATGTGAAGAAACTAATCTTGTCTTTAATTGGGAAAAGTGCCACTTTATGGTGAATGAAGGTATTGTCTTGGGGCATGAAATTTCTGAGAGAGGTATTGAAGTTGATAAAGCTAAGGTTGATGCTATTGAGAAAATGCCATGTCCTAAAGATATCAAAGGTATAAGAAGTTTCCTTGGTCATGCTGGTTTCTATAGGAGATTTATTAAAGACTTCTCTAAAATTTCTAGGCCTCTTACCAATCTTTTGCAAAAAAGATGTTCCATTTGTTTTTGATGATGATTGTCTAGAAGCCTTTGAAACACTTAAGAAAGCCTTAACCACTGCACCTATTGTTCAACCACCTGATTGGAACTTGCCTTTTGAAATTATGTGTGATGGTAGTGATTATGCTGTTGGTGCTGTTCTAGGACAGAGAGTTGATAAGAAATTAAATGTTATCCATTATGCTAGTAAAACTCTAGACAATGCCCAAAGAAATTATGCTACTACTGAGAAAGATTTTCTAGAAGTTGTGTTTGCATGTGATAAATTTAGATCCTACACAGTTGATTCTAAAGTAACTGTTCACACTGATCATGCTGCTATTAAATATCTTATGGAAAAGAAAGATGCTAAACCTAGACTTATTAGGTGGGTTTTATTGCTACAAGAATTTGACTTGCATATTATTGATAGAAAGGGAGCTGAGAATCCCGTAGCAGATAATTTGTCTAGAATAGAAAATGTTCTTGATGACCCACTTCCTATTAATGATGACTTTCTTGATGAACAATTAGCTGTCATAAATGCTTCTCGCAATACTCCTTGTTTTGCAGACTATGCTAATTATATTGTTGCTAAATATATACCACCTAGTTTCACATACCAACAAAAGAAAAAGTTCTTCTATGATTTAAGACATTACTTCTGGGATGACCCACATCTCTATAAATAAGGAGTAGATGGTATTATTAGGCATTGTATACCTGAGCATGAATAGGAACAAATCCTATGGAAGTGTCATTCCGAGGCTTACGGAGGACACCATGCGGGAGACAGAACTGCACACAAGGTATTACAATCCGGTTTTTATTGGCCTACACTTTTCAAGGATGCTCGTAAGTTTGTCTCATCTTGTGATGAATGTCAAAGAATTGGTAATGTTGGTAGACGTCAGGAAATGCCTATGAATTATTCACTTGCTATTGAACCATTTGATGTTTGGGGATTTTATTATATTGGACCTTTTCCTAAATCCAATGGGTATACTCATATTTTAGTTGTTGTTGATTACGTTACTAAGTGGGTAGAAGCTATTCCAACTAGTAGTGCTGATCATAACATTTCTATTAAAATGCTTAAAGAAGTTATTTTTCCAAGGTTTGGAGTCCCTAGATATTTAATGACTGATGGCGGTTCACATTTTATTCATGGTGCATTCCGTAAATTGCTTGCTAAATATGATGTCAACCATAGAATTGCATCTCCCTATCACCCTCAATCTAGTGGTCAGGTAGAATTGAGCAATACAGAAATAAAATTAATTTTGCAAAAGACCGTTAATAGATCTAGAAAGAATTGGTCTAAGAAACTTGACGATGCACTATGGGCTTATAGAACTGCTTATAAAAATCCTATGGGTATGTCTCCTTATAAAATGGTTTATGGAAAAGCATGTCATTTGCCTCTTGAGTTAGAACATAAAGCATATTGGGCAATTAAAGAACTCAATTATGACTTTAAACTTGCCGGTGAAAAGAGGTTATTTGATATTAGCTCATTAGATGAATGGAGAACCCAAGCCTATGAAAATGCCAAATTATTTAAGGAAAATGTTAAAAGATGGCATGATAGAAGAATTCAAAAACGAGAATTCAAAGTGGGTGAGCAAGTTCTATTGTACAACTCTCATTTGAGATTCTTTGCAGGAAAGCTTCTCTCTAAATGGGAAGGACCGTATATTATCGAAGAAGTTTATCGCTCTGGAGCCATCAAAATAAACAACTCCGAAGGCACTAATCCGAGAGTGGTGAATGGGCAAAGAATTAAGCATTATATTTCAGTTACCCCCATTAATGTTGAAACTAATATTATTGAAACAATTACACTGGAGGAATACATAAAAGAGACCTTCCGGAACACTCCAGAACCCTGAAAAGGAAGAGGTATGTGATACGGTAAGTAAACCGACTCCAAAAAATCCAAAAAAATATTTTCTGCCTGTTTTGGAATATTTAGAAAAATACAAAAATAAGAAACAGCGGGGGGGACCCACCTGGTGCCCATGAGGCACCAGGGCGCACCACCCCCCCAGGCGCACCCTGGTACCTCATGGGCCCCACGTGAGCCTTCGCGACTCCGTTTTTCTTCTGGATTACTTGTTTTGCAAGATAAAAATTCTTCATATATACTCCCGTATGTTTTGACCACCGTATCACAGAAATCTCCTCTGTTCTTGTTTCGTGATGTTTTCTATCAGACCTAGATCGCCATGGCTCCCCAAAAGCTCTGTGCCAAGCACCGCATTGTGCAACCATCGCCGGGCAAACGCCCCTACAGCGAGGTTTACTATGAGTTGTTGTCAGGAGAAGAAGACAATGGCTAGGAGGACAAGGTCGAGGAAGTTGCAGGAGCCCAGGCTCCGGAAGGAGAGCAAGCCATCCCCATGGAGGAGACCGCAGAGAAGGGAGATATACTTCAACCGTTATATGATCATCTCTCCCCATCCGTAATCTAGGCCCTAAGAGTCTTTGAAATAGTTTATGTTCAGAATACATCTCTCACTCGTGAAGTTATTTTGTTGGAAGAGCAAAACATCGCACTTCGGAGCATCAACCGCAGATTGATGTATCTGCTTGAGCTGAAAGACAAGCTTGCTACTTCACCATCACCACCATCACCGAAGAAGGAGACTTGAGCACACGGGTATGGGAACTCCCCTTGGCTTGTGCCAAGCTTGGGGGAGGTGCCCCGGTATCGTATCACCATCACTGTTATTATCTTTACCTATTTTAGTTCGATCCTTAGTTATTTCGTGATCTAGTCGAATAATAGTTTAGTATGATCTATTTTCGAGTGTTAGTTTCATGATCCATCTAACTATGTAATCGAGTTGAGAGTTATATAATAAAGAGTAGTTTGAGTTTTTGCTTCTTTACTTTTATGTTTCAATCCTAGCAATGAAAATAATGAAAAAGATCATATGCTAATCTTATGGAAAGTAATGACATCACATAAAGAAAAGTATAAGTGGTAAAATTTATTGGAGGATAACAAACATAGTATTAGTCAATGATGCAATTCATGTAAGAATTAATAAGGGAAGAGAAGATTCACATGCAAATATACTATCGTGGACATCTTTTATGATTGTGAGCCCCCATTAAGTATTTTCGGTCAAATTGTTGACGTTGGACAAGGAAGAGAACGTAATGAATTATGTTTGCCTATATTCACATAGAAGTTATATTGTTATAGATCCTCCAACATGTGGTGCTTGCCCAATATCTTTGCTAGCCAAAAATCCGCACCAAGTAGAGATACTACTTGTGCATCCAAAACCCTTAAACCTAGTTTCACGTCATGAGAATCCACTATATCTACCTATGGATTGAATAAGATCCTTCAAGTAAGTTGTCATCGGTGCAAAAAGCAATAAAAATTGCATCTAAATATGTATTAAACTTTTATTGTAAGGGAAAATAAGCTTTGTACAAACTTGTGATAGCAAAGAAATAAAAGCGACGGACTGCATAATAAAGGTTGCTATCATAAGGGGCGACGGTCCTTTGCATTAAGAGCTTGTGCATCCAACAATAAAAAGTGCATGACAACCTCTGCTTCCCTCTACGAAGGGCCTATCTTTTATTTTTATGTATTTACTTTTTATACAAGAGTCAATAGTGTTCTCCTCTATTCCTTTTTATTTTTATATTTTGCAAGCATCATATGGTGGGGAAAGATCTAAGCATATATATCCAGTTGGATATGAGTGATCATGAGTTATTATTGTTGACATCACCCTTGAGGTGAATAAGTTGGGAGGCGAAATTATAAGCCCCTATCTTTCTATGTGTCTGGCTGAAACTTTTTGCTCCATATATATGATGTGAGTGTTAGCAATCATAGAAGACTATAGGATGGTTGAGTATGTGGACTTGCTAAAAAGCTCCTACATGAGACCCTTCCTGAAAGTAAGATGAATTGCAATTGCATTGTTGACTGAGAACATAGTTTGTTAGTTTTCAAGAAAGTTTATGCCTTATACTTCATTATTGTGATGAATTGTTACTTGCTCATGAGAAGTTTTATGATAATAAATATTGATGTTATGATAATGATCATGATGCTACTATGTCCGTATTTTGTTTTTATCGACACCTCTCTCTCTAAACATGTGGACATGATTATCGATATCGGCTTTCGCTTGAGGACAAGCGAGGTCTAAGATTGGGGGAGTTGATACGTCCATTTTGCATCATGTTTTACTACTGTTATTTATAGTGTTTTTAATCATTATAACACTTTTTGGGGCAATTCTAATGCCGTTTCTCTCTTAATATGCAAGATTAACACAAGGAGGGAGAATGCCGGCAGCTGGAATTCTGGACCTGAAAAAGCTATGTCAAGATACCTATTCTGCACATCTCCAAATGAGCTGAAATTTCATGGTGAATTATTTTGGAATAAATAAAAAATACTGGAAGCAAACAGTACCAGAGGGGGCCACCCAGGTGCCCACGAGGCCCCCCCTGGCGCGCCCTGGTACCTCGTGGGGCCCCTGGCCCTCCTCTGGCGCCCATTTCCTGGTATATAAGTCATTTTGCCCTAGAAAAAATAAGGAGAAGACTTTTGGGACGGTGCGCTGCCGTCTCCTGGCAGAACTTGGGTAGGAGCTATTTTTCTCTCTGGCGGAGAGATTCTGCCGGGGATACTTCCCTCCGGGAGGGGGAAATCGTCGCCATCGACATCACCAACAACCCTCTCATCATGGGAGGACCAATCTTCATCAACATCTTCACCAGCACCATCTCATATCAAACCCTAGTTCATCTCTTGTATTCAATCTTTGTCTCAAAACCTCAGATTGGTACCTGTGGGTTGCTAGTAGTGTTGATTACATCTTGTAGTTGATGCGAGTTGGTTTATTTGGTGGAAGATTATATGTTCAGATCCAATATTCTATTTAATACCCCTCTGATCTTGGGCATGTTGATGATTTGTGAGGAGTTACATTTGTTCTTGAGGACATGGGAGAAGTCTTGTCATAAGTAATCATGTGAATTTGGTATTCGTTCGATATTTTGATGATATGTATGTTGTTGATTCTCTTAGTGGTGTCATGTGAACGTCGACTACATGACACTTCACCATCTTTGGGCCTAAGGGAATGCATTGTGGAATAGTAATTAGATGATGGGTTGCTAGAGTGACAGAAGCATAAACCCTAGTTTATGCGCTATTCCGTAAGGGGCTGATTTGGATCCATATGTTTAATGCTATGGTTAGAGTTATCTTAATTCTTCTTTCGTAGTTGCGGATGCTTGCAAGAGGGGGTAATCATAAGTGGGAGGCTTGTCCAAGTAAGAACAGCACCCAAGCACCGGTCCACCCACATATCAAATTATCAAAGTAGCCAACGCGAATCAAACCAACATGATGAAAGTGACTAGATGAAATTCCCATGTGTCCTCGAGAACATGTTGCTTATTATAAGAGATCGTTCTGGCTTGTCCTTTGCTATAAAAACGATAGGGCCACCTTGCTGCACTCTTTGTTACTATTGCTACTTGTCACTTGTTACAAATTATCTTGCTATCAAACTACTCGTTACCGATAATTTCAGTGCTTGCAGAAAATACCTTGCTGAAAACCGCTTGTCATTTCCTTCTGCTCCTCGTTGGGTTCGACACTGTTACTTATAGAAAGGACTACGATTGATCCCCTATACTTGTGGGTCATCACTAACCTATTAACCCAGTGCCAAGTGTCGGTTGCAATTTTCTGCTTGCTTTTGGTTTGACAGAGAATCCCTACCAAACGGAGTCCAAACGCTATGAAACTTTTTGATGGTTTTTTCAGGACCAGGAGGGACCCTGGAAGCTTCGGGGGAGGACCAGAAGCCAGACGAGGAGACGACAAGGCAATGGGGTGTGCCCAGGGGCCCACGTGGCTCCTTCTGACCTAATTCCAGCACTATAAATTCCCAAATATTCCAAAACCCCCAGGGCGAGACCCGAAACAATTTTTCCACCACCACAAGCCTCTATTCTTCTATGATCCCATGTGGAGGCTTTCGCCGGTACTTTTCCGGAGGGGGAATCGATCACGGAGGGGTTCTACATCAACCTTGCTGCTCTTCCGATGATCTGTGAGCAGTTCCTAAAGGACCTATGGGTCCATAGTGATTAGCTAGTTGGCTCTCTCTCTCTCTCTCTCTCTTTGATCTTCAATACAATGTTCTCTTCGGAGATCGATATGATGTAATACTTTTGTGCGGTGTGTTTCTTGGGATCCGATGAATTGTGGGTTTATGATCAGATTATTCATTAAAAGTAATTAAGTTATATTCTGAACTTTATTATGTATGATTGTTATAGCTATGTAATGCTTTCCGATCTATGAGTTTTCTTTGGCCAAGTTGATGATTAGATCTTCAGTGGAAGTGGTGCATAGTAGTAGGTTTAATCCTGCGGTGTCCTCACCTCGTGACAGAAGGGGTAGCGAGGCACGTATTTGTACTGTTGCTATTAATGGTAAAACGACGGGGTTGAATCATATTGCTTGATTTTATTCTTTCTACATTATGTCATCATACTTCATGCATTACTCTGTTTGTTATGAACTTAATACCTAGAGTGGCAAGCATAGAAGCGCTCTCAAAGTGGCGTAATAGTAGTGGATGCAGGCAGGAGTCGGTCTACTTGTCACAGACGTAATGCCTATATACAAGATCATGCCATGAATAACTTCATAACTATGTGCTTCTCTATCAATTGCCCAACGGTAATTTGTCGACCCACCGTATGCCATGCTTATGAGAGAGATGCCTCTAGTGAAAACTATGGCCCCCGGGTCTACTTTAATCATATTACTAAAACCCTATTTTCTTTGCTGCAATTTATTTACTTTTATTTTACTTTGCAATTTATCTATCTACAACTATCAGATTTGATCCTTGCAATTAACGACTACAAGGGGATTGACAACCCTCTTGCCTGCGTTGGGTGCAAGTATTTGCTCTTGTGTGTGTAGGTGCTATCGACGGTTGTTTGCGTGAATCTCCAACTGGTTCGATAACGTTGGTTCTCTACTGAGGGAAATACTATCCGCTACTATATTGCATCTCCCTTCCTCTTTGGGGAAAATACCAACGCAGCTCACAAGTAGCAGAAACATTTTCTGGCGCCGTTGCCGGGGAGACTTTGTCAAAAAAGGTGAGGTACCTGCACACACCCACCTTATTTGCTTGCAATAATCATGTGATCACACAAAAACAGAAAATAAAGACATATGGATCCTCATCCACTTGCTAATCTTTTCAAACTTACTGCATGTCGTAAACCAATAGCTAATAATGAAGAAATGATAAAAGGAAATGCTATTGGGATACATTTATTGAATGAAAAGCATGATTGCAATTGCGTTAGTATAAATGCTATGAATATCAATTGTGCTAATGATCATGATTGGGGTGATAATTATGATGCTTCTTGTGATCTTTAAAATTCATTCGAGCTTCATGATGAATCTATTATTGATAATGATATTTGCAATACTATTAAAAGTGGGTTTGGAAGAGCGTCAACTTTTGGTAAAAAGAATCCCACATATTTGGAGAGTGTTCAATCTTATGAATTTTTTGATGAAAGTGGGTTTGGAGAGGTCATGACTTTAGTTGATGTTAATCCCACTATCTTGGAAGATTATAAAACTTTTATGCATGTGGATCATGAAGATAATATTTTATATATTAGCTATATTGTTGAATTTGATTATGATCCTACATGCAATTATTTTGAGAGAGGAAAATATGGTTGTACAAACTTTCATGTTACTCAATTACCTCTCTTGATGTTGAAATTATTAATGCTTCATTCTTCCTATTTGCATATGCTAGATGTTGTTTGTATTGATAATTTATTTTCCTATAAAATACCTATTCATATGAAGAGGGATGGACTTAAGTGTGGTTTGCACATGTTTTATGGTGCTCTATTTGCATTTCAATTCTATTCTTTTATGCGAGCATCATTAAAATCTCGAAGCCTATCTTAATGGCTATAAAGAAAGAGCTTGTTGGGAGACAACCCAATAGTTATCATTTTGTTATTGTTTGCAAACATCATTATTGCTACTGTAATTATTGTGTTTTTATCTTTTAATTAGTGTTTGTGCCAAGTAAAGCCTTTGGGATGGTTTAGATGATAGTATGATTGATGTTGTTTGAAAATAGAAACTTTTGCGCCCAGTGCTGGAATTTCTATATTTTAGTGGAAGGTGATAAATTGCTGAAATTTTTATATAGTATTGAGATACAAATTTTCTACCTTCTCCAAATTTTTTCAGAATTTTTAGAGTTCAGAAGTATGGTTTCAATTCAGATCATTTCAGACTATTCTGTTTTAGACAGATTCTGTTTTTATTGCATAGTGTGCTTGTTTTGATGATGATATGGATTATATCGGGAGGTACAAATCATGGAGAAGTTAAAATATAGTAGATATTATGCAAGAAAAATTATGAATCAATTTATAACAGTACCTAAAGTGGATGATTGATTTATTATACTAACGGATCTCACGAAGTTTTTGTTGAGTTTTGTGTGTTAAAGTTTTCAAGTTTTGGGTGAGATCATGATGAGTAAAGGAATAAGGAGCGGCAAGACCCTAAGCTTGGGGATGCCCAAGGCATCCCAAGGTAATATTCAAGGAAGACCCAGGCATCAAAGCTTGGGGATGCCCTGGATGGCATCCCCTCTTTCATCCATAATTCATCGGTATGTTACTTGGAGCTATATTTTTATTCATCACATGACATGAGTTTTACTTGAAGCGTCTTGTGCCATAGTTTTATTTTGTTTGCTTTTTAGTTTGCCACAATCATTGTTTGCTGGACACATATTTTTGAGAGAGACACACATTCATCATAATTTGTTAGAATACTCTATGTGCTTCACTTATATCTTTCGAGCTAGGCAGTTGCTCATGTGCTTCACTTATATCTTTAGAGCACGGCGGTAGGCATATTTTATAGAAATCATTTTCACTCTCATGCTTCACTTATATCTTTTTGAGAGTCTAAAAAGGAAGTGGTAATTTGCACAGGTTATAAGACTAGTCAAAAAATGATAGGTATACAAGACTGGTATAATAAAAACTTTCATGTTAGATCACTGAATATGAAGCGTGTGATTTAATTATATTGATGTAGTAATATGAAATGGTATTAGTTCATAATCATTGGCTAGTAAAGATATCAATATTAAAGCTTGTTATGTATTACTCATTTAAGTGTCCAACATGGCATGACGGGGATGTTGGAGCATTTTTATTCCTCTATGAAATCCTTTGTGTTGTTTGAATCAGGGGTGCGCGATGGTTAAATCCTACCAACCTCCTCGCTAGGGGCACGCGAGTAGTACTTTGCTTCGAGGGCTAATAAAACTTTCATAATAAATATATGATTTCTTTATGACTAATGTGAGTTCATGGACTAATACGGCACTCGCACGTCGAGAGTCGGTGCAAACTTCGCCGGTGCATCCAAATCCCATGATATGATACGCTCTATCACACACAAGCCTCATTATATCCTTCCTAAAAACAGCCACCATACCTACCTATCATGGCATTTCCATAGCCATTCCGAGATATATTGCCATGCAACTTCCATGGTTACTATCCACATCACTTGTGTGTTCATCGTCATTTTGGTTTGCGTGATCATATAGAGTTGACATGATATTTGTGGCAAAACCACCGTTCATCATTATAATACATGTTATGCTAGATCATTGCACATCCTAGTACACTGCCAGAGGCATTCATATAGAGTCATATTGTTTCAGTTTTATCGAGTTGTAAGTAAATAAAATTGTGATGATCATCGTTATTAGAGCATTGTCCAAGTGAGGTAAAGAATGATGGAGACTGATGAGTCCTCCAAAAAGTGGGGATGAGGTTCATGATATTGTTCTAAAAAAATTAGAGAAAAAGAGAGAAGGGGCAATGCTACTATCCTTTTACCACACTTGTGCTTCCAAGTCGCACCATGTTTTCATAAAGACAGTCTCCATGATTTGTCACTTTCATATACTAGTGGGAATTTTTACATTATAGAACCTGGATTGTATATTCCGATGACGGACTTCCTCAAATGCCTGAGGTCTTCATGAGCAAGCAAGTTGGATGCACACCCACTCAGTTTCAGTAGTGAGCTTTCATACACTTATAGCTCTAGTGCATCTGCTGCATGGCAATCCCTACTCCTCGCATTAATATCGACTTAAAGGCCTCTCCATTGCCTAACGATCCATCGAGTTGATACGAGACTTTCTCCACTTTTGTCTTCCCTTATATACCTCTACCAACATATTCTATTCCCCCCATAGTGCTAAGTCCATGACTCACGCTCATATATTGAAAATGCTGAAGCGCGTGAAAAAGTATGATATAATTGCTTGATTTGACACCGAGGTGCTCATGATTTGTACTTATTTTAGGAAGACGGAGTCATGCCATGCTTACATAATTCAATGAGTAGGGATAACATTCGTTAAGCATCGTATATTTTGCAGAGTAATGATTATTTTCTTGTATTCATGGATATTATTATGTTGGTATCAATTACTTCTTTATTTCTCAATATTCACCGTAAAGAGATTACATGATAAACATGCTAGGTAGCATTCAACATCAAAAATTCTGTTTTTATCATTCACCTACTCGAGGATGAGCAGGAATTAAGCTTGGGCATGCTGATACGTCTCTGACATATGTATAATTTTTGATTGTTTCATGCTATTATATTACCAATCTTATATGCTTTATACATCATTTTATATCATTTTTGGGAACTAACCTATTAACCCAGTGCCAAGTGCCAGTTGCAGTTTTCTGGTTGTTTTTGCATTTACAGAAAATCCCTACCAAACAGAGTCCAAATGCTACGACACGTTTTGACGATTTTTTCTGGACCAGGAGGGACCCTAGAAGCTTTGGGGGAGGACTAGAAGTCAAACGAGGAGACGACAAGGCAACAGGGCGCGCCCAGGGGGTAGGCATGCCCTGATGCCTTGTGGGCCCCACGTGGCTCCTTCTGACCTAATTCCAGTGCTATAAATTCCCAAATATTCCAAAAACCCCAGGCCGAGACCCAAAACAATTTTTCCGCCGCCGCAAGCCTTAGTTCTTCCGCGATCCCATCTAGAGGCCTCTGCCGGTACTCTGTCGGAGGGGGAAATGATCACTGAGGGGTTCTACATCAACCTTGCTACCCTTCTGATGATGTGTGAGTAGTTCCTAAGGATCTATGGGTCCATAGTGATTAGCTAGATGGCTCTCTCTCTCTCTCTCTCTTTAATCTTCAATACAATGTTCTCTTCGGAGATCGATACGATGTAATACTTTTGTGCGGTGTGTTTGTTGGGCTCCGATGAATTGTGGGTTTATGATCAGATTATTCATTGAAAGTAATAGAGTTATATTCTGAACTTTATTATGTATGATTGTTATAGCTATGTAATGCTTTCCGATCAATGAGTTTTCTTTGGCCAAGTTGATGATTAGATCTTCAGTGGAAGTGGTGCATACTAGTAGGTTCAATCTTGCGGTGTCCTCACCTCATGACAGAAGGGGTAGCGAGGCACGTATTTGTATTGTTGCTACTAAGGGTAAAATGGTGGGGTTCAATCATATTGCTTGATTTTATTCTGTCTACATTATGTCATCATACTTCATGCATTACTCTGTTTGTTATGAACTTAATACCTAGAGAGTCAAGCATAGAAGCGCTCTCGAAGTGGAGTAATAGTAGTAGATGCAGGCAGGAGTCAGTCTACTTGTCATGGACGTAATGCCTATATACATGATCATGCCATGAATAACGTCATAACTATGCAGTTTTCTATCAATTGCCCAACGGTAATTTGTCTACCCACCGTATGCCATGCTTATGAGAGAGGTGCCTCTAGTGAAAACTATGGCCCCCGGGTCTACTTTAATCATATTACTAAAACCCTATTTTCTTTGCTGCAATTTATTTAATTTTATTTTACTTTGCAATTTATCTGTCTACAACTATCAGATTTGATCCTTGCAATTAACGAGTACAAGGGGATTGACAACCCTCTTGCCCGCGTTGGGTGCAAATATTTGCTCTTGTGTGTGTAGGTGCTGTCAACGGTTATTTGCGCGAATCTCGTACTGGTTCAATAACCTTGGTTCTCTACTGAGGGAAATACCATCCGCTACTATATTGCATCTCCCTTCCTCTTCGAGGAAAATCCCAACACAGCTCACAAGTAGCACCTTTCTTTATACATGTTCATATTTGTTTCTCTTCAAATTTTGGAGAATGTTGATGACTTTGGTATTATATAGGCTAAGAATTCTTTTCAGCCCACCATTTTAGTTTCTTTTTTAGTGGAATTGCTGCCTTTCATATTAAGTATTTACTGGACTACAGAAAATGCTAACACTCGTATTCATGTTCACTAATTTTTTTTACTATTTTTCTTGCCCTTTTTTCTTTAGATTAGATGTTGAACTGCAATATGATGTTGATGATGTTCATTAGATGTACTGCCAGATGTTGTTTATTAGATTGTTGTGCGAGTGCTTATGTTGGTGTGCCGGTGCTTTTCATGTGCATGGATCTTTTCTTCACCTCCAGAAGCACCGTCGGTCATGTTGCCCTTGCCGTTGTCATTCGACTACCGCCTCTATGGTCTAGGGGTGAGCTCAACTGTCATCTCCTCCCCCTCCCCTATTTGCTCTATTCTGGTAGTCTTGCCAATGCCACTAGGATTTTATTTTCATGTCAAGTCGCGTAACCTAGGTGTCTCCCGTTCGAAAGGGTGCCATCTATAAATATGCATGTCTTTGCATATTTATAACCGTCATCCTTTTGAATTGTCCACGTTATCCATGGACAGCCTGAGTACGTGTAGATTGGGTTCATTTTTTGTGCTCTACTTTAGTCCGAGGCAAAATTTCGGGAGCGCCACCGCGTTGTTCTCTGAGTACACATTCTCTCGGCTTGTTGCCGAGACGTGTATCTAGAGAACAGCGGGGAGGTGCTGCCAAATTTTTTCCTCGAATCGGAGTAGAACACGGGAAACGAACCCAATCTACACGTACTCGGGTGGGATTAGGACCCATATTTACATATTAGAGATAGGATTCAATCCATGAATGTCCGTTTCCCTTTGTATGGTATAAAATAAAACTGTGGTGTAAATAATATGACAAAAGTAATTAGTTGTGTATCTAGTCACCATTACATTGTACATAACTTGATGAATATGAAATTGGTGTCCCTACTGTCAGTGCAAGTCCCAGTATGGGTGATCATGCATGGATGTACATTGGCCACTGTAGTCAGGCTGGCATGACTGCTGAATGGGTGGTGAAGACCAATGAATTCATGGAGGCAGTATTTGCTAGTGGCCAGAGAAAAAATTGTTGCCTTGCTTGAAGTGTGACAACGGTAGAGAACACTCAAAGAAGATGATGGGTCAACACCTGCAGAAGAATGGGTTTAAGCCTAGGTATACCCGGTGGACCTTTCCTGGTGAGCCTGAACGTAGTAGAGAGGAGGCGGTGTGTCGGCGCACTGACGACAATAGTACCAGGATTGCTGACATGGTAGCTAACTTCAATGATGCACGTGAAGAAGGATCAGAGCAAGAACCGAAGGAGTCTGCGACGGCCTACTTAGAAATGTTGAATTCCTCACAACAACCTCTTCACAAGTACACAGAACAGTGTCCGCTAGATGCCATCACACTAGTAATGTCTCTAAAGACCCAGTTCAACATGAGCAGAGATTGCTTTAATTCAATGTTGAATGTTTTTGGTCGCTCTCTCCCTGAAGGTCACAAAATGGCTAAAAGCTGGTACGAAGCGAAGAAAATTCTCCGTGTACTTAAGATGCCCTATGAGCATATACATGCTTGTCCGAATAGATGTGTCTTATTTACAAAAGAGTATGCGGATGACAAGTACTGTGCCAAGTGCGGTTCCTCTAGGTATGTTGAGAGAGTCCTCGGAGATGGTGAGAAGAAGCAGAGCAAATTTCCTGCAAATGTTCTTCGGTATCTTTCAATCCTGCCAAGAATTCAATGACTTTACTTGAATGAAGGGATGGCCTAACAGATGACATGGCACAAATATAGGAATAGACGCGACAAGGATGATCATGGGAGATCGATGATGATACATCCATCTTGTGGCCAAGCATGGAAGAGTTTCAATCGAATACATCATCAAAAAGCAAAAGAGGCAAAGAATGTACGAGTCGCCATCGAACTTGATGGGTTCAATCCGTGTGGTATGGTGTCAAAGGCATATAGTTGTTGGCCCATGTTTGTTGTTCCCCTCAACCTCCCCTGGTGTCCTAATGCAACGCAAGCACATATTCCTGTCGTTGATAATTCCAGGGCCCAAGTGTCCCGGGAAGAATAAAAATGTGTACATGCAGCCACTAATAGATGACTTGAAAGAAGCTTGGGTGAATGGGATACGGACATATGACACTGGTAGCAAAAAAACTTCACAATGCATGTTTGGTACCAGTACTCATTGCATGACCTACCGACGTTTTCACTTTTCATGGGGTGGTCTGTGCATGGGAGGTTCCCATGCCCAAGATGCAAGGCGCGCCTTATGTGCCATTGGCTGCAGCATGGTGGCAAGTATTCTTGTTTTGATTTCCATAGACAACATTTGGCCCCAGACCATCCATTCAGACAAGACAAGCAGAACTTCATGAAAGGTGAAGTTGTCGAACATTCGGCACCACCTGAGATGACTGGTGAACAGATTCGTGATGAACTAGATGCTCTCCAGCCTGATCCCAACTATCCAGGGTACTTCTTGGGATATAATGAACAGCACGCCTGGACTCACAAGCCATGCTTCTAGGATCTCCCCTACTTCCACCAGCTCGAGCGTCCACATAACATTGATGTAATGCATACTGAAAATAATATCGCCGAGGCCATTTTTGGCACATTGTTCAACATTCCCGAGAAGACGAAGGATAATACTAAGGCTAGACTTGATGTGATGAAGTTATGTGATAGACCCAAACAAAACTTGTAGCAACCCGATAGCAGGAAAAATTGGAGGACGCCAAGGGCCAGGTTTGTTCTTACAAGGGAATAAAAGAAGGAGATACTCATGTGGTTTAAACTTTGTTATTCCCTGATGGGAATGCAGCGAATCTAATGAGTGCAGTGAATCTTGATAAATTGTGTCTCTACGGGCTGAAGAGTCATGATTGGCACATATCGCTTTAGTAGTTAATGCCGGTGATGATTCGAGGCTATATCCCAGAGGAATATTGGGAAGTACTGGCAGAGCTTAGCTATTTCTTCCATGTTCTTTGTGCTAAAGAACTATCTCCAATGGTGATAAATGACATGGAAAAATGGGCACCTGAGTTTCTCTGCAAGCTAGAGAAGATCTTTCCACCGGGCTTCTTTAATCCGATGGAACATATGATTTTACACCTCCCGTCTCAGGCAACAATGGGGGGCCTGTGTAGAACCTTTGGTGCTATGTACTTGAGAGAATGCAAAAGACTCTTTGAGCTAAATGTAGAAATAAATGTAGAATTGAAGCATCCATAGCCGAGGCATTCTTGGCGGAGGAGATGTCAAACTTCACGACATCACACTTTGTGGTCAATATTCCCAGTTTGCATAATGCAAAGTCTCTCGTTACAATACTGGCGACCCCAAACATGAATCCAAGCTCAGCCTCTTCAAAGGTGTAGGATCGCAAGTAGGCTAGAGAGGGGGTGATTAGACTACTTGACCAAATAAAAATTTAAACTTTCCCCAATTTTAGTTCTTGGCAGGTTTTAGCAATTCATACAAGTCAAGCAAAACCATGCACATGCAAGTCTAGATAGTAGGCAGCGAAAAGTAAAGACTTTGCATATGAACGTAAAGGAGGGGATCGGAGATATCAAATGCAATGAAGACATGGACATTTTTGGCGTGGTTCCAATAGGTGGTGCTATCATACATCCATGTTGATGGAGACTTCAACCCACAGAGGGTAACTGCTGTGCGAGTCCACGGAGGGATCCACCCACGAAGGGTCGACAAAGAAGCAACCTTGTCTATTCCATCATGGCTTATGCCCATGAAGAACTAGCCTCACTCAGGGTAGATCTTCATGAAGTAGGCGATCTCCTTGCCCTTACAAACTTCTTGGTTCAATTCACATGATTTGGAGGCTCCCAAGTGACACCTAACCAATCTAGAAGACACCACTCTCCAAAAGGTAATAGATGTTGTTGTTGATGATGAACTCCTTGCTCTTGTGCTTCACAAGATAGTCTCCTCAATGCTCAATCACTCTCTCATAGATTTGGCATGGTGGTGGGAGAAGGGTTGGACAGGAAAGAAACTTGAGGGGGCTAGAAATCAAGGATTAAATGGTTGGAGTGGAATCCCTTGATCTCAACACAAGTGTAGGTGGTTCTCTCTTAGAAAATGGATATGAGAAGTGGTGGCTTTGTCCTGGTTGCTCTCTTTGAGAGTAGGTGGTGTGGTTAGGGTATATATAGCCATCACCAAAGATCTAGCCATTACACACCTTTATACACAACTTGGTGACACCGGGTGAAAAACTCGGTGGGACTGATTAGTGTAAAAGATTTGAACTTCAGACACTTCGGTGAGACCGGATGAATCCACTCGGTGGCTATGATTAGTGATGACCTAAGCACTTTCCACATCTCGGTAATTTCGATCGGTTTCACTTGAAGATTCCAAAATGAGCATGATGGGTTGTAGAGAGTTGGCGCACGCACTTCGGTGGGACCGAATGTCATCTCGATGGAACCGAGTTTCTAGGGTTTAGGCAGTGGCTTTGTTTGGTGTATCTCCGTGGGCCTGGATGAGAGTGTTTCGGTGGGACCGAGAATAACTTTAGGGTTTTGCATAGATTGGATTGTGAGAGTGTGGCTAAGGATTTTGGGGCAATATCTTCAAGCACTTGAGAAAATGACTCATGATCAAAACCTCATCCCCTTTTAATAGTATTGGCTTTCCTATGGACTCAATGTGATCGTAGATCACTTAACCAAAAATGTAGAGTCTTGGAGCTTTTGCCAATGCATGCCCTTTCCATTTTGAGGGGTCGACAATCACATGTCCTTGCCATACCAACATTGAACTTTCCTGAAATGATCTTTGAATAGGCAATAGTTCAATGATGTATATGTTGTTATTAATTACCAAAACCACCCGTGGATTAGTTGAACTTTCAATCTCCCCCTTTTTGGTAATTGATGACATCAAATAGATCAAAGCTTCGACATTGGATATAATTAATTAATAGTATCATCGCTTTCAGAAGTATGTGATAAGCAAAAGCTCCCCCTAAATTTGTGCATTATTTAAAATTTGCATTTGAATGCAAATCCACAATCGATTAGTATCATGGGTGACTCTTCCATGCCACATACTTCTTTGTGGAGCGCACAAAATGATATGAATAAAATACATTACGCACTCATCACCAAACAAACAAGTGAATGACCATAGCAATAATCACAATCGACAGATGGATAGCATGCATAGCAATTAAGTACGCTATGATCACACACAAACGTAGCATAGTCTTACAAACAAGCATAATCAAAGTAAGTCAAGTATCTCAAACACAAAGAAAATGAAATCAAATGAGCAAAACCGAAAGACTCTCTCTCTCGAAGCCCTATCATCTATATTTACTCTCCCCCTTTGGCAACAAGTTAGCAAAAAGTTCGAATAAACATAGAGCTAAATGTCGCTCTGGGCTCGATCCACGGCTCCTGGTGAAGAAGTCCTCTAACTTGCAGCTCCGGTGTGGGTCGATGGAGTTGAGAGAACTGCATCTGCAAATGCTTCGGATGATGTCTGCTGGACTAGAGGTGTGGATACTGGTTGGGCAGCAGAAGAAGCAGCAGCTGGAGTATACACTGTGCCTGGGGCATCTGAAGTGACTACAACTGCAGTTGACCTAGGCATGGTCTGGAACTGAGTCGTGGTCGGAAGTGCATCATCATCATCACTGCTCATCTTCGCTTGATCAACATCTGACTTGAGCTGGTTGACTGTAGTTTGAATCTCAGTGACCTTGACATCTAGATCGGGGAACTTGCTTTCCATGATCCTCTCAAGACTCTCCGGCTTCTTCACGAGGTTAGCTAGGCCTCGCTCGATCCTCTGAGTGGCTTGGAGAAGATACACCATCTGATCTGTCATGATCTTGGGCATCTGAGCAGTTGAAGAGCTAGGACCAGCAGAGGTAGTAACAGCTCTAGCAGTCTCTGCATGTGTCTGTGCTACAACTGAGGTGGGATGTGAAGGCTCCATAGTGACTACGCAGTCCTCCTTCTCTGGCTGGCTCCATAGGGTCAAGTAGATAGACATCGTTACCAACCTGAGAGTTGATATGCATCTGGATATGAGGTGCAAACCGGCTGAAAGCACATTTGCTCCCTTGGTGGTTTTGGTAATTCATAACAACATATATCTCATTGAACTAATGTCCATTCAAGATTAAGATTTCAGGATGTTCAATGACTGGCATGGCATGGACTAGAGATGTGGACCCCTCAAAATGCTAAGGACAAGAATTGGCAAAGATCAAGACTCTACATTTTTGGTTTAGTGATCCAAGATCACATTGAGTCCATAGGAAAGCCAATACTATTAAAAGGGGATGAGGTGTTGCTTAATGGTCTTTTTGCTCAAGTGCTTAGTGACAGTATTCCTAAACCCTCAACCACTATCTCTACCCAAATATGTCCTAAACCCAAAGTCCAACTCGGCCCCACCGAAATTTCCTATCCGGCCCCACCGAGTTCATCCAAGACTTAGCCACTGCCAAAAACCTAACAAATCGGATCCACCGAAATGGATCAAGGTCCGACCGAGATGGCCTTGCGAACTCTCTGTAATCGTTTGCATTTACTTCTGTCTCACCGAGTTTGCAAATCGGTCTCACCGAGATGGCTTGCCAAGTCTCTGTTGCCTTATTGCTTCACTTCGGTCCTACCGAGTTGATGCAATCGGTGCCATCGAGATGAGGATTGCCCTAAGCCATTGCACTTTGGTCCATCCGAGTTGTTCGTATCGGTCCCACGAGATTCCTAAAGTTCATATCTTTTACACAGTTCGGTGCTACCGAGATTATCGTTTCGGTGCCACCGAGTTCGGTCAAAAGTGTGTAACGGTTGGATTTTGTGTGGAGGCTATATATACCCCTCCACCTCATCCTTCTCAGTAAGGAGAGCCATCACAACGTGCCTACACTTCCACCATACATTTTGTGAGAGAGAACCACCTACTCATGTGTTGAGATCAAGATATTCCATTCCTACCATTTGAACCTTGATCTCTAGCCTTTCCCAAGTTGCTTTCCACTCAAATCCTTCTTCCACCATAGCCAAATCTGTGAGGAGTGATTGAGTGCTGGGAAGACTATCATTTGAAGGACAAGAGCAAGGAGTTCATCAACAACACACCGTCTATTACCTTTTGGAGAGTGGTGTCTCCTAGATTGGTTAGGTGTCGCTTGGGAGCCTCCAACCAGATGTGGAGTTGAACCAAGAAGTTTGTAAGGGCAAGGAGATCGCCTACTTCGTGAAGATCTACCCCGAGTGAGGCTAGTCCTTCGTGGATGTAAGCCATGGTGGAATAGGCAAGGTTGCTTCTTCGTGGACCCTTCGTGGGTGGAGCCCTCCGTGGACTCGCGCAGCCGTTACCCTTCGTGGGTTGAAGCCTCCATCAACGTGGACATACGATAGCACCACCTATCGGAACCACGCCAAAAACCGCCGTGTCTTCATTGCGTTTGAAATCTCCTATCCCCTCTCTACATACATATGCAATTGCTTACATTCCGCTGTTATACTCTTAGAATTGCATGTGTATGGTGATGCTTGACATGTACTATTGCTAAAATCTGCCTACAACTAAAATCTAGGAAAAGGTTAAGTTTTATTTGGTCAAGTAGTCTAATCACCCCCCCCCCCTCTAGACATACTTTTGATCCTACAAGTGGTATCAGAGCTTTGGTCTCTATAAGCCTTGATTTCCATAGCTTTGGTGATCATAGCCTTGGTTTCACAACCTAGGAGAGTATGGCGTCTAGTGAGGTTAACTATCACTGTAGAGGTTCATATTTTGATGGTACAAACTTTGCTAGTTGGAAACATAAGATGAAAATGCATATTCTTGGTCATAACCCTGCCGTTTGGGCTGTTGTTCGTGTGGGCTTGCAAGGTGACTTCTTTGAGGATTCAAGATGTTGCAATACAATGCTCAAGCTTGTGACATTCTATTCAACGGTCTATGTCCTGAAGAATTCAACAAAATCAGCCGCCTCGAGAATGCAAAGGAAATTTGGGATACTTTGGTTGATATGCATGAGGGTACCGAGTCCGTCAAGGAATCTAAGTTGGATGTGCTTCAAAGTCAACTTGACAAGTTCAAGATGAAGGATGGTGAAGGAGTCGCAGAGATGTACACTAGGCTTGCTCTCATCACAAATGAGATTGCCGGCTTAGGAAGTCAAGAGATGACCGACAAATTCATCATTAAGAAGATACTTAGAGCTTTGGATGGAAAATATAATACCGTCTGCACATTGATCCAAATGATGCCAAATTACAAAGATCTCAAGCCCACGGAAGTCATTGGAAGGATTGTCGCTCATGAAATGTCACTCAAGGACAAAGAGGAGCTGAACAACAAGTCAAGTGGTGCTTACAAAGCCTCAACTGATGCTCCAACAACTTCAAGTGACCAGCTAGTATCCAATGAAGAGATAAGCCTAATGGTGAAAAGGTTCAACAAGTTCTACAAGAACAAAGGAAAAGAAAGAAGCTCTAGCTCAAGACACTATGAGAGAAGATCATCAAGTCGTGACCGTAATTGCTACAATTATGGGAAGCCCGGACACTACTCAAATGAATGTACGGCTCCCTACAAGAAAAGAGACGAATCACCAAGAGGAAGACATAGAAGAGATGAATCACCTCGTAAAGAGAGAAGGAGTAGAGATGATTATTATGAACGAAGACACTCTCGAAGAAGTAAGGATTCGGAGAGGAAGGACAAGTCATCAAGGAGCTACACAAGAAGAAGACATCAAGCTCATGTTGGTGAATGGGTTTCCGGCTCCGACTCCGACAACCACTCCGAGAGAAGTTATCACTCCAACTCCGACTATAGTCAAGATGAAGGTGTTGCAGGACTTGCACTTGTGTCATCCAACTCCTACGATCTATTTGACTCACCAAATGAAGGAATTGGAAGATGCTTCATGGCAAAAGGCCCCAAGGTATCACACCCCGAGTATCTTGATTTTAATAATGATGAAGATTATTTGCTTGGTGATGATGATTCACTTATTGATAGGGCTAGTGATGTGAGCTATAATGAAAATGCTAGTAATCATGATAGTCAAGAGGAAATGAGTGACAATGCTATGAAGGAGATTGAGCGTCTAACTAAAGAACTAAATGCTCTTAAGTTATCTCATGAAACAACTCAAGAGGATCATAGAGAACTTCTAAGAACTCATGAGAAGCTACGCTTCGAGAAGCTAAATTTAGAGCAAGTGCATGAGTTTCTTAAAGATATCAATGATGATCTTCGAAAAAAGAGTTCTTCATATCTTGCCAAGCGTTTACTCTTGTCTACCTTTATGCCACAAGTTAAACCTAAGCAAACTAGCAACAAGGGTAAAAATGGTTCTACCTCTAGTAGTAACAATAACAATGCTAAATCCAATATTGTTGCTTCTAGTAGTTCTATTGATTCCACTAACGATTCTCTTAGCCAAGTTACACTTGATCAAGAAAATATGCTATTGAAAGGAATTATAGAAAAAGGTGTCTACAAGAGCCTTGCCGGGAGTAAACAATATGAGGAAATTGTACGCAAGCAAGGAAGGCATCGGAAGAACCAAGGTGTTGGTTTTGAACGAAAGTTCAATGCCGATGGAGTTGAGTGGGAAGAAGGTCAATACCCCAAGACGAAGTTTGTTCCTCAATAAGAGAAGTATGATCCTACTTCCTTCAAGGGAACACAAGCTCAAGAAGACCTTCCACCACAAGACCACAAGCTAAAAGGCAAGGACAAGCTTCAAGAAGAGATTGACTCATTTGAAGAAGCTCCTCAAGCCATGGTCAAGTGGGTTCCCAAGACTTCATCAAGTTCTACTTCATCAAGTGCTACTACAACTCCAAGGATTCCCATCAAGTTGATGTGGGTCCAAAAGAAGAAGAACTAGAGAGTTCTTGAGGGTGACTCCGCCAACAAACTCCACTCATATCATTCATGGCAAGAACTTGTGCAACCAACTTTCACATCTTGCACTAGTTCATGGAGTTACAAACCCTCTTGTTGATAAGGCAAGGGACAAGGTAATCAATGCATTCATGGACATCATCATATGTGTATTTCACTCTATGTCTATGGATATCCTTGTATGTTCCTTGTGTGGGACTAACCCATGTAGGTATTGAAAGCACAAAACTCCAAAGGATTGCTCCCAACTTTTGATGGTCTACATCAACATTGAGCATCCACATCTTCAACATCTACATGAAGTCATCATCGACAAAACCCAAGGTTAGTTCATCCCTCTTAGGGGGGATATCACATCTATGGGGAGTTTTGCTCTAAACAATTGAGCTAAAGCAACTCTAATGGTGTGAACACATTAATGCTTTATGTAAAAGTGGTAACCCCACTTGTGCTTAAACGATGAGTATGACCTATGATCAAATGTTCTCATTTGGCTCCTAAGTCAATATACTCATATATAGATGACCTAGTCATCGCCATTGCTTGATAGATGCTAGAATTGGTTGTGCATGTTTGACACATATTTCATTTGCAATCTTATTGTGTGAGCATGTTGGTTTACATGATTTCATCATTCGAGGACATCCATTTGTTGTTTTGATTGTCTTGGTTTTTCTGGCCAAGTGGATGTACAAGAATGCCTAAGAACCTTCTCTAGCTATCTATGCTTTCTTGTCTGAAATTCTATTCCTGCTGCATCACAAAAATTGAACAAGTCATTTTCGGACCCTCCGGGTGAGGAGCACTCGAAGCCACCGATCTGAAAGGGCTGAACCTCCAAAACCTTCTAATTGATTTCGGTCAGACCAACCCACTCAAACTCGGTTGAACCGAAAGCATTTAGATTGATCTAGGTTTTCATCTCGGTGCTACCGATTATACCAACTCGGTCGGACCGAGTTGCTGTAACTGCAAGCAGTTGCACATCTCGGTGCTACCGATTTGCTCCACTCGGTGCCACCGACAGCTAATGGGTATATATTCTCAGCGAACCGTGCGGTTGAAAATTTCTTCAAACGTCACGTGCCCGTGCCCCATTGCTGCCACCCCTTGGTCTCCGGATCGTCGCCGTCGTCTCCTGTGCGCCCTCGCCGCAGGACTCCGTCGCCGTCAACGGTAATCTCCACCGCCGTTGCCGCCGTAGAGGAACTCCACCGAGTTAGGGTGAGTTTCGATCCCTTTCGTGCTTCCCTTTTCCGATTCAATGCACGATTGGACTGCCTGTAATCTTGCCACGAATGCAATTCACTTTCCACCAAATTAGTTCGTTTGAACGAGTTTCGAGCAAAAAATTTAGGGTTAGGTTTCCGCCGAATGCATCTCGGACCGACCGAATAGGAATTTTCGGTTCCACCGATTTGGCCCTGGCCATAGCACAAGTACATCTCGATGCCACCGAGTTGTGCGAATCGGTAAGACCGAAAGTAACGTCTCAGTGAAACCCTAGCATCTCGGAGCCACCGAAACCCATCTCGGTCTGACCAAAATGGCGTGCCATGTCTCTGTAGTGTGCTTCGGTGTCACCGAGATTACCAACTCGGTCCATCCGAACTGCATTCTGTGAAAACCTAGAACTAAAGTTTGAACTCATTTTTATGAAAAACAATCTACTTTTTGTGATGACTCATCTACTCTACCCATACCTATCTATTCACAGGGTCAGCTCAGCAAGATGTCTGATGTCAGTGACAGTCAAAACAGGTCAGAGCAGCATGAAGAGCAAAGTGAAGGATCAAGCCATAATGAAAGTTACTATGAGGGAGAGAGAAGCTCTCCAGATCTACCTAAAGCTGCAACAAGAACACGGAAGAAGAAAACCTCAGACAGTGAGGATGAGGACTTTGTTGCAAGTGAAACTGTACAAAAGAAGAAGAGAGTAGTGCTAGCCAAGGAGTACAGCTAAAAGCCTACTTCTGTCAAGGAAAGAACAGCAGTGAGGAAACTGCCTCAGAAGACTGTGCAAGAGCCTAGTGAGGCAGCTGCAGGTGCCAAGAAGAAAAGAGTGAGAAAAGCATTTGCCCGTGTGATTGGCAGACCTACTATGATGATTGAAGAAGAAGAAGAAGAGGAGGAGGATGAGCCTGTTGCTGCACCCCCTGCAAAAGCACAGAAGCTCATGTCTGATGCTATCAAGACTGCTGCACCTCCCAAGTCAAAGCCTAAGGCACCAGCACCCAAGAGATCAACCAGAAACATATCTGCTACAGAGAAGAACAAGGCCCCAGTGCCTGAATCAACTGTTGATGAAGAGCCTCTAGTGCTCAGAAAATTGAATCAACTGCCTGAATCAACATGTACACCGCTATTCCCCAGGAGGATCTTGAGACTCATAAGCTTGGATCAGTAAAGCATTTGCTACCAGGTCTGGCCACCTCAAACACAATCTTGCGGTACACCTTGTTACCCAATTCAGGAGATGATAAGATGATCCGTGGCCATTCCATAAACTTGCTGCACTTATTTGACACACCTCAGAAATTCAAGGTGATGAGCCTGATAGTAGAAACTATCAAGAGGACAGCAGCAGATCAGAAGAGATCATGTGGTTATGCTCCACATATTCAGTTGTTGATCAATTCCAAAGTTGGAACCAACACGTATCTTCTTGATCGAGAGCATTTGCCACTCCGTCCAGAATTTGAGGACAATGTCATAGTGATGGATCCTTCGCATCCCACTTCTGCCCAAGCACAAGAGGAAATCCGCAAAGCACAGGAAGCTAAAGCAGCTCAGGAAGCAGCAGCTCCCAATGCTCCTACTGCGAATCTCAAGACACCAAAAGACCAAATGCAATATCTGCTTGAAGCCACTCTGAGGATTGAGCGAAGTATGGCCAACCTCACCCAGACCCAGGCTAGTTTTGAGCAGATTATTGAGACAAAGTTTCATGACATGGATGTCAAAGTGACTGAGATTCAGACTTTAGTGGAACAGCTGCAAGGAGATGTTGATGCTGTCAAGCTTGCCAGATCAGATGACAGTGAAGATGAGAGACTGACTACAGAGCAGTTTCAGTCAGTGCCCAGGGCTGCCAGGTCAGCTGCGATACCAGTTGTGGATCCACGGACCACAGTATCTGCACCAGCCGCCACAGCCACAGTGCCACAGCAGGTCTCCACTCCACCAGTCCAGCAGTCGTCAACAGAAGCATTCGCAGACGTTCTCATCTCAACGCCGTCTACGCACACCGGAGCCGCCAGCGGGAGATCGCCTTCGGAGGACCGTGCCTAGAGAGCCGACTAGTGCTATACGATTCGAACTTTTTGGTACTTGTTGCCAAAGGGGGAGGATTTGTATAGATCATAGGTTTCGAGAGAGAGAGTTTCTTGCTTTTGATTTGCTTCGAGAGTTTCTTTTGCTACTTGTTTGCTTGTTCGTTGATACTTTGTTATGTGTGTGCTTGCTACAGTATTCTGTCGTTTATACTTGTTAGATCATATTATGCCTACTGTGCTATTCCATGTTTATCTCTACTATTATCTTGTATGATCAATTACTTATGTTGGTGATGCATGCCTATTATTCCTATTATTCCAATCATATCATTTTGCGTGCTCCACCAAGATGTATGTGACATGGAAGAGTAACCCATGAGCCTAATCGATTGTGCATTTGCATTCAAACGCAAATTTTTAATAAAGCACAAATTTAGGGGGAGCTCTTGCTTATCGCATACTTCTCAAAGCGACGATGTATTTCATTTACTTAATCATTTGTCGAAGCTTTGATCTATATGTTGTCATCAATTACCAAAAAGGGGGGGGATTGAAAGCACATTTGCTTCCTTGGTGGTTTTGGTAATTCATAACAACATATATCTCATTGAACTAATGTCCATTCAATATTAAGATTTCAGGATGTTCAATGACTGGCATGGCATGGACTACAGATGTGGACCCCTCAAAATGCTAAGGACAAGAATTGGCAAAGATCAAGACTCTACATTTTTGGTTTAGTGATCCAAGATCACATTGAGTCCATAGGAAAGCCAATACTATTAAAAGGGGATGAGGTGTTGCTTAATGGTCTTTTTGCTCAAGTGCTTAGTGACAATATTCCTAAACCCTCCACCACTATCTCTACCCAAATATGTCCTAAACCCAAAGTCCAACTCGGCCAAACCGAAATTTCCAATCCGGCCCCACCGAGTTCATCCAAGACTTAGCCACTGCCAAAACCCTAACAAATCGGATCCACCGAAATGGATCTCGGTCCCACTGAGATGGCCTTGCCAACTCTCTGTAATCATTTGCATTTACTTCGGTCTCACTGAGTTTGCAAATCGGTCTCACCGAGTTTGCAAATCGGTCTCACCGAGATGGCTTGCCAAGTCTCTGTTGCCTTATTGCTTCACTTCGGTCCTACCGAGTTGATGCAATCGGTGCCACCGAGATGAGGATTGCCCTAAGCCGTTGCACTTCGGTCTATCTGAGTTGTTCGTATCGGTCCCACCGAGATTCCTAAAGTCCATATCTTTTACACAGTTCGGTGCTACCGAGATTATCATTTCGGTGCCACCGAGTTGGGTCAAAAGTGTGTAACGGTTTGATTTTGTGTGGAGGCTATATATACCCCTCCACCCCATCCTTCTCAGTAAGGAGAGCCATCAGAACATGCCTACACTTCCACCATACATTTTCTGAGAGAGAACCACCTACTCATGTGTTGAGATCAAGATATTCCATTCCTACCATTTGAACCTTGATCTCTAGCCTTTCCCAAGTTGCTTTGCACTCAAATCCTTCTTCCACCATAGCCAAATCTGTGAGGAGTGATTGAGTGCTGGGAAGACTATCATTTGAAGCACAAGAGCAAGGAGTTCATCAACAACACACCGTCTATTACCTTTTGGAGAGTGGTGTCTCCTAGATTGGTTAGGTGTCGCTTGGGAGCCTCCAACCAGATGTGTAGTTGAACCAAGAAGTTTGTAAGGGCAAGGAGATCGCCTACTTCGTGAAGATCTACCCCGAGTGAGGCTAGTCCTTCGTGGACGTAAGCCATGGTGGAATAGGCAAGGTTGCTTCTTCGTGGACCCTTCGTGGGTGGAGCCCTCCGTGGACTCGCGCAGCCGTTACCCTTCGTGGGTTGAAGCCTCCATCAACATGGACGTACGATAGCACCACCTATCGGAACCACGCCAAAAACCGCCGTGTCTTCATTGCGTTTGAAATCTCCTATCCCCTCTCTACATACATATGCAATTGCTTACATTCCGCTGCTATACTCTTAGAATTGCATGTGTATGGTGATGCTTGACATGTACTATTGCTAAAATCTGCCTACAACTAAAATCTGGGAAAAGGTTAAGTTTTATTTGGTCAAGTAGTCTAATCACCCCCCCCCCCTCTAGACATACTTTCGATCCTACACCCGCATGAGCGCTTCTGATCCGCAGCTGTCCTCTTCACTGTCTCAGCAATGAGATCCATAACCTTGAATCTCGTGAAGCTGTCAATGTGATGCAACATGTTGATGGAGTGCACTCGAATCATCTTGTCATCTCCTGACTTGGGCGTAAGAGTGTGCCTCAAGATGGTTTTGATGGTGGCTAGCCCTGGCAGAAGATAGTATACCGATCCAAACTTATGTTGATTAACATAGTCCGGAGGGATAGCTGTGTACATGTTGGCCATGGAGTTATGATCCATCTTGGGCTTGCCATATACATCCAAGTAGTTCTCACCATCCTCAGGAGCACCTATCAATGCAGCCAATTCTTGAATAGAAGACTAATATCTGATTCCCTCTGTCATCCAAACAATCTTGCCATCTGGGTAGGAATGTGCAGTTGAATAGAATTGCATGATGAGCTCGCCATTGCATGCAGTCATATCTTTGCCAATGAATCCATCAATCTCAAGAGTCTTGAAGTTTTCATGCACTTTTGGGCAGTTGTCGGGATGTGCATCAATATAGTCCCAATCTACCCATCTCATGTAACTTACTGCCAGGCTCTTGCTAAGAAGAAGAGTCTCATAGAAATCCTGTTGCTCCTTGGTGTGCAAACGATAATCCACGGCAGTCCTCCTCCTAATGGCATAGGGATCTGTGGATCTCCACTTCCTCAACCCTTTGTCCTTCCTCTTCTTCATGTCCTCTGCCACTGGATGTGAAGCATAATGGGCAGGCAGGAATGGTCTGAGTTTCTTGAGGTGCAATGTGGCTTCATCATCTTCATCCTCACTCTCAGGCACTAGGGCCTTGTTCTTCTGGGATGCAGCAATGGTGGCTGTGGTCTTGCTCTTGGCCTTAGCAGCAGCTGACTTGGCCTTTGCTATAGGGGGTGCCCTCTTGGGCATAGCATCAACCATGAGTTTTCTCTGCTTGGGAGGTGGTGGATTGGTAGCTGGCTCTTCCTCCTCTTCCTCTTCTGGATCAATGATACTGGAAGTAGGCCTAACAACAACATGAATAGATCTCTTCCTCTCCCTCTTCTTAGCTGGTTTCTTTGGCATAGACTTTGGTTGCTCTGCAGCTGAGCTACCTGTAGCTGTGTGTGTTAAGGGTATACCTCTCTTGGTAGTAGTGGATGCAGACATTTTCTGAGCAACTATCCTTCCTCTCTCTGAGGGGCCATACCCTTTGCCTACCACTTTCCTCTTGGAAATGGCATCATCTGGTTCAAAATCTGAATTTTCTTCATCTGAGTTCTTCTTCTTTCTTGCACGTGTGGCTGCCTTTGGCAAACCATGGGAACTAGGAGTGCCTGGATCCTCAGAACTTTCTCCAGGACTGGTGCCTGCACTGAGATCAACATTCTCTTCTGACAGATTCTGGCTATCATGTGATCCTGACATGCTGCTCAAGCTGACCCTGTGAAATAGAATAGATGGGGCAGATGGATGAGGATCACAAAATGCAGCTGGTTTTGCAAAAAATTGAGTTCAAATTTCATGTTTAGGTTTTCTCTGTTTTCATTTCGGAATTACAGAGTGAATAATTTCGGAAATACCGATGCAACAACAGAAACTTGGTCACACATATCGGTGGCACCGAGTGTGTGATTCGGTCTCTCTGAAGTGCACATGGGATTTCAGAAATGCTGTTTCAGTCACACCGAGTGAGTACGGTTCGGTCAGATCGAGATGTACTCTGTGCAATGTCCAAAGCCAACTCGGTGGCACCAACACAGTTCAATCGGTCGTTCTGAGATGAATACAGCGGAACCCTAAACCTAAAATTTTGCTCAAACCTAAAATCTAGGAATTTGTTCAATGGATTGAATCATGCAAATAGTAGATAGACAATGTGCATGCTTTTGTGCTATGAATCGGAATCGAAGAAGAAAAAAGGGTTGAACCGTACCCTAACTTGGTGGCTGTCGGTGTACGACCATCTATGGGGCCATGCAGCCCCATGTGGTTCGGCGGGGGAGGTCGACGTGCACAAAGAGCATGGACAATGGGAAGCGCGAGGGATTTACCTAGGTTCGGGCCGCTGAGGAGCGTAAAACCCTACTCCTGCCTTTGGTGTATTGATGGTGCAGAAGAACAATACAAGGAGCGCCTGTCCCGGCAAGGCGCGTGGGAAGCTGCTACGCGAGACGTGCTTGTGTTTGAAGAGGGGTCCGAATCCCCTAAACTGTTGCCTTGGCCCTCCTTTTATAGTTCAAGGGGTTACCATAGTGGCAAAATAGTAATTACATAGGGATTAGATAGCCAATAGTGCTATCGTACCTAACTCTACCAATTTAGGACAAAGGCATTAAATGCGACGCTAGGTGTCATGTGGAGAGGTAGTCCCGGCAAGGTTTCTGCACCGCTTGCCTAGCTACCTCGTATTATCCTGACATGCCTCTTGGATGGGTGTCGTTAGGGGCAAATATCGTCCCAGTGAGCTGACACGTGCCCGATAAGCCTTACCAACCAGCCCGCGCGGTCGACACCTCACCCACTAGCGAACACCTATGCGGTGAGGTGGAGGGCTGGCAGGAGCTTGCCGGTACGGAGCTTGCCGGGTCCTCACCTTGCCGGCAAGGAATGTCTTCATCTTCGGTACTGGTCGAATGCTGAGTCTTGAGCTTCTTTCTGGTAGCTTCTGTGACTGGTCTCTGAATCTTGGTCTTGACGGTTCCCCGGCAAGGCTTGGCCGGCAAGGAGGCTGCCGTCGTCTGTGCATAAGTCAGGGTATAAAATACCCATGTTTTATACACCGACAGGAGCCCCCGGGCCTGGGCCGTACGCGCGTCTGAAGCGTCGTTGGGCTAGGCCCAAACAATGCACAGACACGCGGCGGGGAACTGTCGCTGTAAGTTTTGGTCATGATGATTATCCTGGCGCACGTCAAATCCACGCATTAAATGCGGATCGTGTGGATTTGAACTGTTGCGGTTATTTTTGCGGTACTGCGCCTGTAAAAGACCGTTGCTGGGGTAAACAGTGATGAGCCAGCTTCTCCTCGTGCCTTCCCCATAAAAAGGCAACCGCGAGGAGGCACAGCTCATTCGCCCCTGCTTTCCCCTGCTTCATCTTCCTCCTCAAGCCAGAACTGCTTCCGCCGCCGCCGCTGCTGCTTCGCATCCCCAATCGACCTCCCTCTTCCCCTTCGATCCCCGATGGCGCCCAAGAGAGCCGACGCGGTGGGGAAGAAGAAGACCGCCAAGCCGCTCGATCCCAAGGCAGAGGAGAAGAAGAAGGCGTTGGAAGAGCTAGAGAAGCGGCGAAGGGAGAATGCAATCTTCTTGCCGTGCTCCTTGGACGCCAATGAGCTGATCAGGAGGTACGCGTACATGTGGGGGAGGGACGCCAAGGATCACAAGGCGCCCGTGGTGCCCCCCGAAGGCGACAAAGACCCCGCAGATTCTTATCCGTTCTTCTACGCATACTTTTACTGCGGTTTGGTCCCTCCCTACTCAGATTTCTTCAGCGCGATGATGTTCAGTTACGGGTTCAGGCTGCTGGACTTCACTCCGAATGCGATGACTTGCATGGCGGTTTTCGCTCATCTGTGCGAGAACTTCGTCGGAGTGGCCCCCAACGTGGATCTGTTCCGCCACTTTTTCATTCCCCGGATCGAAGACAAGTCACTCTCCGGCAGCGTGGCCTGGATTCCCAGGGCAAAGACGAAGGGCGAGTACCTTGCCGGGCAGCTCCATCTCAAGTGGGAAGAATGGAGGGCCGAGTGGTGCTGGATCCAGGAGAAGGACTTTCCCCAATTCTGCATACCGTGCACAGTGAGAGTCACGCGCGGCAAGAACTGGAGCAGCATGGGCGCTAATGACGCCAAGCTTCGTCCGGCCCTAAACCGGATTGCCCGCCTTAAGGCCGCCAAGCTGAGGATAGAAATGGTTGGCACTGATTTCCTCCGACGACGCATAGCGCCGCTGCAGAAGAGAGAGACATTTGCTTGGGACTACCAGAATGCCGCTGACGTCATGCGGCTGTATCCCGGGACCGGCAATAATTTGTCGGTTATGGAGCACGCCAGCCTTTGTGAGCAGCTATTCCGGAAGACCGGCGTATTCCACTTGCCGGACCAGATCGTCCCGCTGCATATCAACTCCGCCAAGGACTCCATCTTGGCGGTGATGCGCATTGTGACGCCCACGGGGTGAAGGCAGACTGGGATTTGCCCGCCTTGGAGTTCGAGATGGAGTGGGCCTCCAACCTGACGGAGAAAGCTTCCCGGAAGGAAACGGACCTCATCCGGGCCACCATTGAGGAGGAACTGGCGTATATCGCCAGCAGGGCCGCAGAGATCGCGAGGATCAACGCGGCAGGCGGTTCCGGTGCCGCGGCAGCCGAGGACGAAGAAGAGGAGCAGTCTGATGAAGAGGCCGCCGAGGAGCATCTAGAGGAGCCTGCCGTGGATGAGACGGTCGAAGCCGAGGTTGTCGGGGCCGAGGCTGCCGGGGACGAAGTTGCCGGAACTGAAGCCGCCGGAGAGCCCGAGGAAGAAGAGGGCCCTCGGGCCCCAAAGAGGAGGCGTCGGCTTCGGAGGGCGGTCAGCCAAGAGCCGGTGTGCGCTTCTTCGCCGAGGGCTGGCCCCACGGTGAAGAAGACGACCACAAAGGCCGACCGCCAAGAAGAAGCACGCCGGCAGTCCACCTGGCGTCCCCGGACTCAGCCTTCATCTCCCCGGCCAGAGGTTGCCGAGGAAGCTGAGCCCCTTCAGCCGATGGGTTCACCTCCTCTGGCACTCAAGAGGGCGAGGGAGTCGCCCCCGCCAGTGATGTATGATTTCGACGTCCTTGGCCAGTCCGAGGAGGAGGAGGAGTACGTACTTCGCTTATTCCCGCAAAGCCTTGATTCCACTCGATTGCAATTTTAACTTGGTTCCTTCTGTCTTGACAGGGACCCAGAACCGCTCGTGCATCGATCGAAGCGGCCCAGGTCTGCAGTAGCACAGGACCCTGCGGCAAGCGCTGGGCAGGGGGTTGTAACGGCTGAAGCCGTCGTTACCAGCCCCCAGCTGAGCCCCCGGCGCGAGGACGTGGTGCGGGTGCTTACCACTAGCACTGGTACTGGAGTCCCTGCTGCTGAGCCTGTCGTGGAGACGGAGGAAGCCCGCCAAGAAGAGGAGCGCCAAGAAGCGGATCCAACCGTGGCTCCCCCATCCATCAATATCCCGGGGAGCGCTTCTCCGTCAAGGGCTTCCACCGACGAGCTTGCCCACACGAGGGCTACCCCGACGAGCGGGGTCGCCGACAACCGCGCGCCGGCAACGCAGGTTGCCGGGGAAGGAGCCCTTCCTCAGCAAGCACCAACGGGTAATCCTCTTGCCTTTGTACGCCTCCTACGGGAAAGATTTCGAGACCGGGACACTCCTCGACGAGTCCAAGAGGGCTTCCGACAGCACGCCCGACCCCGCCAGGATGGACGCGGAGAAGACGCCCGCCAATGTCGATGCGCCAACTCCCGACAACCAGTTAGTGGTGTCAATCCCGCCAGCTCCATCAAGTGACTTGGCGTTGGTCGCCCCTCAGCACGAGTCCTGAGCCCCCAGTTCCTCTGGCAGCGCGGGGCCAAGCTTTGATGAGGAGATAGCTCGGATCCTGCTCCCCTTGGTCCAAAGAACCGACGAATCCACCGACGTGGCCGACAACGCCGAAGATCTTGCTTTCATGGAAATCATGGCCGTCGGGTTCAAGGGCGTCCAGAAACGGTACAGCCGGAGGTGGGACAAGGTGCACGAAGAGTGCAAGGCTACGGATTTGGTTGATCGGAAGCTGAGGGAGAAGGCGGACGAGCTACGCACATGGTACAGTCAGCAGGCCCGCAATCTCAACGCTGCTACCGAAAGAGCAGCGATCTACGACAGTAAGCTGACAGAGCGTGAAATGCTGCTCAACGCCAAGGAGAAGGATCTTGCCAAGCCGGAAGAGGCCCTTACCGCCACTCTTCGCGACAAGGATGATGAGATTGAAGCGCTCCTCAAACGGCAGTCCCAGGAGCTGGAAGACGGGCACAAGAAGCTCATTGAAGCCCAGGCCTCGGAGAACGCCGCTAAGCTCAAGGAGGCCGCTGATAAGGCTGCTGCCGCTGACTCCGCAAGGCAGAACTGGAATCCCAGGTGGCCAAACTGAAGGAGGATCTTGTCGGCAGCGGCAAGGAGATCGTGGTTCTCAAGGACGAAGCGCTGAAGGCAGCCCGCACTTTGGGGGACTTGCAAGCGCAGCTGTCGTCCAAGAACCAAGATCTCGACACTGCCGCCAAGGCAATTGATGACCTGAAATCCCAACTGGCCACCGTGGTAGCAGCTTCGGAATTCGCCAAGGAGAGGGAGAGGGTCTTGACGGAGAAGCTGGAGAAGGAGGAGGCCTCGAAGAAGGAGGCTGAAAGCAACTATGCCCAGCTTCACGAGAACCTCTCCCTCTGGACCGGCAGGCTTGTTTATGCCGCTGAGTGCATCAGCCTTCAAATCGCAGAGATGGATATGAAAAGCTGGGGTTTCACCGTCAACGACAAGGAGGCCACCAGCGTCAGGTTGACCAAGTTCTTCGAGGGCCTTGTCGACACCTTGAAGACGTACCAGGAAGACAGGTCTACTTCGTTTGCTGATGAGTCCCGGAAATTTGCACGTGAAATTGTGTATAGGGTACTGCTCAAGATCGCTCATCGCAATCCCGGCCTTGATCTCTCCGGGGTCTTTAGGAGGCTGCTGGATAGCACAGACGTCACCGCTGCCGACAAGATCGCTGCCCCTCTTGCCGACAAGGTTCTCCAAATCCCCAGGGTCCAACGCAACCGCCGAGACTGAGCTTGCCGCTACATCCACCATTGTGCTGTCATGTTCAAGATACATTTAATCTTTTGTTAGCCCAGCACTACTTCGGTGATGTAACATAACTTGCACCGCTTGAATGTATGTGCGTCGTTCCCCTTGTTTTATTCCGCCTTTGTATGATTTGTGTTCCCTACGCTTATCGAAAGATTGCCAGTGCGCACACTTGCCGCGAGTGCTTCGAGGAACGGGTCCTTAGCAGCCTGCTGGAAGTGCCGCTGCCGGCAAGGTGACTTGCCGGGCGAGAACGCAGCCGCCAAGCTTGCCGAGTGGACTCGAGGCAACCTAGGGCGCGGACTGATCGCGACAATGTTCCTCTCGCATGCAGGTTTCTCATACAAAGCTCAGAACCGTTCAAGGGGGACCGTGAATGTAACAGGGATTTTTTTTAAAAGTTTTTGCAACTTAGCTTTTCCTTGTGCCGTTTCTCTCGTTGTAAAAAATGATCACTTGAACGTCGTTAAGAATGGTACCCCATCTCCACTCCCTCCAGGAAACTTGCAGGTGAGGGAACCTCCTCATCCTTTTAAGAAAAAGAAAGAAGAGAAAAGAGTGGTTTGGGAACCTTGATGGCTCATTAGTCATTTCATACAAACTAAAGCGTAAATCACAACATCACATGCATCGACACATAAATGAATATGTACGAGGAGTTGCGGAACACTTATCTTTATTATGCACAGGATCTGCGTTTGGTTTTTATCAAAGGGTTACATGTCTGATCAACAAGGCTTGTACAAAGGGTGTTACCGGGACATGACCCGGCAACTGCGCCTCATGGATAGAACTTGCGAAGATGCTCAATATTCCATGAGTTCTGCACCGAGGTGCCATCTTCGGTCTCCAGACGGACTGCGCCAGGCCTGGTGACTCGTACTACCCGGTAAGGCCCTTCCCACTTCGGCATCAACTTGTTTGTTCCCTTGGCGGACTGAACACGCCGAAGAACAAGGTCGCCTTCCTTAAGGCTTTGGGCGTGCACTTTGCGGCTATGGTAGCGGCGCAAGGCTTGCTGGTAGCGTGTAGCTCGCACAGCCGCCCGAAGACGATCTTCCTTAAGGAGCAACGCGTCGTTTTGCCGCAGCCGCTCTTGCTCAGCTTCATCGTAAGCGAGCACTCGAGGTGACCCGTATATGAGTTCCGTGGGGAGCACCGCTTCCACACCATAGATTTGGGAGAAGGGTGTTTGGCCGGTAACTCGATTTGGTGTTGTTCTGAGTGACCAAAGAACTGCCGGCAACTCATCAATCTAGTGCCTCCCACACTTGCGCAGCTTCTCAAAGGTCCTTGTCTTGAGGCCATGCAGCACTTCAGCGTTCATCCTTTCCACCTGGCCATTGCTTCTTGGGTGAGCAGCAGATGCAAAACAGATTTTGCTGCCGAGGTCTTGGATATACTGCATGAAGGTGCGACTCGTGAATTGTGTGCCGTTGTCGGTGATGATCCTGTTAGGAACCCCGAAACGGAAAACTAATCCTTTGAAGAACTTGATGGCTGATTGCGCTGTCACCTTCCTCACTGGCTCCACATCAGGCCACTTTGTGAAATTGTCGATGGCGACGTACAAGAACTCAAAGCCCCCGGCAGCACGGGGAAAGGGGCCCAAGATATCGAGCCCCCAGACTGAAAAGGGCCAGGAGAGAGGGATTGAGCTGGTTGATGTATGCTCTTTGAATGGAACTGGCATGCTTCACACTTGGTTACTAGCTCAGTCGCATCCTGGAGGGCAGTGGGCCAATAGAAGCCTTGTCGGAAAGCTTTGCCGACAAGAGCCCTTGATCCTATGTGAGAGCCACATATGCCTCCGTGTATCTCCGCCAACAGCTTTAGTCCATCTTCCCGGCAAATGCACTTCAATTTCACACCGTTTGGTCGTTTTCTGTATATGATGCTATCCACAAACTGATACATACTTGACTGACGGGCTACTTTCTCTGCCTCTTCTTGCTCATCGGGAAGCCCTCCTGTTTGAAGGAACCGTACTATCTGCTGTGCCCACGGCGGAGCCTATGGCTCGACGACAAGGACTAAAGGCATCTCCTCGGCTATGGGAGCGCTTGCTTCTGCGGCAAGAACTTCTGGTTCTGCGCTAAGCGGCTGCTCACCGGCAACCATATTGTTGTTTCCGGCAACGTCCTCATCGGCGGCTTCTGGGAGCTCTGCCAGAAAGTACTTGCCGGTACTTAACTTTCTTCTCTTGTTGGCCTGCGTTGATGGGGCGAGTGTTGGTTGATTCAAATGGAGCACAAAAGTTCCCGGTTCCACGTGAAGCTTTTGAGCGGCGCACTTTGACAGGCTATCAGCGACGCTGTTTTCCACCCGAGGGACGTGCTCGGTTTGCATCCCGTCAAAGTGTTCTTCCAATTTCCTCACTTCTTCCACATACGTCGGCAGCTTCTGATAATCTTTGTTCACTTGCTTCACAACAAGCTGCGAGTCGCCGCGGATGATCAATTTTTTGATCCCAACACTACTAGAAAACTGGCTATAGCCAATATCCCTATTAGTGGCGCACCATGGTGGTGGTGCGCCACTGCTATATAGCAATGGCGCACCAGAAACAGGTGCGCCATTGTTTTTTTTAGTAGTGGCGCACCACTTGAGCAGTGCGCCATTGTTATTTTTTTTGCCCACCCCCCCACCTCACCAGACATAGCAATGGCGCACCACACCTAGGTGCGCCATTACTATGCTACATAGTAATGGCGCACCTTGGTGTGGTGCGCCATTGCTATGTGTGTGTGGTGGGGTGTGTCTGTGTGTGTGAGCAATAGTAATGGCGCACCCTCCCTGGTGCGCCATTGCTAGGTTAGCAATGGCGCACCAGGGAGGGTGCGCCATTACTATTGCTCACACACACAGACACTCCCCACCACACACACAAACCCCCCCCCCCCCCCCCGGTGGATCGCCTTTTCAGCTTAAAATAAAATAAAAGAAAATGATAAAAGATTCAAAAAAATAGATGCACATGTGTTATGTGTTCTAGTTGTTAGGAAAATTAATAAACATGAATTTTGATTTTTTTTGCAAAAAGCCGCCGTGTTTCGGTAAAATGGCCGTAACTTTTGCATACGACCTCCGATGAAAAAGTTTTTTATATGAAAAAGCATCTACTCGATTTTTTAGAATCCTCAAAAACCTACCAGAAAAAAAGTTACAGCCATTTTAAGATCTGGAGGTAAAAAAATAAAAAAATAAAAAAAAATTAGCAGTGGCGCACCAGTGCATAGTGCGCCACTGCTAACTTTCCCGCCTTCCAATTTCAAAAAATTAAAAAATAAAAAACATGTTAGCAATGGCGCACCATGGGGTGGTGCGCCGTTACTAGTTTGAAATTTCAAAACTAGTAATGGCGCACCACCCCCATGGTGCGCCATTACTAGTTTTGAAATTTCAAAACTAGTAAGGGCGCACCACCCCATGGTGCGCCATTACTAGTTTCGACACAGCTTATTAACCCCTAGCTCTGTCTTCTCCCCTTTCTCCCCTTTCTGCTCCCTACCTCTTCTTCCTCCTCCCCCTCCTCATGCCCTCCTCTTCCACTTCCTCCATGCCTCCTCCTCCTCCTCCTCCCCTTCATCCATGCCCCCTCCTCCCCTTCCTCCATGGCTCCTCCTCCTCCCCTTCATCCATGCCTCCTCCTCCATGGCTCCTCCTCCTCCACTTCCTCCATGGCTGCGTGCGAGCGGGCACGGAGGCTTCGTCCTCCTCCTGATCCTGCACGAGGAGGCAGGCGGCGGCCATTGCCACGGCGAGGCGGGGCGGGGAACGGAGGGTTGGCCATGGCCACCGGATCCAGCGACAGGGACGTTCGGAACGGCGCGGTGACGACGAGCTCGGGCAGCGAGCATCCATGGTGTTGACCTTGCAACAGAGAGAGAGAGATGAGAGGATTAGGAAAGGGAGGAAGAAGAGAGAGGCACGACACGGGAGGAGGCGACCTGCGAGGCGGCGTGGCTACTCGAGCTCAAGCTCGCCTGCCGCCGGTGACCACCCCAAGAACCGCTCAAGAACAAAAATAATTGGAAAAAAGGAAAAAAAAACGCAAAAAATGAGCCAGATCCAAATTCAAAATTCAAAAATAGCAATGGTGCACGGTGGGGGTTAGACGGTGCGCCACTACTATTTTCCCGCCTTCAAAATTCAAAAAAAATCAAAAAAAATTTAAAAAAAAAAGTTACCAGTGGCGCACCTGTAGCAATAGTAATGGCGCACCAGAGGTGCACCACTGTTACCTGCAAAACTAATGGCGCACCAGAGGTGCACCATTAGTATTTCTTATTAGTGGCGTGGTAATAGTGGCGCACCTATGGTGCGCCATTAGTACCCAAAAGTGGTGTGCCACTAATGTGCTTTTTTCTAGTAGTGCAAGGTCTACTGTGATCCTAAGACCGGTAAGAAGTCCTTCGTACTCAGCAGTGTTGTTTGTAGCTTGCTCCCTGGGAAAGTGCATTTGGACCACATACTTGAGGTGCTCTCCGGTAGGTGCGATAAGCAGCACTCCGGCACCGGCGCCTTGCAACGAGAAGGCACCATCAAAGTACACGACCCATTCCTTTGCTATCTCTTTGCCGGGGAGAGCTGTTTCTTGAATTTATTCGTCTTGCGTTGGCGTCCATTCGGCGATGAACTCCGCCAAAGCCCTGCTCTGAATAGTTGAAGTGCTCTCAAACTTGAGTGCAAAGCTTGACAATTCCAACGCCCACTCCACTATCCTGCCAGTTGCCTCTGGATTTCTCAAGATGTGTTGCAACGGAAAGCGAGTGACGACGGTAATCTTGTGTGCTTGGAAGTAGTGGCGCAGTTTTCTCGAGGCCATAAGGATACCGAAAAGCAACTTCTGCACACCCAGAGTATCTCGATCTAGCCTCCTGCAGAAGGGAACTAACAAAATACACTGGTCACTGCACCACTTTCTTCTTTGGCACTGTTTGTTGATTAACTTCATTTGCTTGCCCTGTTTCTGACTTATCGGCACCGGATCTTGCCGGAGAAGACTCTGATTTGCCACTGGACGGGTTTGCCGTGGTTGTTTCCTCGTCATCGAGTTCCCTCTGCGCCACTAGTGCAACACTAGCCACTTGATTCGTTGCCGATATGTATAGCAGCAACGGCTCTTGTGGTCTTGGCGCAACCAGTGTTGGCGCGGAGGAGAGGTATCTTTTCAAGTCCTGCAGTGCGGCCTCCACCTCCGGAGTCCATTTCATTGGCCCAGCCTTTTTCAAAATCTTGAAAAACGACAAGGCACGCTCAGCAGATCTAGAAATGAACCTACTCAAGGCAGCAACACAACCGGCAATACGCCGCACATCTTTGACGCTTTTCGGTGCTTGAATCTGCTCAATCGCCTTGATCTTGTCGGGATTTGCTTCAATTCCTTGTTGAGATACAAAGAATCCGAGAAGTTTACCGGATGGAACACCAAACACACACTTCTCGGGATTGAGCTTCAAGTTGATTTTGCCCAAGTTCGCAAATGTCTCTTCCAAGTCTTGAATAAGGGTAGACTCGTCCTTGGTTTTGACCACTATGTCATCCATGTATGCTTCTACATTCTTGTGCAGCTGGGGCTCAAAACCGATTTGGACCACTCTTGCAAATGTTGAACCAGCACTCTTTAACCCGAAGGGCATACGTACGAAGCTGTACGTGCCACATGGAGTAATGAATGCAGTCTTCTCTTCATCCTCCTTGGCCATGAATATCTAATGGTATCCAGAATATGCATCAAGGAAGGAGAGCAAATCACAGCCAGAAGTAGAGTCTACAATTTGATCGATGTGCGGCAAGGGGAAAGGGTCATTCGGGCATGCTTTGTTGATATCCGTGTAATAAATACAAAGTCTCCACTTCCCGTTTGCCTTGCGCACCACCACTGGATTTGCCAACCAAGTGGGATGTAGCACTCCTCCGACCAGGCCTGCCACTTCGAGTTTCTTGATTTCTTCGGTGATGAATTGCTGCCGCTCCAAAGCTTGCTTCCGGACTTTTTGTTTGACGGGCCGAGCATGGGGACAAACGGCAAGGTGGTGCTCAATTACCTCCCTGGGAACACCGGGGATGTCAGATGGTCGCCATGCGAACATATCGACATTCGCCCGCAGGAAGGCAACGACCGCGCTTTCCTATTTGCTGTCAAGGGTGGCGCTGATGGTGAAAGTACCGTCAGTGCCGTCCTCCGTCGCCGGCACCTTCTTGGTTGCCGGTGCAGTGGCCTTGGATTTCTTACCGGCGGAGCACTCCGGCAAGTCTTCAACAGGTGCGCAGCACTCTAAAGAGGTGCGCTTCCCGGAATCCTTGCTAGAGGCTTTGCCGGATTTCTTGCTTTCTTTTTTCTTGGCGGAAGCTGGTGCCTTGGCGGCTTCTGCAGAAACCGCATCTCGGTACATCTTGTCGACGCAGATGACCGCATCTTTCTTGTCGGAGTTGATGGAAATGACACACATCGGCCCTGGCATCTTCAACGTGTTGTAAGCATAGTGGGATGCTTCCATGAATTTTGCCAAGGCCGGGCGGCCAAGAATTCCATTGTACGGCAAGGGGATCTGGACGACGTCGAAGACAATCTTTTCTGTCGTGTAGTTTAGTTCCCCGCCAAACGTTACCGGCAACGTGATCTTTCTCTTGGGCTGGCTTCTTCCCGGGTTCACTCCTTGAAAAGTGCCTGTCTTTTCGAGCTCCTCGTCGGGAATCTGTAGCCTCTTGATTACTTCCGGAGAGATTAGATTCAGACCGGCCCCACCGTCAACTAACATCTTCGTTACTTGGAGGTTGCGAATTGTTGGGGAAATCAACAACGGCAAACACCCGACCGCAGTTATGCGATCAGGGTGGTCCTCAGCATAAAAGATGATAGGCGTGTGTGACCATTTGAGTGGTTTTTGAGAGCCCATTGCCGGTTCCATCGCGTTAACCTCACGAGCCCACTGTTTAAGCTGGCGGTGAGAGGAGTGCAAAGATGCGCCCCCGTCAACGCACATGGCCTCAGTTGCCTTTTGGAATTCTTGTTCGCTGGTCTCATCATCGTCCTCTTCTTCTTCACTTCCATCATCTCCCTTTTTCTTCTCACGGCCCCTAGCAGGCTTTTTTTTCTGCTGCTTGGCCTTGCCGCGGCGGCCTCCTCGACCACCACGTCCCTTTTTGCTGGATCCACCGGCACCATCCTGGCCTTTTTCCTTGTCGCGCTTCTCGTATTCAGCCTTCTGCTTCTCAACAAGGTGCTCGACTTGCCGGCACTCTTGGAGATCGTGGCCTTTGGTGCGGTGAATTTTGCAGTATGGTCCATCTGACTTGCCGGCCTTCTCATTTGCCGCCGCCTCCTGGCAATCGGCGCATACAGCAGCCTCCATGCCGGAATTGTTAGTCTGGGCTTTCTTGGCGGACTCGGAGTTGCCGGAGCCTTCGACAGCCATAACAGTTTTGCCTTTGCGCTTCCTGTTGTGCTTCCGGCCTTTCTTCCCCGGGGTGACAGCATCATCGTCTTCAGAATCTACTTCGGCACCAGCGTCCTCCCTGGGAAGCCTTCTTCCTTCCTCAGCACGTGCACACTTATCCGCCAACGTATAGAGCTCGTTGACGGTCTTGGGCAACTTGACGTTCATCTTCTCCCGCATCCTCCGATTGCGCACATTCATGTGAAAGGCGGCGATGACGGCTGCGGGGTGCACATCTGGAATGTTGCGGTGTACGTGGCTGAATCTCTGGATGTACTTGCGTAAAGTTTCGCCATCTCTTTGCGGGATCACTTGCAGGTCGCTGGGCTGTCCAGGGGCCTTGTGGCCTCCGGTAAAGGCACCGATGAATTCGTTGCAGAGATCTGACCACGAAGAGATGGAGTTCTCCGGCAAGTTCATCAGCCAAGACCTCACGTTGGGTTTTAGTACCAACGGGAAGTAGTTGGCGAGGATCTTCTCGTTTCTCCCTCCGGCAGCTTGCACGGCAATAGTGTAGATGCCTAGAAACTCTGCCGGGTTCAGCTTGCCATCATATTTTTCCGGTACTTCTAGCTTGAAGGCTCGAACGGACGGCCATCGGACTTGCCACAACTCGCGGGTGATGGCAAGACACCCAACCTCGTAAGGTAGATATCCGCCAATCCCTGGCGCAGGCTCATCAATGACGGGGGCCGTTGCGCGCGTCGGATTGACGATGCGCCTCTCCGCGCCGTTCGATGGTGGTGCGGGCATCTTCTGCCCGCCTATCTTGCAGCACTTGCCGCTGATCTTGCCGCGCCCATGGATCCGAGAGGCTATCGACATCTCATCGGGTCCAAGAGATTGCTGGGATTGTCGCGGCTGTTGACGTTGCAGCTGTTGGGGCGGTTGTCACGGCGGCGATTACACCGTTAGCATGGTACCGTCAACGCGGCCACCGACTGGAGATGTCGGTGCTGCTTGTGGACGCCGTTAGGGCTTCGCTTGCTATGATTTACTGGCTTCGGCGAATCCAATCAAGCTTTGGATGGTGGCTCTCCACTCATCCATCTTCTCCGCCGCTGGAGGGAAGTTCAACAGCATCTGAGCTCGCGCCATTGCTTCCGCTGCCGTGGCTGGCATGGCCTGGAGCGAAGAGCGCGATGTCGCTCTACTCCTGGCAGAGCCAGTAGGTCACTGTGGCGGAAGCGGTGCCTGAGGATCTGGGATTTGATCCACAGGAGTCTTGCCGTGAGGTCGCTGCTGCCCGGAGTCGTTGGCGCCGCTCGGAGCTGCACCGTGCCCATTGTGCGAGGGGCGCGGCGTCTGTCCTGAAGCAGCATCCTTGGATGCTACCGCAGCGAGATCTCGGCTCGCGCCGCCCCGGGCATCGCTGCTCCAGTGGCTGCGTTCGCCTGCGCGGCGAGGAGGAGGATGAGGAGGTCGTCCGTCCGCTCTGCCCACGCCGTCGTGGCTCCGTTCGTCAGAGGACCGAGCAGGCCCACTGCCTCCGGCGTGCTCGTCCCCTGCGCCGACCGTGGTGGGCATGGCGACCGCGCCGCCTGCGCTGGTCGTGCCAACCACGGTATCCGCGCCGCCTACATTGGCCGCGCCGCCTGCGCCGCCCGCGGATGCGTGCGGGGTGGCCGTCATCGTTATGCCCTTCTTCTTGGGCGCCATCGACGACGAGAAGGACGAGGATGAAGTCGATGAAAATGATGAAGAAGACGCGCATTCCACTGGTCAAGGTTCGCGCAAGCGACGCACTCCCCCTACCTGGCGCGCCAAAGATATCGGGGTACGACCATCTATGGGGCCATGCAGCCCCTTGTGGTTCGGCGGGGGAGGTCGACGTGCACAAAGAGAATGGACAATGGGAAGCGCGAGGGATTTACCCAGGTTTGGGCCGCTGAGGAGCGTAAAACCCTAGTCCTGCCTTTGGTGTATTGATGGTGCAGAAGCACAATACAAGGAGAGCCTGTCCCGGCAAGGCGCGGGGGAAGCAGCTACGCGAGACGTGCTTGTGTTTGAAGAGGGGTCCGAATCCCCTAAACTATTGCCTTGGCCCTCCTTTTATATTTTAAGGGGTTACCACAGTGGCAAAACAGTAATTACATAGCGATTAGATAGCAAACAGTGCTATCGGACCTAACTCTGCCAATTTAGGACAAAGGCATTAAATGCGACGCTAGGTGTCATGTGGAGAGGTAGTCCCGGCAAGGTTTCTGCACTGCTTGCCCAGCTACCTCGTATTATCCTGACACACCCCTTGGACGGGTGTCGTTCGGGGCAAATCTCGTCCCAGCGAGCTGACACATGCCCGATATGCCTTACCAACCAGCCCGCGCGGTCGACACCTCACCCACTAGCAAACACCTGTGCGGTGAGGTGGAGCGCTGGAGGGCTGGCAGGAGCTTGCCGGTACGGAGCTTGCCGGGTCCTCACCTTGCCGGCTTAGCCTTTCCGGCAAGGAATGTCTTCATCTTCGGTACTGGTCGAATGCTGGGTCTTGAGCTTCTTTCTGGTAGCTTCTGCGACTGGTCTCTAAATCTTGGTCTTCACAGTTCCCGGCAAGGCTTGGCCGGCAAGGAGTCTGCCGTTGTCTGTGCATAAGTTAGGGTATAAAATACCCATGTTTTATACACCGATAGTGGCGATCCTCTATGGCGGTGGCGACGGATGAGATTGTCGATGACGGCGGAGGATTTCAACGGCGAGAGCTCGCGGGAAGCAACGGCGACGATCTGGCAACGTTGGCGATGGCAGAGGTGTGGTGTCGGAACGGGGTGTTTGAAGAAATTTTCAATCGAACCGTTCACTGGATATATATACTCGCGCTCTGTCAGTCAGTCTGAGTGAAACAACCTGGTGGCTCCGAGACGTGTAACTGCCAGAGACAGTGCAATTCGGTGACACCGAACGATTTCAATCGGTCTATCCGAGATCAATAAAATAGATCAGTCTAAGTGCATCAGTGGGACCCAGGAGAATGGATCTATCAGACCGAGATACACTTAGAAGGTTTTAAAGTTCAGCCCTACTCAGATTGGTGGCTCCGAGTGCTCCTCACCCGAAGGGTCCGAATAGCAATTTGTTCAAATTTTGTGATCAGCAAGAATGAAATTAAGACAAGTTGAGATAGATAGATAGAGGAGGTACTTAGGCATTCTTGTCCATCCAATTGGCCAAAAGATCCAAATCAATCAAACAACAATTGGATGTCCTCGAATGGAAAAATATGCATTGCAACATGCTCACACAATAAGATAGCAAATAAAATATGTCAAACATGCACAACCAATTCTAGCATCTACCAGGCAATGGTCGATGACAAAGTCATCTATATATGAGTATATTGACTTAGGATCCAAATGAGAACATTTGACCATAGGTCATACTCATCGTTTAAGCACAAGTGGGGTTGCCACTTTTTCATAGAGTATTAATGTGTTCACGCCATTTGAGATGCTTTAGCTCAAGTCTTAGAGTAAAGCTCCCCCTAGATGTGAGATCCCCCCAAAGAGGGACAAACTAACCTTGGGTTTTGTCGTTGAAGACTTCATGTAGATGTTGTACTTGTGGATGCTCAATGTTGATGAAGACCATCTAGAGTTGGGAGCAATCCTTGCAATTTGTAGCACTTTCAATACCTACATGGGTTAGTCCCACAAGGAACAACAAGGATATCCATAGACATAGAGTGAAGTACACATATGATGATGTCTATCAATGCATTGAATACCTTGTCCCTTGAGTTACCAACAAGAGGGTTTGTGACTCCATGAACTAGTGCACGATGTTGAAGTTGTTTGCACAAGTTCTTACCATGAATGAATATGAGTGAAGTTTGTAAGCGGAGTCACGCTCAAGAACTCTCTAGTTCTTCTTCTTTGGGACCCACATCAACTTGATGAGAATCATCGGAGTTCTAGTTGTACTTTATGAAGTAGTACTTGAGGTAGACTTGGGAACCCACTTGACCAAAGCTTGAGGTGGTTCTTCGAATGAGCCAATCTCTTGTTGAAGCTTGTCCTTGCCTTTTAGCTTGTGGTCTTGTGGTGGAAGATCATCTTGAGCTTGTGTTCCCTTGAAAGAAGTAGGATCATACTTCTCTTGTTAAGGAACAAACTTCGTCTTGGGATATTGATCTTCTTCCCACTCAACCCCATTGGTATTGAACTTTCGTTCAAAACCAGCACCTTGGTTCTTCCGGTGCCATCCTTGCTTGCGTACAATTTCATCAAATTGCTTACTCCCGGCAAGGCTCTTGTAGACACCCTTTTCTATAATTCCTTTCAATAAATTGTTTTCTTGCTCAAGTGTAACTTGGTTGAGAGAATCATTAGTGGAATCAATAGAACTACTAGAAGTAACAATATTGGATTTAGCATTGTTATTGTTACTACTAGAGGTAGAACCTTTCCTGCTCTTGCTACTAGATTGCTTAGATTTAACTTGTGGCATAAAAGTAGACAAGAGGAGTCATTTGGCAATGTAAGAGGAACTCTTCTTTCGAAGATCGTCATTGATAGCTTTTAGAAACTCATGCTCTTGCTCTAAATTTAGCTTCTTGAAGCATAGCTCCTCATGAGTTCTTAGGAGCTCTCTATGATCTTCTTGTTGAGTTTCATAAGCTAACTTAAGAGTGTTTAGTTCTTTAGTCAAGCGCTCAATCTCCCTCATAGCATTGTCAATCGTCTCATCTTGGCTATCATGATTACTAGCAAGTTCATTATAGCGAACATCACTAGTTTTATCATTGAACAAGTCATACTTACCTAGCAAATCATCCTCGTCACTATTAAAGGCAATGAATTTGGGGTGTGATACCTTGGGGCCTTTAGCCATGAAGCATGTTCCAATTCCTTCATTTGGTGAATCAAATAAGTCATAGGAGTTGGAGGATACGAGAGCTAGTCCGGCAACACCTTCATCTTGACTATAGTTGGAGTTGGAGTGATAGCTTCTCTCGGATTGGTTGTCGGAGTCGAAGCCGGATATCCATTCACCAACATGAGCTTGATGCCTTATTCTTGAGTAGCACTTGGTTGACTTGTCTTTCCTCTACGAATCCTTGCATCTCCAGGAAGGTCTTCGTTCATAATGATCATCTCTACTCCTTCTCCCTCTTTGAGGTGATTCATCTCTTCTACTCCTTCTAGGTGACTCATCTCTTTTCTTGAGAGGTGCCGTACACTCATTGGAAAAGTATCCGGGTCTTCCACAATTGTAGAAATTACGGTCACGACTTGAAGATCTTTGTTCATAATGTCTTGAGTTGGAGCTACTCTTTTTGCCTCTATTCTTGCATAATTTGTTCCAGTTCTTGACCATTAGGCATATCTCTTCATTGGATACAAGCTTGTCACTTGATGTTGTGGGAGCATCACTTGAAACTTTGTAAGCACCACTTGACTTGTTGTGGAGCTCCTCTTTGTCCTTGAGGAACATCTCATGAGCGACAATCCTTCCAATGACTTCTGTGGGCTTGAGATCTTTGTAATTTGGCATCATTTGAATCAATGTGCACACGGTATCATACTTTCCATCCAAGGCTCAAAGTATCTTCTTGATGATCAATTTGTCGGTTATCTCTTCACTTCCTAAGCCGGCAATCTTATTTGTAATGAGAGCGAGCCTAGAGTACATTTTCGTGACTCCCTCATCATCCTTCATCTGTAACTTGTCAAGTTGACTTTGTAGCACATCCAACTTGGATTCCTTGATGGACTCGGTACCTTCATGCATATCAACCAAAGTATCCTAAATTTCCTTGGCATTCTTGAGGCGGCTAATCTTGTTGAACTCCTCGGGGCACAAACCGTTAAAGAGAATGTCACAAGCTTGAGCATTGTATTGCAACATCTTCAATTCTTCTGTGGTTGCTTCACAATCCTGTTCCTTTGCATCCTCAAAGAATTCACCTTGCAAGACAACATGAACAACATCCCAAATGGTGGGCTTATGACCAAGAATATGCATTTTCATCTTATGCTTCCAACTAGCAAAGTTTATACCATCAAAATACGGACCTCTACGGTGATAATTTCCTTCACTAGAAGCCGTGCTCTCCTAGGTGGTTAAACCAATGCAATGGAGACTAAAGCTCTGATACCACTTGTAGGATCGCAAGTAGGCTAGAGGGGGGTGATTAGACTACCTGACTAACTAAAAAGTTAACCTTTTCCTAATTTTAGTTCTTGGCAAGTTTTAGCAATTCATACAAGTCAAGCAACACCCTACACATACAAGTCTAGATAGTAGGCAGCGGAAAGTAAAGACTTTGCATATGAACATAAAGGAGGTGATCGGAGATATCAAACGCAATGAAGACACGAAGATTTTTGGCGTGGTTCTGATAGGTGGTGCTATCATACATCCACATTGATGGAGACTTCAACCCACGGAGGGTAATGGGTGCGCGAGTCCACGGAGGGCTCCACCCATGATGGGTCCACGATGAAGCAAGCTTGTCTATTCCATCATGGTTTACGCCCATGAAGGACTATCTAGCCTCTCTCCAGGTAGATCTTCATGAAGTAGGCGATCTCCTTGCCCTTACAAACTCCTTGGTTCAGCTCCATTTGATTTGGAGGCTCCCAAATGACACCTAACCAATCTAGGAGATGATACGTCCATTTTGCATCATGTTTTCCTATTGATATTTATTGCAATTTGGATTGTTATTTCACTTTATGATACAATTCTTATGCCTTTTCTCTCTTATTTTGCAAGTTTCACATGAAGAGGGAGATTGCCGGCAGCTGGAATTCTGGACCAAAAAGCGATACATCAGAGATAGCTATTCTGCACAACTCAAATATGAGCTGAAATTTTATGGAGATTTATTTTAGACTATATAAAATACTGGCAAAAGAATTACCAGAGGGGGACCCACCAGGCAGCCACAAGCCTGGGGGGCGCGCCCTACCCCCCAGGGCGCGCCCCCCGAGCTTGTGGGGCCCCTGGCAGGCCTCCGAAGCCCATCTTCCGCTATATGATGCCCTTTGACCTAGAAAAAATCAAGAGGAAGGTTTTAGGACGAAGCACCGCCGTCTCGAGGCGGAACCTGGGCAGGAGCACTTTTGCTCTCCGGCAGAGATATTCTGCCGGGAAAACTTCCCTCCGGGAGGTGGAAATCGAAGCCATCGACATCACCAACGATCCTCTCATCGTGGGAGGACCAATCTTCATCAACATCTTCACCAGCACCATCTCATCTCAAACCCTAGTTCATCTCTTGTTTTCAATCTTTGTCTCAAAACCTCAGATTGGAACCTGTGGGTTGCTAGCAGTGTTGATTACATCTTGTAGTTGATGCTAGTTGGTTTATTTGGTGGAAGATTATATGTTCAGATCCTTAATGATATTAAATACTCCTCTGATCTTGAACATGAATATGATTTGTGAGTAGTTACTTTTGTTCTTGAGGACATGGGAGAAGTCCGGTAATAAGTAATCAAGTGAATTTGGTATTCGTTCGATATTTTGATGATATGTATGGTGTTGCTTCCTTTAGTGGTGTCATGTGAACATCGACTACATGACACTTCACCATACTTGGGCCTAAGGGAAGGCATTGTCGAGTAGTAATTAGATGATGGGTTGCTAGAGTGACAGAAGCTTAAACCCTAGTTTACGTGCTATTTCCTAAGGGGCTGATTTGGATCCATATGTTTCATGCTATGGTTAGATTTATCTTAATTCTTCTTTCATAGTTGCGGATGCTTGCGAGAGGGGGTAATCATAAGTGGGAGGCTTGTTCAAGTAAAAACAGCACCTAAGCACCAGTCCACCCACATATCAAATTATCAAAGTAGCGAACGCGAATCAAACAAACATGATGAAAGTGACTAGATGAATTACCATGTGTCCTCAAGAACGCTTTGCTTGCTATAAGAGAAAGTTCCAGCCTATCCTTTGCTATAAAAAGGATCGCGCTTCCTTGCTGCACCTTTATTACTATTGTTACTTGTCACTTGTTACAAATTACCTTACTATCAAACTATTTGTTACCGATAATTTCAGTGCTTGCAGAGAATACCTTGTTGAAAACCGCTTGTCATTTCCTTCTGCTCCTCATTGGGTTTGACACTCTTACTTATCGAAAGGACTACGATTGATCCCTTATACTTGTGGGTCATCAAGACTCTTTCTGGCGTCGTTGTCGGGGAGTGAAGCGCCTTTGGTAAATTGAATTTGGTAAGGAAACATTTATATTACGTGCTGAAATTTACTGTCACTTGTCACTATGGAAAGTAATCCTTTGAGGGGTTTGTTCGGGGTATCTTCACCTCAACTGGAAGCACAAAGAGTTGCCCCTGAACCTAGTGCACCTACTGAAAATATTTATTATGAGATTCCTTCGGGTATGTTAGAGAAACTGCTAGCTAATCCTTATGCAGGAGATGGAACGGTACATCCTGATATGCACTTAATATATGTGGAAGAAATTTGTGGATTGTTTAAGCTTGCAGGTTTATCCAAGGATGGAGTTAAGAAGAAGGTTTTCCCTTTATCTTTGGAGGGAAAGGCATTGACATGGTATAGGCTATGTGATGATATTGGAACGTGGGATTGGAACCGATTGAAATTGGAATTTCATCATAAGTTTTATCCTATGCATCTGGTTCATCGTGATCGGAATTATATATATAATTTTTGGCCTCATGAAGGAGAAAGTATCGCTCAAGCTTGGGGGAGGCTTAAGTACATGATGTACACATGCCCCAATCATGAGCTCTCAAGAGAAATTATTATACAAAACTTTTATGCTCTGCTTTCTCATAATGATCAATCCATGCTTGATTCTTCTTCTATTGGTTCCTTTATGAAGAAAACTATTGAATTCAAGTGGAATCTTCTTGAAAGAATTAAACGCAATGCTGAAGATTGGGAACTCGACAAAGGTAAAGAGTCAGGTATAAAACTTAAGTTCGATTGTGTTAAAAAATTTATGGGAACCGATGCTTTTCATAAGTTTAGTGCAAAATATGGACTTGACTCTGAGATAGTAGCTTCCTTTTGTGAATCATTTGCTACCCATGTTGATATCCCTAAGGAGAAGTGGTTTAAATATCATCGCCCTATTGAAGAAAAGATTGATGAACCCGTTATAGTTAAAGATGAAACTATCATTTACCATGTTGATCCAGTTGTGCCTACTCCTTACATTGAGAAACCTCCTTTTCCCGTTAGGATTAAGGAACATGCTAAAGCTTCAACTGTGGTTAATAAAATTAATATTAGAACACCTAGACCCTCTGAATAAATTAAAGTTGAACCTAATATTGCAATGGTTAAAGATCTCTTGGTTGATAATGTTGATGGGCATGTTATTTATTTTTGCGATGATGCGGCTAGAGTTGCTAAACCTGTTAGAAACGAACACGATATGCTAGATAAGAATAAACCCATAGTGGGCATGCCTGTTGTTTCTGTTAAAATTGGAGATCATTGCTATCATGGTTTATGTGATATGGGTGCTAGTGTTAGTGCTATTCTGTTTCCTCTCTATCAAGAAATTATGAATGATATTGCACCTGCTGAGATTGAAGATATTGATGTTACTATTAAGCTAGGGAATAGAGATACTATTTCACCACTTGGGATTGTTCTAGATATTGAAGTCTTGTGTGGTAAGATCAAATACCCTAGTGATTTCTTAGTACTTGGTTCACAACAAGATGATTTTTGTCCCATTATATTTGGTAGACCTTTCTTGAATACCGTTAATGCTGAAATTGATTGTGTTAAAGAGAAGGTTAGAGTTAAATTTGGTGATGTATCTCATGTGTTCAATTTCTCTAAGTTTCGTAGACAACCTCATGAAAAGGAATCGTCAAGTAAGGATGAAATTATTGGTCTTGCTTCTATTGTTGTTCCTCCTACCGATCCTTTAGAACAATATTTGCCAGACCATGAAAATGGTATGCATATGAACGAAAGGAATGAAATAGATGATATATTCTTTAAACAAATACCTATCCTTAAACATAACTTGCCTGTTGAAACTCTTGGGGACCCTCTTCCACCTAAGAGTGATCCCATGTTTGAATTAAAACAATTACCAGACACATTGAAATATGCTTATCTTGATGAAAAGAAGATATATCCTGTTATTATTAGCGCTAACCTTTCAGAGCATGCAGAAAAGAGATTACTTAAAATTCTGAGGAAGCACCGTGCTGCTATTGGATATACTCTTGATGATCTTAAGGACATTAGTCCCACTCTATGTCAACACAAGATTAATATGGAGCCTGATGCTAAACCAATTGTTGATCACCGATGACGGTTGAATCCTAAGATGAAGGATGTGGTAAGAACAGAAATATTAAAGGTTCTAGAAGCAGGTATAATTTATCCCATAGCTGATAGTAGATGGGTAAGCCCTGTTCATTGTGTTCCTAAGAAAGGAGGCATTACCGTTGTTCCTAATGATAAAAATGAACTTATCCCACAAAGAATGGTAACTATTTATAGGATGGTAATTGATTTTAAGAAAATAAATAAAGCTACTAGGAAAGATCAATAACCCTTGCCTTTTATTGATCAAATGTTAGAGAGGTTGTCTAAGCATACACACTTTTGCTTTCAAGATGGTTATTCTGGTTTTTCTCAAATACCTGTGTCACAAGAAGATCAAGAGAAAACCACTTTTACTTGTACTTTTGGATCTTATGCTTATAGATGTATGCCATTCGGTTTATGCAATTCACCCGCTAACTTTCAAAGATGTATGATAGCTATATTCTCCGATTTTTGTGAAAAGATTGTTGAGGTTTTCATGGATGATTTTTCCGTTTATGGGACTTCTTTTGATGATTGCTTGAGCAACCTTGATCAAGTTTTGCAGAGATGTGAAGAAACTAATCTTGTCTTGAATTGGGAGAAGTGCCACTTTATGGTGAATGAAGGCATTGTCCTTGGGCATAAAATTTCTGAAAGAGGTATTGAGGTAGATAAAGCTAAAGTAGATGCAATTGAGAAAATGCCTTGTCCTAAAGATATAAAAGGTATAAGAAGTTTTCTTTGTCATGCTGGTTTCTATAGAAGGTTTATTAAAGACTTCTCTAAAATTTCTAGGCCTCATACTAATATCTTGCAAAAAGATGTTCCGTTTGTTTTTGATGATGATTGCATAGAAGCCTTTGAAATACTTAAGAAAGCCTTGACCTCTACACCTATTGTTCAACCACCTGATTGGAACTTGCCTTTTGAAATTATGTGTGATGCTAGTGACTATGCTGTTGGGGCTATTCTAGGATAGAGAGTTGATAAGAAATTGAATGTTATCCATTATGCTAGTAAAACTCTAGACAGTGCTCAAAGAAAGTATGCTACTACTGAGAAAGAATTTTTAGCAGTTGTGTTTACATGTGATAAATTCTGATCTTGCATTGTTGATTCTAAAGTAACTATTCACACCGATCATGCTGCTATTAAATATCTTATGGAAAAGAAAGATGCTAAATCTAGGTTGATTAGGTGGGTCCTTTTGCTACAAGAATTTGATTTGCATATTATTGATAGGAAGGGAGCTGAGAATCCCGTAGCTGATAATTTGTCTAGAATGGAAAATGTTCTTGATGACCCACTGCCTATTGATGATAGTTTTCCTGATGAACAATTAGCTGTTATAAATGCTTCTTGTAACACTCCTTGGTATGCGGACTATGCTAATTACATTGTTGCTAAATATATACCACCTAGTTTCACATACCAAGAAAAGAAAAAGTTCTTCTTTGATTTAAGACCTTACTTTTGGGATGACCCACATCTATATAAAGAAGGAGTAGATGGTGTTATTAGATGTTGTGTACCTGAGCATGAACAGGAACAAATCCTACGGAAGTGTCACTCCGAGGCATACGGAGCACACCATGCTGGAGATAGAACCGCACACAAGGTATTACAGTCTGGTTTTTATTTGCCTACTCTCTTCAAGGATGCACGTAAGTTTGTCCTTTCTTGTGATGAATGTCAAAGAATTGGTAATATTAGTAGACGTCAGTAAATGCCAATGAATTATTCACTTGTTATTGAACCATTTGATGTTTGGGGATTTGATTATATGGCACCTTTTCCTTCCTCTAATGGGTATACACATATTCTAGTTGCTGTTGATTACGTTACTAAATGGGTAGAAGCTATTCCAACTAGTAGTGTTGATCATAACACTTCTATTAAAATGCTTAAAGAAGTTATTTTCCCGAGGTTTGGAGTCCCTAGATATTTAATGACTGATGGTGGTTCACATTTTATTCATGGTGCATTCCGTAAACTCCTTGCTAAATATGATGTTAACCATAGAATTGCATGACCTTATCATCCTCAGTGTAGTGGTCAAGTTGAATTGACTAATACATAAATAAAGTTGATTTTGCAAAACACCGTTAATAGATCTTGAAAGAATTGGTCTAAGAAACTTGATGATACATTGTGAGCATACAGAACTGCTTATAAAAATCCTATGGTTATGTCCCCTTATAAAATGGTCTATGGAAAAGCATGTCATTTACCTCTTGAGTTAGAACATAAAGCTTATTGGGCAATTAAGGAACTTAGTTATGATTTCAAACTTGTCGGTGAAAAGAGGTTATTTGATATTAGTTCTCTAGATGAATGGAGGACACAAGCTTATGAAAATGCCAAGTTATTTAAAGAAAAAGTTAAAAGATGGCATGATAAAAGAATTCAAAAATGGGAATTCAAAGTAGGTGATCACGTTTTATTATACAACTCTCGTTTAAGATTCTTTGCAGGAAAGCTTCTCTCTAAATGGGAAGGACCATATATTGTCGAAGAAGTTTATCGCTCCAGCGCGATCAAGATAAACAACGCCGAAGGCACTAATCCGAGGGTGGTTAATGGGCAAAGAATTAAACATTATATCTCAGGTACACCCATTAATGTTGAAAGCAATATTATTCAAACTATGACACCGGAAGAGCACATAGAGGAAACCTTCCGGAACGCTCCAGAACCCTGAAAAGGAGTAGGTACATGGTACAGTAAGTAAACCGACTCCAAAAGTTCCAAAAAAGTACTTTCTGTTCGTTTCGGAATATATGAAAAATTAGGAAAATAATAAATAGCTCGGAAAGCGCACGAGGAAGCGACAAGTTCGGGGGGCGCGCCCCCCAGGCTTGTGGCGCCCTCGTGTACCTCTCGGACTCCGTTTTTCTTCCTTCTTACTTGTTTTGCATGGGAAAAATTTATTATATATAGTCCCTGATGTTTTGACCACCATACCGCAAGGTTCTCCTCTGTTCTTGTTTTGTGCTGTTTTTCTGATAGATCTAGATCACCATGGCCCCTCCAAGCTCACCCAAGGACAAGTTCTATGAGAAGGTCATCAACCCTTACCTTCCGGAGGTGATAAAACACCCACAAGCCATTGAGATGCGTGAGGGGGTGCTTCACATCCGGGACGTTCAAGGACCTAAGAGACCGGAAGTGAGAAGGCCAGGATCGAAGCGGTGGAACAAGAGATCTTCAAGTGTCAAGGGATGGTGGAGCGCAGACGTAATGCTAACCACTCCATGATCACGGATTTCATCCGTGATCACAAGGTGGACAGCAAGGATATTGGAGACGCCATCTTCAAGCTCAATGACCGGATTGATTATCTCCAGGCCCAAATCTATTTACAGAACCAAATTTTTTGAGTATGAGGCCAGGTTCAAAGGTATGAGTTTGGCTGCAAATTTCAGGACTCCGGAAACACGTTCATCTTTTTATGACGGAGAGCCCATGCCTTGGAAGCCGGAGGACAACCTACTACCCCACCATCACCAAAGAAGGAAACTTGAGTACACGGGTATGGGCACAACCCTTGGCTTGTGCCAACCTTGGGGGAGGTGCCCGGTATCGTATCACCATCACTTTTATCATTATCAATCTTAGTTTGATCCTTAGTTATTTCGTGATTTAGAAGAATAAAGTTTTTAGTTTGATCTATCTTCGAGTGCTTGCTTAGTGATCTATCTATCTATGTAATCGTGTGTGAGTTATATAATAAAGATTAGTTTTGAGTTTTTGCTTTACTTTCTTGCTTCAATCAAAAAGAATAAAGAGAATAAAAGATCATATGCTAATCCCATGGGGAGTAATGACTTCACATAAAAGAAGTATAGTGGATAAAATTTGTTGGAAGTTGACAAACATAGCAATGGTCATTGGTGCAATCCATGAAAAAGTAATAAAGAAGGAGAGGTATCACATATCAATACACTATCCTGGACATCTTTTATGATTGTGAGACCCCATCAAATAGTCTATATCAATTAGTTGACGTTGGATAAGGAAGACAACGTAATGAGTTATGGTTGCTTATATTCACATAGAAGTTATATTGTTATGGATCCTCTAACATGTGGTGCTTGTCTAGGATCTTTTGCTAGCCAAAAATTCGCACTAAGTAGAGATACTACTTGTGCATCCAAAACCTTAAACCCAGTTTCTTTCCATGAGTGTCCACCATATCTACCTATCGATTGAATAAGATCCTTCAAGTAAGTTGTCATCGGCGCAAAAAGCAATAAAAATTGCTCCTAAATATGTATGATCTTTTATTGTAAGGGAAAATAAGCTTTGTACGATCTTGTGATGGTAAAGAAATAAAAGCAACAGGCCGCATAATAAAGGTTGCTATCACAAGGGGCAATATAAAGTGACATTCCTTTACATTAAGAGTTTGCACATCCAAAAACAAAAAGCGCATGACACCCTCTGCTTCCCTCTGTGAAGGGCCTATCTTTTACTTTCATGAATTTATTTTTATGCAAGAGTCAATAAAGATCATCCTTATTCCTCTCTATGTACTCTTTAGTGGCAAGCATCATGTGGTAGATAGATCCAGATATATATATCCCATTGAATGTAAGTGGTCATAGATTATTATTGTTGACATTACCCTTGAGGTAAATAAGTTGGGGGGCAAAACTATGAGCCCCTATCTTTCTATGTGTCCAACTGAAACTTTTGCTCTATAAATACGCTTTGAGTGTCAGCAATCATAGAAGATTAAATGATAGTTGAGTATGTGAACTTGCTAAACAAAGCTCTTACATAGACTCTTTCTGAAAATATGATGGATTGTGATTGTTTCAATGACTGAAACCATAGTTTGTTAGTTTCCAATGAAGTTTGTGTTTCATACTTTAGCTTGTGAATGAATTGTTACTTTAGCATGAGAAGTTTTATGTTAATATATTGCTGTTATGATAATGACCATGATGCCTTCATGTCCGTATTTTGTTTTTATCGACACCTCTCTCTCTAAACATGTGGTCATGATTATCGATATCGTCTTTCGCTTGAGGACAAGCGAGTTCTAAGCTTGGGGGAGTTGATACGTCCATTTTGCATCATGTTTTCCTATTGATATTTATTGCAATTTGGATTGTTATTTCACTTTATGATACAATTCTTGTGCCTTTTCTCTCTTATTTTGCAACTTTCACATGAAGAGGGATATTGTCGGCAGCTGGAATTATGGACCGGAAAGGGCTACATCAGAGATACCTATTTAGCACAACTCCAAATGAGTTGAAATTTTACGGAGATTTATTTTGGAATATATAAAAAAATACTGGCGAAAGAATTACCAGAGGGGGACCCACCAGGCTGCCACATGCCTGGGGGGCACACCCTACCCCCCAGGGCCCGCCCCCCGAGCTTGTGGGGCCCCTGGCAATCCTCCGAAGCCCATCTTCTGCTATATGATGCCCTTTGACCTAGAAAAAATCAAGAGGAAGGTTTTGGGACGAAGTGTCGCCGTCTCGAGTTGGAACCTGGGCAGGAGCACTTTTTCTCTCCGGCAGAGAGATTCTGCCGGGGAAACTTCCCTCCGGGAGGGGGAAATCGAAACCATCGACATCACCAACGATCCTCTCATCGTGGGAGGACCAATCTTCATCAACATCTTCACCAGCAACATCTCATCTCAAACCCTAGTTCATCTTATATTCAATATTTGTCTCAAAACCTCAGATTGGTACCTGTGGGTTGCTAGTAGTGTTGATTACATCTTGTAGTTGATGCTAGTGGGTTTATTTGGTGGAAGATTATATGTTTAGATCCTTAATGATATTCAATACTCCTCTGATCTTGAACATGAATATGATTTGTGAGTAGTTACTTTTGTTCTTGATGACATGGGAGAAGTCCGGTTATAAGTAATCATGTGAATTTGGTATTCGTTCGATATTTTGATGATATGTATGTTGTTGCTTCCTTTAGTGGTGTCATGTGAACGTCGACTACATGACACTTCACCATACTTGGGCCTAAGGGAAGGCATTGTCGAGTAGTAATTAGATGATGGGTTGCTAGAGTGACAGAAGCTTAAACCCTAGTTTATGCGATATTCCATAAGGGGCTGATTTGGATCCATATGTTTCATGCTATGGTTAGATTTATCTAAATTCTACTTTCATAGTTGCGGATGCTTGCGAGAGGGGGTAATCATAAGTGGGAGTCTTGTTCAAGTAAGAGCAGCACCCAAGCACCGGTCCACCCACATATCACATTATCAAAGTAGCGAACGTGAATCAAACAAACATGATGAAAGTGACTAGATGAATTCCCATGTGTCCTCAAGAACGCTTTGCTTGCTATAAGAGAAAGTTCCAGCCTGTCCTTTGCTATAAAAAGGATTGGGCTACCTTGTTGCACCTTTGTTACTATTGTTACTTGTCACTTGCTACGAATTACCTTACTATGAAACTATCTGTTACCGATAATTTCAGTGCCTGCAGAGAATACCTTGCTGAAAACCGCTTGTCATTTCCTTCTGCTCCTCGTTGGGTTCGATACTCTTACTTATCGAAAGGACTACGATTGATCCCCTATACTTGCGGGTCATCAAGAGACACCACTCTCCAAAAGGTAATAGATGTTCTTGTTGATGATGAACTCCTTGCTCTTGTGCTTCAAAAGATAGTCTCCTCAACACTCAATCACTCTCTCACAGATTTGGCATGGTGGTGGGCGAAGGATTGGAGTGGAAAGCAACTTGAGGGGGCTAGAAATCAAGGATCAATTGGTTGGAGTGGAATCCCTTGATCCCAACACAAGTGTAGGTGGTTCTCTCTCATGGTGGATTCGTCCTAGTTGCTCTCTCTGAGAGTAGGTGGTGTGGGTGGGGTATATATAGCCATCACCAAAGATCTAGCCGTTACATACCTTTATGCACAACTCGATGACACCGGGTGAAAAACTCGGCGGGACCAATTAGTGTAAAAGATTTGAACTTCAAACGCTTTGGTGAGACCGGATGAATCCTTTCGGTGGCTCCGATTAGTGATGACCTAAGCACTTTCCACATCTTGGTAATTCCGATCGGTTTCACTCAAAGATTCTGAAATGAGCATGATGGGTCACAGAGTTGGCACCCGCACTTCGGTGGGACCGAATGTCATCTCGGTGGAACCGAGTTTCTAGGATTTAGGCAGTGGCTGTGTCTGGTGTATCTCGGTGGGTCCGGATGAGAGTGTTTTGGTGGGACCGAGAATAACTATAGGGTTGTGGACAGATTGGATTGTGAGAGTGTGGCTGAGGATTTTGGAGGAATATATTCAAGCACTTGAGCAAATGACTCATGATCAAAACCTCATCCCCTTTTAATAGTATTGGCTTTCCTATGGACTCAATGTGATCTTGGATCACTTAACCAAAAATGTAGAGTCTTGGAGCTTTTACCAATGCATGTCCTTTGCATTTTGAGGGGTCCACAATCACATGTCCTTGCCATACCTACGTTGAACTTTCCCAAAATGATATTTGAATAGGTATTAGTTCAATAATGTATATGTTGTTATTAATTACCAAAACCACCGAGGGATTAGTTGCACTTTCAAAAGGGCAACCCGGACCTATGGGTGCTTCTGGTTCAAAGAAATTGGATCCGAAAGAGTGGAGCTCGCTTACGTTGTATATCCTCGCCAACCTAAAAGAAGTGCGGTCATACATTGAGTAACTGATTGGTACATTATGTAACATCTACCAATATGTTTGTGTCTTAACTCCACTCATTTCTCATTGCTCAGTGAATTCGATGCCCAATTCTCAAATGGAGGGGTCGAACCTGATTCAGTCGAAGAGTATGAGCTTCTTGCTGGCAAAGGAGATAGCAATTACGGTTTCATTTCTTGGTTCAAAGCAAAGGTATACTTCTTATTACGGAAGACTTGAAGTTGGTATTACATGCGACTAATACATCAATCCTTCCCGCTTAAACTTGTAGGGTACATCAGTATTGGACAAAGAGTTGAAACAAGTTGCCAATGGGTTTGACTATAAGGTTGGTACATTCGATAAATATGACATCAATAGGTATCGCTTTCGCACACATGAGAACGCGGAATGTCGGGCCATTCTAAAATCAAGAAACACCGGAGTGTCGGCTATTTGCAATGGAGTTGAGTATTATGGAAGACTTGATGAAATATATGAATAGCATTTCTTTGGGGCAAATCCTCCAAAAGTTGTTGTCTTCAAATGCCATTGGTTCGATAAGGAAAAGGTTAGGCGGAGAGATGACATTGGGCAAGTCAAAATTGGACAAGACAGCAAATTAGAATGCGAAGATGTCTATATTGTGACTAAACAGGCGACGCAAGTTTATTATCTCAAGTACCCATGCCAAAAGAAGTACCTTAACGGTTGGGATGTCGTGTATGATGTGCCGCCACATGGTAATCATCCTTCCCCCAATGAAGAGGATTATCAACCTCACATCGACCCTGACACATATGATGGGGAATTCTTCCAAGAAAAACATGGGCCTAGAGGCCGTTTCAACATCCACTCGACGCAAGGGCCCCAACGCATGGAAGTAGACATTGACAATGACGAAGAGGAAGAAGAGGTTACAAACATGCAAGACCTATCGATGCTTGAACGGTTTCGTCAAGGGATTGCTGATGATGGTGACGATGACGGTCAACACGAGGACGACATCCTTGACGACACGCGTGATACTAATGATGAGGCTCGAACTAACCCCGAAGAAGAGACGGATTGTGATCTGGATGATCCCGACTATTTTTAGTTGTATCCCGACTATTGTTTGTTGTAATGTTGAACTATAATATAATTGCCTTAGTAATTCTTATTGCGTTTATTTGTACTATAATTGCCTTACTATAATTGCCTTACTAATTTCTTTACTAATTGCCTATCTATAATTGCTTTACTATTTGTCATAGCAGGTGAGTGAAGCATGGTGGGCTCATGAAAAAGGAGTGGGCTCGCAGATAAGGCCCCACTCCCCATAGCGAGAAATCTGCTTGATAGTTTTATCACCGATCCTCCTCAGCCTTCCTCTCCTCCTCGGGCTCGAGGAAGAGGTGCAGGTGGAGGAAAGGCTAAGAGAAACCTGGTTTGGCCTTCCTCGCCACCACCTGTCACGACACCACCTGAGGAGGAGAGGGTGGAGGTGCCCGTGGCTCAGGAGGATAGGGTGGAGGAGGACGAGGATCGGTCGGGGGGGCCGACCGCTGATGATGAGGATGATGATATCATCCGTGTTGACACATCACATGGTTCATCGGTTTACGTGTGTGGTGCGGCAAAGCTCCCGAAACAAGGGATTCATGTTGAGCAGAGGCCATGCATTGCTCCATATGGAGAACGGTAAATGGATTTTGAGAGTACTTAATTTTTTTCACATTTTCTACCTTCAATGTTTGCAACAATTGCAAACAACTTTGCCTTCTCATTATGTAGGGGCTGGACGCAAGTCGGAGTAGAGGGTAATAAGTGCCAGCATTTGAACGGCGTCCTTGGGATCCTCATTAAGGAGCATTTCCCTGGCATGGATACTTTGCATGGAGAGGGCAATGTTTCGGAGCCAGCATGGACTTGGGCCCACTACAAAGCCAGTGAGGATGTTGGTGTATTCAACAACATCGAGGTTCACAACAAAGCCGAGCGGGTCTTTGCCGAACTTTGTGTAATCATTAAGTTTCCTTTTCACACTACATATATCTTTTCTGTTTTCTATTTTCTTTTGTCTGTTTCGATTTAGTAAAAATACCAAACCATTTTTATAAATCCTGGAAATATTTGTGGGCACTAACTGAATTATTCTAGAGGCCCTCAACTAATTTCAGAATTATTGGAGCTTTAAATTATTTTATAGCATTTAATAGCCCTAATTCAAATACATTATGGGTTAATTCAAAGACCAGAAATGTCCTAAAAAATGTGCACCATTTTTGGTTTAGGTTTTCACCTTGTGCTATAAATCATGAACATTTTTGAAGGGCATTTTGTGTTCATTGAAAAATATTTTAGTTGAACCTTTATTTATGTGGTGCTAGGGTTTGTTCAATCCCCATTTCAAGTTTCAAATAATTTAAAGATGATGCGAACAAGATGCTAGCACTAGGCATTACCAGAATAGGGGTGTGATAATTACCTGGAGCCCAAGTGGCCAGCCCAGGCCGCGGTGCCAGTCACCTTCAACCTCTGCCGGTAGGCAGAGGGAGAGACATCACACGTAGCCGAGCGCGCCACCTCCTACTTCGCCGTGTCGAGCCCTCCTGCATCCCTATCTTGCGCCTGGGAGTCTCCCTCGATGCCCTGATCCATTCCTCTCTCTCCGCTCACTCTCGGCGCCTTCTCACTCTCTCCCCGCCATAGCCAAAACCACCGAGGCCGCGCCGCCGTAGCTCACATAGCAACAACCACCCCCGCGCCTCCTCACCTTGTCTACGAGCTCCGACTCATTGCCCACTACATCCTCACCGAGTCACGCATCGTCGGGCGCCCCTGCAATGCCGCCATCAATGTCATCTTCTTCCTCGGCCTCGTGGATCGCCGCCGTCGATTTCGTCACAGTCTGTGCTACCCCGCACCCGCTGATCTACTCTGCTGACTCACCATGAGCCCCTGGTCATTTCCCCCTAACCCTGTCATCATTCGTGTACGATAACTAGCCCCACCGTCGAGCCTGAGAGCTCGTTGCCACCAGCCATGTCACCGTCGTGGCCAGAGCAAGCGCCGCTCGCGTCCGAGCACTCCATCATGCTCAGCACGCCCCCAGGAGCCTAAAACACCTAGCCGTTCATCCTGCCATGCCTTGTAGCGCCGTTCCCGTCATTGTCCGAACTCCAGCCGCCACACAAGTCATCGCCACCGCCATTTTGGTCCACCCTGGTACGAGCTGATGGCACCGTTCGATGCGCATGAGCGCCAGCGTCACGTAGGTGATCTCCGCCGCCAATTTGGTCGTTGGAGGAGGTTTTTCGAGCCCCTCCGCCGCGGCTGTCACCGGCGGCGGCTAACCGCCGGCCGGTTTGACTAGTTTTAACCAGTTTTGACTCTACCTGACTCACTGACGTGTGGGCCCGGCCTCTGGATAATTTTGGATTAGTACGAAAATTAACACTAATTAACCCTGTTAAGTGAATGAGTCACTAACCAGTGGGCCCCACTGGTCAGGTTTGGCCTGGAATGTCTCAGTTGACCGGCCGACGTATTGCTGATATAGTAATGACGTCATAATGATTTCCTGGTGTTTTATATTTCAGAAATGATTTATAAAATTTAGAAAATTAACTAAACTTCAAAAATTCATAGAAAATCAACTGTAGTTCAGAATGCAATAATTTATATATGAAAAATTATCAGAAAAATCCAAACAATCCATATGTACCATTTTCATGCATGATAAAGCAAATTATACCTACTGTATTAGTGAAAACAACTAAATGGCATTTTAAAATGCTTAATTTGGAGTTTGCATTTGAACCATTAGTTCAAATGGACTTCATCTAAATTGTTGCTAGATGCATTAGCTCAATCCACATCATTTGGCCATGTCATGATCATGCATCATATTGTTGCATTTGTTGTGTATTGATTGCCTCTCCGGGTATTGTTCTTCTCAATAGGTTATGCCCCTGCGAGTGGCACCGAGTACCTATCCGAGGATTAGTTCTCCACTGCTGATCTTTCAGGCAAGCAAACCCCCTTGAACATTCTGATACAATCCCATTTTCTCGCTCCTACTCTCTGTTATTACATTAGGACAACAACATTTCAACTATTACATGTTTCGGTAGTAGAACCCTTTCCTTTGCATGACCTGTCATTGTCACGGTAAATAGCTAAACCTTCCTAGCATGATTAGGAGTTGCTTGAGCCATGATGTGACTTCATCCATGCCACGCCTACTATTGCTTAGAATTGTGTCAGGTATGATTCATCTGGGAATGAATCGGAATGGTGCGTTCATGTTTTGATGTTGAGAGTTAAGTGTGTGAACCCGATTTGGTAAAGGTAGCGATGAGAGGCCATGTAGGAGTACATGGTGGGTTGTCTCATTGGGACCATCCTTAAGAATCGAGTTCTGTGTATGTTATCCAAGAACAGCTACTACCACACATTGGGATACTTAATTGACCCTCTCGGCTTATTAATCACCTTGATTTCTGTCCAGGAGTTGCAACTAGTTTCTGGTGTTTGTAGGTCATGCTATTGGTCAACCAAGTGGCACCCGATACAGGTGGGCTTGGGACAGACTAGGCACAGTGGCCTGGTGTACCAAGTGTCGTTCCATCCGACGAGGTGGGCCTGGGAACCCTGCACACAATGTTTGGGGCCATAATGGAAACTTCGGCCGGACTTCCCTTGCGGGTTCAGCCTCAGATAGGTGATAAACCTGGACTAGAGTCTTGCGTGGTTAATCAGGTTGTGGCCGACACCCTCGCCAGGTTTCCGCTTCAAGGTTGCCGAGATACATGACGTGTATATGGTGGTAAGTGGTGAGAGCGTGTGTGAAGAAGTACAACCCTGCAGGGTAATGATCTATTCGAATAGCCGCGTCCTCGAATATGGACTACTTGGAGACTTATATGGTTCATAGACAACTTGAAATGGATACTCTAAAATGTGCAAGATAATTGTGAGTGCTATGGATGGCCTTCTCGTAGGGAGACAGGAGCGGATCCATAGTAGTGTATTGTTGTGGTGACTAGCAAGTGGACTTGTGTGCGCTTTCTCAGCTTATTAAACTATTGGTAGTCGTAGTACAAGATAGCCACTGAGTCAAAGCTGGCTTGCTGCATTAAACCCCACAACACCCTTTATTGATACTGATGCTTATGTAGCTAGTTCTGATGTAAGTCTTGCTGAGTACCTTTGTACTCACGGTTGCTTAATTTATGTTTTTGTAGAGGAGACTTCAGTCTCAGTAGTAGTTCCATGTGGTGTTCGACATTGACCGAGTAGCTTGTATCGCAGCTATGATCTTGTACCCTTGGGAGGGTCTGTAGATAGTCAGGCCTCTAGCCTTCTTTCTTTTCCGTTGTTTGTACTCAGACAAGTTTATGATTCCGCTTGCTTGTATGATTTGTATGTTGAGTCATGAGACCCATGTTTGTAATATCATGTTATGTATGGCTCTTTCGAGCCTTATCTTTACTTTAGTCTATAGAGTTATGTTGTGATGCCATGTTGTCCCAAGACATACTTGCATGTTATGCGTACGTATGATGTGTATTGTTATGTGTGGGGTTTGACACCTAGTTGTATGCCTTTGGTAGCCCTTCTTATAGGGAAATGCCTCCAAGTGCTTCGACTGAGCCTTGATAGTTCACTACTGCTCTGGAACAAATGGATTGACTGACATGTATCCTTATTTGCTCCTGTGTCTGTCCCTACAGGGAAATATCACGCGGTGTTTACTATAGTCCTTGTAGCTTTGCTACGACTTGGTTACACTCGCTGTTGGCTGACACGTGCATTGTTGGGTTACCTTTGTTTGTCCCTGTACAATTGTGCCACCTTGGTCTATAACTAATCATGTCGACCCGGGTTCTTTGTCATATGGTTCTAGCGATTTATTCATATAAGCTAGAGATAAAAGGCGCAAACGGTCCGGCCAAGGTAAGGTGGCAGCCATGTGAACCATGCGTGAGTCTAAGGGTACTTATATGGTTTGTTACAGCTATATCCGTGTGCCTTAGGATTGGGGTCCCGACATTAATTGCCTAATCTTGATTGATCTCTTGCGTCTATTTGTAGAATTTCTATAGGTGCGAGGAGGTAAAGATGGAGGAGGCACAAGCGGTCGTCAACGAACATTGCAAGAAGCTTGTGCGCGATCTGGTCTATGAGGCACGCATTATAATCGTCCGCTCTTATAAGGCAATGGATGGCTTTATGCTGAAGAATAAGAAACCCGCTAGGGGACTCTATCTTCGAAAGGAGGAGTACATGCAGGTAAAGCATGTCCATGCTTGTTATTTCCTCAACTGAGTAGCACTCAATTTCTTCTTGACGTATATGAGATGCAATTGATTAATTAGGTTACTTTGAGATGGTGCATCGATAAGGGGGGGTGTTGGGAGCAGATGGTGGACTACTGGTGTTCCGACGAGCATATGGGGAAACACCTAGATTACAAAAATTGGTGAGCCGCCATGGTGGATCCACCACACCATCAAGGGAACTTAAACCTTAAGGGGTACGCGCAACATTGGGTATGTCTTTCTTCCCATTGATTTGTTCTTCAAAACCTTTTTCTTGTCATACATGTTGCCAAGACTTATGATGAAATCGTAATCATCTTGCTTTGGTTGCAGGCGGCTCACAATAATGCTCCGGAGCCAAACCTTTTCGTGTCATACACTTTGTCGCATAAGGGACCGTACAAATCTGCCTTGCCTTATGATGAGAATGACACATCGTCTTCGTACACCAACGTGGCCGCCTACAATAGGCTGAGAAAATTTAAAGAAGTGGCAACAGAATTGAGAGCACCCGAGTATGATGTGACATCGGAGCCCCTTGACCACGAGTTGGTTATGATCTCTGGAGAAGGCAGGAAACATGGCACGGAAGCAATTGGACACGACATGTTTCCTAAGTCCTCCCGTCGCACTCTCCCTAAGTACAAGGCTTGGTCAAGTAGCTCAAGTTCTTCTATACGAAAACGCTCGACTCCAGCAATGCTTGAGATGGAGGTATTCCATACAAGTCCTTCTATATAAGCTTTTTTAATTCTTACTTAGTGTTGGATTTGAACATGAGATTGGATTTGAATAGGGATAATTGGTTTTATGCCACTAGTTGTGTCCCACTCGGCTATTTTACCCCTAATTTCCAAAAGCCATCGGTTCTGTCAAAGTCACTTCGCTCCTCTTATGCTTTTGCCCTTTGACCGTTTGACCGTCACTTTGAAAACTTGGCAAGCACTATTTTGGAGTGCTGATTGTTTTTTTTTGCCACGACTTCCACGAATGTCATTCCCTGATGAAACTTGGCAAGCACTTAAAAAATTTGTCATTCTTTGCCACCATTTTTTGTTTGAATTTTTTCAGATTTTACTGTTCATGGTGGTACCATAAGAGCTAAAAGTCGGATGGGCACTTTCTAACACTTTTGTCATGAATGCAAATGACATTGACATATAGGTGATGTTTTTCAGAACATTCTGGCATCTTATTTGCATTTTTCCGATTTAGTATGAATTTGTTATGAAGTTTTCAAAGTGACGCTCAAACGGTCAAAGGGCAAAAGCATAAGAGGAGTGAAGTGACTTGGACAGAACCGATGGCTTTTGGAAATTAGGGGTAAAAAAGCCGAGTGGGACACAACTAGGGGCATAAAACTAATTATCCCATTTGAATATGAGATTGCGATGACATATTCTGTCAGCCCGACTGGCTGAGGAGAGGCGACGGGCTGCAGAATTGTTGGAGGCTCAGTTGGCGGATGAGAGGCGACTAGCAGAGAAGAGGCGACAAAATGATGCGAGGATGCAGCAGGCGTTGTTGGCACAAACTACTCAATGCTTTGATATGTTTGTGGTTAGTTTCTTAATAGCCAAGCACATGTAGTCTTTTACTACCTGTACTTAACCTTCATTCCTCAAACATAATTTGCAGGCTTGGTGTACCCAAAATGGTATGCCCACTATGCAGATGCCAGCCTTTACTCCAAACCCTCCGGTCAGTTACCTGTAAAACTTTCAAGCACCATTATTGCATTTCTTAGTCCGAGTGTCATGCTAACCATGTAATACTTCGTGCAGCATCAATCAGGCCATCGATCGAATAATGATGGATCTTCACATGCACCAGGCCCAAGCGGCAATAATCTTGGTGGTTCTCTGATTCCTTGAGATCGACTCCAGTTAGTGCCCCCCATATGGAATTTACATCTTACATCTTGCTAATAATAGGTCTCAAATTTGTCAAAGTAGTGACAAGTAGCTATATGGATTCTTGAACCATTTGAAACCATGATCCATTTGAACCATTTGAAACCATGATCCATTTGAACCATTCAAACCATGATCTTTGCTATATGGATTCTTGAAGATCAAACTTATAAGTAGAGACCATTTGAAGCATTTGAACCATGATCCATTTGAACCATGATCCAATTTGAACCATTTGAACTATGATCTTAGCTATTTGGATTCTTGAAGATCAAATTTATAAGTAGAGACAAGTAGAGACATTTGAACCATTCGAACCATTTGTACCATTTCAACCATTTGAACCATGATCTCAGCTATATGGATTCTTATAAGTATAGACAAGTAGAGACAAGTGCTATATTTATCTTGAAGATCAAACTTTTTGGAAGTACTTTCATTTGGATTCTGTTGTGACCAGTGTTAAATTCTTATAAGTAGAGACAAGTGACAAAATTTGACATCTTCATGATTTCATCTTGTATGTTGCCACACGGATGATATTTGAACTACGATATGGACATGAAGACATTTGTTGTAGTTCCAAATATCTTGTAGCGATGCCCGCTATGTTCATTTGCTATGGACCATTTTGTACTCTACAATTTTTCTATGGACTATGATATTTGCTATGGGCTACGATATTTGCGATGGGACATTTGATACTCTATATATGATGACATATGGATCGTTTTGATCTCTATGTGTGATGTCCACTATGTGCGATGTTTCATTTTTGTTGCTATGGATCATTTTGATCAGTGCTGTTATATTTGTGATATATATTGTGTATTAAACTGCTGAAATTAAGGTTTAAAAAAGTGCACAATTTTGCCGTCAGTGGGCTGACGGCAAAGAGTGCTTTGTCACCTTTGCCATCAACAGGCTGATGGCAAAGGGGACACATGGCATGCACCTGTGTATCCTGGGAATGGTTCACTGTCTTTGCCATCAGTAGGTGCCCTGGCTGACGGCAAAGTGTGCATACTTTGTTGTCTGTCATGGCCTGACTGACGGCAAAGTGTGCATACTTTGCCGTTTGTCGTGGCCTGGCTGACGGCAAACTGTGCACACTTTCCCGTCTGTCGTCGCCTGGTTGACGGCAAACCGTGCACACTTTGTCGTCTATCATCGCCAGGCTGATGGCAAAGTGTGCGACACAGTCCGTTAGTAACCGGGCCCGTCAAGTGCTTTTTTTGCCGTCTGTCGTGCCCTGGCTGACGGCAAACATGGGACACTGATGGCAAAGACTTTGTCGTCATCCCGATAGAAAGCTGACGGCAAAGTATAACTTTGCCGATTTAGTCTTTGCCGACAATCTTTGCCGTCAGCTGACTGACGGCAAACTCTTTGTCGTCATGATATCAGTCTTTGCCGTCTGTGCTCCATTGACGACAAATTACCTGATTGCTGTAGTGGTCGGAGCATATCTTCCAGTATCTGGTTCACTCATTCAGTCTATCCATCTGTCTGTGGGTGATAGGTCATGTTGTGCTTCAACATGGTTCCCAAGGCTTGGTGCAAACGTAACCAGAATGCTGAGGTAAATAGGGATCCTCGGTCTGATGTAATGGACTTGGGTACTCCATGAAGACTGACAATCCTGGACATCTATAGCTGAGCAAGCTCGTCAACTCGATATGTGGTCCTTACTGGAATAAAGTGGGCCACTTTGGCGAGTATGTCCACAATAACCCATATAGCATCATGGCCTTGGGCGGACCTAGGCAATCCATCAACAAAGTCCATACAGACATCATCCCACTTCCATTGCGGGGACTTGTAGTGGTTGTAGCAATCCGGCTGGTTTCTGGTGTTCCGCCTTAACTTTATTACATACGTCGCAATAAGCGACATAGTACGCAATGTCCTTTCGCATGCCTTGCCACCAGAAACTCTCTTTCAAGCCTTGGTACATTTTAGTACCTCCAGGATGAATAGAGTATGCTGACTCATGTGCTTCTCGAAGTATTTGTTGTCTCAGGTTGGCTTGATTTGGCACGCAGATTTGATTGTCGAACCATAGCGTACCCTGATTATCAATGCGAAAGTGCTTAACCTTTCCTTGTCGCACTTTCTTCATGGTCTCCTTTGGGTCTGAATCCTTTTCTTGCGCTTCGCTGATTTCTTCCTCGAGAGTTGGGGTGATTTCCAGGGTATTTAGGCTCATCAGACCGCAAAATAGCAAGTTGAGCTTGGTAAATTCCTCTTGAAGCACGGGATTTGTGATCTTGATATTCAGAGTCCCCGGCTTCCTGCTAAGAGCATCGGTGACCACATTGGACTTCCCTGGATGGTAATTAACTCCGAGGTCATAATTCTTAACCAGCTCAAGCCCTCTTCTTTGCCCGAGGTTAAGGTCAGGTTGGGTGAAAATATACTTAAGACTCTTGTGATTCGTATATATTTCACACCTTTGTCCAATCAGATAATGCCTCCAAATCTTTAGAGCGTTGACCATGGCTGCCAATTCCAAATCATGAGTGGGATAGTTTTCCACATGAGGTTGTAATTGCCTGGATGCATATGCTACAACCTTTCCTTCTTGCATTAGTACGCAGCCAATCCCGTGACTGGAAGCATCACAGTATATGTCAAAAAATTTGTGGATATCTGGCAAGTTAAGACGGGTGCCGTTGTTTGCCTCGTCTTTAATTCCATGAAGCTGGATTCACAAGTTTCCGTCCAGACAAACTTGTGGTTCTTCTTCAATAGTTCTGTCATGGGTTTTGCTATCTTGGAAAACTCTTCAATGAAACGACGATAGTAGCCGGCCAATCCTAAGAAACTTCAGACCTCGGTCACCATGGCTAGTGTCTTCCAGTTTAGTACATCAGCCACTTTGCTGGGATCAACTCCTACCCCTTGTTCTAATAGAACATGCCCCAAAAATCTAACTTCTTTTAGCCAAAATGCACACTTACTGAACTTGGCGTATAAACTGAGCTTGCTTCTTGGCTGGATTAACCAAAGTCATTGTCTGGGTTGCACAATTGATGCAAACTTGATGCTCAGTTAGCCAGTCCATTCCCAGTATAGCATCCAATCCAGGGGATTCTAGAACAATGAGGCTGGCTGGGAATTCCACATCGTTAATCAAAATTCCCAAGTCTTGGTGTGTTATATTTGTTTTGAGCATGGAGCCAGGGGATTGTACCACCATGATTTTATCCAAATAGGCAAAGGAAAAAATCATTTGTGGTAGCAAAATTCCACGAGATGGATGAATGGGAAGCTCCAGAATCAAATAAAATTATTGCAGGTATGTTGTTGATAGGGAACATACCGAGGACCACATCTGGTGATTCACGGGCTTCTTCCACAGAAATGTGATGAACTTGGCCATGACGGTCACCCTAGTTGGGGCGATGCCCAATGCTATTGACCTGCAGCTGGAGTTTTCCAGTCTTGGTTGGGCACTGTGTGGAATAATGTCCGGCTTGTCCGCAACTGAAGCAAGTGTTGTTGCGTTTGCAGTCCTACATTACAGGATGCCTGCCAAAAGACTTGTCCTGGTTATCAGACTTATTGCTGACATTGTTGTTATTGTTCCATGCTGGCTTATTCTTAGTCTGAATGGGTTGCCAAACGCGTTGCCTCTGTGAGAAATTCTCATGATTGTCCTTTGAAGGTTCAAACTTGCCTTTGCGGTCTTCATACCCAGTCTTATTCTCCCTTTCTACAATGAGCGCTTTATTGACCAAAATCTGAAAGTCTGGAAAGTCCAAGGTGCTAAGATGGCAATGGAGGGTGTGATTCAGTCCTCCGAGGAAATGATCTATACTTCTCCCTTCGGTACATACATCATGAGTGGAGTACCAAGCCAGATGGTTAAACTTATTCAGATATTCGTTCACTGACATGTTCCCTTGAGTGAGGACTAAAAATTCTCTCTGTTTGACTTTCATAACACCAGTGGGAATGTGATACTTGCGGAATTGCTCTTTAAACTTTTCCCAACCGATGTTTTCTTCTGTTGGCCAAACAGTTTTTGCGTTGTCCCACCAAATGACAGCGGGTCCTTCCAGGTAATAGGTGGCAAAAGGCACTTTGCCCTACTCTTCACACTGAGCTATCTCTAACTTTTTCTCAATAGTCCTTAACCAATCATCGGCCTCCATAGGATCAGTAGCCTGGTAGAAACTTGGTGGCTTGGTCCATTGGAAGTCTGACAGCTTCGAATGTGACCCATTGTTCTAATTTTGCCCTAGCATAGTCTGCATCCTTCTCAGAAAATCTACAAAATCCTGGTTCCTTTTCTCCTCGAATATTCTCATAATCTAATCGGTGGTTGGTCCTTGTGGTGGAGGAGGTGGTGCACTTTCTGGTGCTAACCCTATCTGTCTAGCAGATCGATGAACTAGGCTCTCATCACCGCTACGGATGCTGCTGCCATGGTGCCTCATCTTATCTCCATTCCCAAGGTAGAGTACCAAATTCGTGAGCAACATCCATCAGGAAAATAAGGTAACACCAGATAAAACCAAATAAGAGGCAAAGAGAACCATATAATTATACATGATAGCTCAACATCATACAATGCACACCAAACTAGTAGGGGAACATCATGGCTAGCACTACTCAAACGGCAGTTGACATCATGCAAGACTACTATGGTAGATGATATGCGTACACATGATGAAGCTCGAACGCCAAACTCTAGTCATGGAAGTGGAGTGGACACTGGCAAGCTAAAGACTCCTCGGGGTCCGACTCAGTCTCAGTCTCGGAATCGGAGCTATCTATAGCAATAGTGGTGTCCACCAGAGCAAAGGAAATGTGACGGCACTGATGAGAAGACTCACCCTCAAGAGCTGAGGGTGGGTGTGAAAAGCGATATCTCAGGATAGGGGCAGCTAGGGTAGCTAGCAATGAAGCCCAATCAACTCGGGATTCCCTGTGAGTGCCAGCCAAAGTGCCATGCTACCCAAGTGGAAGTGAGCTAGCAAGGACAACAGGCGGAGGCTCGGAGACAGGTGTGGGTGGAACAGTAGGAACAGGTGGGGGTGCAAAAACAGGTAGAGTAGGAGCATGTGTAGCCATGGCGGCAGCAAGTGCCTCTCTAGTGCTGAACAACTCCTCAGCCAGGTTGATCATCAGTATATACCCAGCTGTTAGGTAGCAGTACAAGTGACAAAATGCCCGATCACTTGTTGGATCAATGGAAGCAAAAATGACTCGCCCTGTCATAGGAGACAGGGTGGGTTAGTAGTAAAAACATGGTTACGTCTGCATATCTATCTCGTGGTAGCGCAGATCAGTGAGATACTCAAGAGCGGCAAACTGGATAGCCTGATCGGGAGTAGAAGTGATCCCGCACTTGGAAGAGCGAGAGTAACTGCCGATGTAAGAATTGGTAAATAGAATGGCCTTAGTGTGATATTTGTACACCATGTCTGCAAGCTGCTTGCGAGACACCTGGTATGCTAGATCTTCTGCGTTGGGGTAGAGTCGAATCTAGACGCTGCAAAGCAGTGACGGAAAACTGAATGATGCCGGATCGTAAGCGCAGGGGTAGGGAACCAGTGCCATCTAAACTCATAAAATTGAATGGTTTGCGAGACAAATAAATAAACAAATATATATATATGCGTGCTATGCAGCAATCAAATTGCACATCTAAGGCAAACTAGACTCTAGACTTAGCGGTATTCTAACGCCCGTGCTAACACTAGGTGTCCTACAGTCAGTTCGGCTCTGATACCAAGCGTTGTGCCACCCCGGCTCAGCGAACCGGATGCCTTGTGTTCTAGCCCAGAGATCAAAGTCTTCTGGAAACATAGAACAACTTGGCATACACTACAACATGACCGCACCTACAGCAACGCTTTTTCCGTATCTAAAAGTACATATATGCGTTGCTAGATTCTTTACCAACGGTTTCGGATGCGTAGCCTTATCCAGTGTTGTTAGCGCATAATGCATCGCTTATACTGCCATTGGTAAAAGGGACTGTTGCAAGAGTACAACACAAAAAAATGACTGTTACAACACTTTTATATGTTGGTGCCAATGTACAGGAATCCAAATCTCATTGCTTGGCAACAGAGAATTTGCAACACTTCGGGTATTGGTATGTATATAATGTGAATAAAATTATATATATATATATATTGCCATCAATTAAATTAATGCTCCACATAATGGTGATAATTATGTATATAAGTGAGGAAAAACAATAAGAGCATGTACTCACGAGAGGAAGAAATCATATATTGGAAAAAATTGTTGGATTACAATAGTGGATATTACAGGAGGAACATCATCCAAATGTGAAGGATAATCTAAATATTTTCTTGACAACAAAACTTAAACTCAAGCATCCATCAACATCCCTACAACTTAACTTAAACTTAACCAAGGAACATCATCCAATAGGAACAACATGCCTAAGCATCCATCATCATCATCATCATGAAACGGAACATCATTGCAGTATACTTGCCACACACACCCATATAATCATCCATATATCTTTTGAATCTGCAAAGAAAATAACAAAATGAATTATTAACACATAATGTATTGACATGTTGCAAGTAGTGATAGACGCAAGATATTAGACACGTACAAAGGTTGAAGGCCATGCAATCTTTGTTTTTTCTGCATTACCGAGAGTATTAATGTTCTTGATGCTACATGTTATCCATCAACATTCTAATATTATTAAGAATGGTGAGAAAAAAATGTAGATAAAAATCTAGGAGAAAAACTTCGGGCAAAGTGAACAATTTATCCTGGCACAACAGAGGGTTCAACTAAGATAAACTGATTTGGTTGATTCGTACCACAAAACTTGTTTACACCAAGAAAACCTAGAACAAGGCAGGCCTTCTCTCTTTCAAAGGAAGGAATTGGCCGACATGTGTATTCTATCTAAATAGTCAATGTGATAGTTAAGCTCATAATGTAGTCTCTTCACAAAATGGAAATTGACTGATGTATCTTAACCGAGATGTCAATAAGAATTCTTGTACCCAGGAAATTGTTACCTCGGGGGTAGCACAATAGCTTGAAAAGTCAAAACATAGATAAAAAGGTGCAGCTAAAAAGATCCAAAAGGCATAATGGATAGGGGAAACAAACACTAAAAATAGTAATAGTTAAGTCGTGTTGTCTCTATGTAGCTGCAAAGTGTCTACAGACTACCCACTTAGATGTCTTGTTGTCTAGCCTATTAGCTTGAACATAATAGTTTAAAAAGGAGGTTTGATAGTGGGAGCTACACTTGTGTAAATGAGAAAAGTATGGCACCTCCACCCAGATGTTGGAAGTTACACGACATTCATCATAATTTGCAAAATAAATATGTATCTAGAAAACCATTATTATTTAAACCTTTGAGTGGCTATTTTCTAAAGATGTGGATTAAAGTAGATAAGCCAGGTGAAAGTATCTACATTATTTATGTCACAGCTCAGATATTCATTCATTGACATGTTCCCTTGGGTGAGGGCTAAAAATTCTCTCTGTTTGACTTTCATAAAACCTGTGGGAATGTGATACTTGCATAGTTGCTCTTTAAACTTTTTCGAACCGATGTTTGCTTCTGTTGGCCTGATAGTTTTTGCGTTATCCCAGCAAATGGCGGCGGGACTTTCCAGGTAATGGGTGGCAAACGACACTTTGTCCTGCTCTTCAGACCGAGCTATCTCTAACTTTTTCTCAATAGTCCTTAACCAAACATCGGCCTCCATAGGATCAGTAGCCTGGTAGAAACTTGGTGGCTTGATCCATTGGAAGTCTGACAGCTTGGAATGTGACCCATTGTTCTAATTTTGCCCAAGCATAGTCTGCATACTTCTCAAAAAATCTACAAAATCCTGGTTCCCTTTCTCCTCAAACATTCCCATAATCTGATCCATGGTTGGTTCTTGCGGTGGAGGAGGTGGTGGACTTTCTGGTGCTAACCCTCACTACAGGAATCAGGCACTTTGCCATCTGCCATGGCAGATGGCAAAGGCATGGTCGGCGGATGGCAAAGGCTTTGCCATCTGCCAGCAGACGGCAAACAGTTTGGCTGAAACCCAGCCGGGAAAGGCTACTTTGCCGTCTGCTGGCAGATGGCAAAGAGCCTGCAGCCTTTGCCATCAGCTGGCAGATGGCAAAGGCTCTGGACGGCAGAGGGACGGTGTTAGCTCCGTTAGGAGGCTAACGGCATGCTTTGCCATCCGCTGGCAGATGGCAAAGGCTACAGGCTCTTTGCCGACTGCTGGCAGATGGCAAAGGCTGCAGGCTCTTTGCCGTCTGCTGGCAGATGGCAAAGGTTGTAGGCTCTTTGCCATCTGCTGGTAGACGGCAAAGGCTGCAACCTTTGCCATCTGCTGGCAGATGGCAAAGAGGCCAAATAGGCCAGCTGGGTACTTCACAGGACGCATAGGTAGATGCCACGTGGCCTCTTTGCCATCTGCCAGCAGATGGCAAAGTGCCTATATTGCCCCATTTAATTTTGTTTTTTCTTATATCAATTCATCTTCACAGAAAATCAAACACACATATATATATATAACCAATATAGCATATTCAACACATATTACCAATAGTCATGAACACATATATATCCAACACATCCATGAACACATATCCAACACATGTTACCAATAGTAGCAAGTTTCATCCATACATATACATAGTTTCATCAATATTACACAGTTTCATCCATAGGTAGCAAGTTTCACAAAGTCAAAACAAAAACTAAAGACAAGCACTCCATCAACCCAAGCTTCCGTGATAGAGAACATATATATCCAACACATCCATGAACACATATCCAACACATGTTACCAATAGTAGCAAGTTTCATCCATACATATACACACTTTCATCCACCTTACCTTGGCCGGGACCGTTTGCAATTATTGACTCACGTATATGATTATGTCGCTAGTATCCATATGGCAGAGAACCCGGGCCGACATGACTAGTCATAGAACCAAGGTGGCACAAACGTACAGGGACAGGCATACATGACCCAGCAATGCACGTGTCGGTCATCAGCGAGTGCAACCAAGTCGTAGCAAGCTACAAGGACTTCAGTGATACACCGCGTGACATTTCCCCGTAGGGACAGACACAGGAGCAAAGAAGGACACATGCCGGTCAATCCATGTGTTCCGGAGCAGTAGCGAACTACCATGGCTCAGTGGAAGCACTAGGAGACATTTCCCTGTATGGAAGGCTACCAAAGGCACACGACTAGGTGTCGAATCCCACACATACAATGCATTTCAAACATACACACATTATGCACGATATGTGTAGGGATGGCAGTTTTGCCCATGGGTATGGGTACCCGCGGGTACCCTACCCGAAAACAACGGGCATGGGCAAGACTTGAAGAGATTTTGTACCCGCGGGTAATGGGTATCCATATCCGCAAAATATATGGGTAGGGTATGGGTATGAACTTGTGCCCATGGGTAACCCAATGGATACCCAGAAGATAATAATAAATGAAAATAATTCCTATGACATGTGGGTCAACTTCCAACTCCTATGACCCAGCCCTGAATCTCGTATTCCTTAAACCGTCCATAGCTCCCGCAATCTACTCTTCTTTATTGGACTGTTGTCCAACTCTTGCTCAAGCGATCCCCAATTCCCACCACCGCCTCCCACTGCGCCGGCTTCCACCAACTGCTGCTCATACTCCCTTGATATCTCCACGAGGCCACCCACATGAGGAGGCCGTGTCAGTGCTATATTGCTCGCCCATCATCACATGATTTTTAAACTCATTTCTCTACCTTTTGAAAATTTAAATGTTATACATTATACCCACTGGGTACCCATTGGGTATAGAATACCCGATGGGTATGGGCATGGGTGTCAATTTATGCCCATGGGTATTGAAGTGGGTGGGTATAGAAAGTTTATGTGGGTATGGGTTTGGGCAGAAGGAGGTTGTACCCGCCCATACCCTACCCATTGCCATCCCTAGATATGTGTAGATACAACATGGCATCACAACAAAACTCTATTAAGCAAAACACTTGGGAAAACTTACCGTCATCACGGAGGTGTAGGTGTAGGTGTAGGTGTAGGACCGGTCGCGCCAGTGGCAGACGGAGAAGGATTGGCCGTGCATGAGGCCTTATCTCAGAGTAGCAGAATCAACTGTGATTTTCTTCCCCATGCTCCAGTTTGGGTGCTTCAAAGCATCGGCAACCTTTACATCTTTCAGATTCTCAACTGGCCAGTCCCTGTCATCATCAATTGATATCAGATGGAGTTCGATGCTTCCAGAAGTAAAACATGTACTACAATACACATCAAAACAAACAGACTTACCTGAAAGCACCGCCAGACGCAGTCAGAATAACGCGACGAAGTGATCCTTCAGACAAGCCTTGTATACACTATAGGATAGGAGCAACAAACTTAAATTCACAATATTAACAAAAATATATAAAAAAAACACAAATCATATCAACAACTTTTTTTCATCATGGTGAAAAATATAACTGCAGTAAGAACTAACTGTTTGATGGTATGTACCTGAAATATAGCAGAGTGCTCTGAATCCGCAGGAAGTATTTTCACATTGTGCTTGTGTGCAAGGGGAAGCACGAACGGACCGCCTGCGATGAGTGTCTCTTTGTTCGCCAATGCTATGTCTTTCCCAGCTTCAATTGCTGCAACTGTAGGCTGTCAAGCAGAAAGAAAATAATGGATATTTTAGTTGGCCTTCATAGTAGCTTTAGCAAGCATACATAATCAGATTTGGCTACATCTATATTTTTTTCAATCCATCCATCCAAAGTGGAGGAGAGAAAATTTAACAATAGCATGATAATGTTAAGTTCTCCGGAAATGCGAAGATAAGATAAGATACTAAGCAGAGTCTGAAAGTAGCACCACTGAGGCATGATGGGCCTACTGATATGCAGTTTCATAAAGGAGCCATGGACCAATGCTCTAAACTGTTAAGGATAGGATATTGGTTGCACCACTACGGCACTATCGAATTAGGTTGTCCCATACCGAGTTTTCTTAATACCTTAAAAACTATCAAAAATAAAAGATGAAGGAAAAAAATGCAATAAAGAAAACATAAATTACCTTGAGCCCCGCACACCCTACTATGCCCGTAACGACTGTAACTGCATCCGGGTGTCGAGCGACCTATTATTGAAAAGTTGAATATTAGTGAAATCTCAGTATAAAGCATTGATTCCGTTTGCACATAGGATCAGAAGAAATGTCTTGTTACCTCTATGACACCTTGCTCTCCAGGAATAATTTCCGGCATGTCTTCACAACCAGCTAACGCTTCCTTTAGCTCGTTAAGTAATGACTCGTTTCTTACAGCAACCAGCTTTGGCTTGAACGTTTTCACCTGTTAAATTCGATGGTAACTGCATCCAGTTAATACTACAAAATGCACAGCAACTGTCCCTTACAAATTCAGAAAGGAGCATGATGAAACAGAACAAAATACACTCACAAGTCACAGGACAGATCATTGTACCTGATCAGCTAGAAGAGTCACATTGGAGCCAGCAGCTAGAGCGACAACCCGGAACTTATCGGGATTCTCCGCGACGATGTCCAATGTCTGTTTCAGTTACGGAAAACGAAAACGGAGAAACCGTCAGATAAACATTTGGACTCTTTTTTTTGTTCACTAAAGGTAGCAGACTCATCTTTCAAGCAGGTTCGACGTGTCTTACCTGTGTTCCTATGGAACCCGTTGAGCCAACGATCGAGATGGGCTTGGGGCCCTCCCACGACCTCCTCTCGGGCTCCACGATGGCTCGGCCAGGCCACGCGGGCGGCGGGCCCTGCTGCATCGAGCAGCATGTCCTTCTCAGGTAGGCTGCTCTTTTGTCCCTCCTTTGAAATGTGAAGTCCACTGGAATGGGGGCACAAGTCAAGTCAAACTAAGATTAGTCGAAAGCAACATACACCACTAACCAACCAAAGTTCCACTAGAATTAGGCCACTAGAGAGGAAATAAATAGGACCGCACCCTATGCTGAAGGAAGTTTATAAATTCAAGCCCTGAATTATTGCACCCTATGTAATCTATGCTGACCATTAATGTCCATGTTTGCTCACTCATGTAAACTCCCACTCAGTTCATGTCTAGTCTAGTGCAGCAACCAACCAACCAATCAGCCTAAAAGGATATGCTGAAAAATAAAATAAAAATCAGCTTAAAAGTAAGCAAGGCACACAGCAGAGCAGAGCAGAGCAGTGGAAGTTGCTGTGAACGAAAATATCATGTCACTGGAAAGTAGGGGGTGGAATGGAATCCAGGCACAAGAGAATAATTTGTTCTTGGAACTTTGGAAGGAACATGTTAGATATTCCAGGCAGGGGGGTGGAATTGGCAAACGGCCCCCCGGACGATATTTCAGAATGTTATGCACCCTGTGAGTTGATTGCAAAAGAAGAGAGGGGATTCTTTCTAGACCGACTGACAGGTAACTGATAACTGCTGCCTAGACAGAAAAGTAAGCAACCTGCATAAAATTCTTAAGTTTCTGCCCTTTTTACTCTCTGTTTTTTCTATGCGATATGCTGAAAAGAAATCCTGGCTTTCGAAGGACATCCAAATCAAATCAAAACGGTTAGGCATCATCTCATCAGATGAGATCACAAGAGAGTGCGCGTGCAACTTTACGCTGACAGACTGTATTAAGCATATATATTCTCCGAAAAGCCGTCGCCGCGAGCGAGACCGAACAATTCTGAAGAAAAAGGCCATATTTTTCTTCATTTTGCCCCCGAACGAACCAAAGGGTGGCCTAGCTAACTAGAGTAGTAATTCTCTTTCAGAGTAGCAATGAATCTTTCTGAAGTAAAAGTGAAGAGGTGAGTTGAACATAATCTTTCTTCATTGGACACGTCCCCGCAGCACCATCTTTGCAGAGTGGAGTGGAATTTAAAAGGCAATTCCATCGGCCGTGTAATGTGGTGGAACTATTTTGACTAGACTTTTTTTATACTTATATAAGGTTAACAATATCAGCAGACAGACAATACAAATTGTTCACAGAAATTTCCACCCTATAGACGAACCAATTGGTTCACAGAAATACAAATTGTTCACTAACAATAATTTACCAAGTTTTGAATATATCCTGCACTTGTTGCTCAACCTGATACATGCGTCTGATTTCTTTCAACTCTGCTCCTTAAAGTTTTGAAATTGATGTTCTTCCTATTAAGTCTTGGATGCTCTACTGTCTATAATTTGAAGAGAATTCCTTTGCTATTTTTCTGCTAATAAAATCAACCAAATACTCACTTCTCAGTCACATCTATGGCTATTTCTCTCTGAACCAAATAGCAGCTACACATTCATTTGGGAATTTCACAATGAACCGAATCAACAAAAAAAATCAGAGTTGGAACTTGGAAGATGGAAAGGGATTCAGTGATTCATCTTAGGCTTAGAGATTGGCTCCAGCGTTGGACTCAACCGCTTCACTGTCCCCTCCCCAGCGTCTACGACTGCGGCGGCGACCGCCGCGACCCTCTCCGGTGCTGCGGCGCTTGGTCCCGCACTAGGCCGTCGCTCCTCCCCACCGGCGGATGCAGGCATGGTGCTGGGCGGCTTGTGTGCAGGTGGCTCCCTCGCCGTGTGAATAGGCGTGTGATTAATGAGAATGCAAGCAGCAGGTGGAGATGGATGTAGCTAAAAATAAAACAGGGACTAGTGCTAGTTAACTAGTTTGACCCCAAACAAATACTTGACTAGTTGGACAGCAGGCTCATTTGATTTCATAGATCGAGCAGATGCATCAATAATTTCTACTCTGAATGAATACATTCATGTTGTTACTTAAAAGGAAAAGAAACCAACTTTGACGGCTTGGGCTTGTATATATGATAAGTGATTTTGATCAGGCTGGCTGGCTGGCAAAAGCATCAAGGACAGCCGCCAGGGCTTCCTTCTTGTACGTACACCATTAGTAGTACAGATTAATCACACAGTTAACAGGTGGCACGCTGATTAATCACACTCACACACAATGCAAGCAGCAGATAGCGATGGACCTACGACTCCGATGTAGCTAAAAAGACAATAATCAACTACGTACTACTCCAGTAAGTAGCTGGAAATAAATATGCAAAATATGATTTTTCCGACGGATCATCACCTCGATCGGCCGGTCTGCTTGCAGTTGCAGAGACAGGAGGAAAGGGGATCTATCTATCTGCCTCGGTTGTTTCCAGCTGAACCCCACATCCACGAAAGAGGAGCTGCTCACCTTGGTGGCTCACGGCCAGGAGGAGGGGAGGCGGAGTGGAGCCCTGGGCCGGAGTGGGGCGCCGTCGGCCGGAGTGGAGCCCTGGGCCGGAGGGGACGCGGCCGAGGGCGGGGTCGGAGGGGACGCGGCCGGCTGCTGGACACCTGGGCCGGAGGGGACGCGGCCGGCTGCTGGACACCGGGGACGGAGGGGACGCGGCCGAGGGCGGGGACGCGGCCGAGGGCGGGGTCGCGCCCGAGGGAGCTGGGCGGGGGCGGCGGCCGGCGGCGGACTGGGCGGGGGCGGCGGCCGGCGGCGCGAAACCCTGGCTCCCAGGGGGTCGAGGAGGTCGAGAGAGAGAGAGAGAGAGGAGAGGACAGCAGGTCGAGAGAGAGGTTTTTTTTTTTGCGAATCGGTCCAGAGAGAGGACTGGACAGTGGGTGGGGCCGTGCTGGGAGGGAGGGCCCCACCTCTTTGCCATCAGCCAGCGGATGGCAAAGCCCCAGCTCTTTGCCATCAGCCAGCAGATGGCAAAGAGGTGGGCTAGTGCGCCGTTGCAACGCCGTCACCCGCTGGACCCCACCAACCTCTTTGCCGTCTGCCAGCAGACGGCAAAGATTCTTTGCCATCTGCTGGCAGATGGCAAAGAGGTGGAGTTGATGGGCCGTTGCAGCGCCGACGCCCACTGGACCCCACCCACCTCTTTGCCGTCTGCCAGCGGACGGCAAAGATTCTTTGCCATCCGCTGGCAGATGGCAACGAATTGACTGATGGCAACCATGTTCTTTGCCATCTGTCAGTTCTTTGCTGTCTGTTTTTTGTAAGCAGATGGCAAAGACGTTCTTTGCCATCCGCTGGCAGACGGCAAAGAGCTGACTGATGGCAAATTCCCTGTTTCCAGTAGTGCCTATCTGTCTAACGGATCGACAAACTGGGCTCTCATCACCGCTACGGCTGCTGCTGCCATGGTGCCTCATCTTATATCCGTTCCCAAGGTAGAGTACCAAATCGGTGAGCAACATCCACAAGGAAAATAAGGTAACACCTGATAAAAACCAAATAAGAGGCAAAGAGAACCATATAATTATACATGAAAGCTCAACATCATACAATGCACATCAGACTAGTAGGGGAACATCATGACTAGCACCACTCAAATGGCAGATGACATCATGCAAGACTACTATGGTAGATGCGATGCGTACTCATGCTGAAGCTCGAATGCCAAACTCTAGTCATGGAAGTGGAGCAGACACTAGCAAGCTGAAGACTCCTCGGGGTCCGACTCAGTCTCAGTCTTGGAATCAGAGCTATCTATAGCAATAGTGGTGTCCTCCAGAGCAAAGAAAACACGACGGCGCTGACAAGAAGACTCACCCTCAAGAGCTGAGGGTGGGTGTGAAAATCGACGTCTCAGGATAGGGGCAGCTGGGGTAGCTTCCAGTGAAGCCCAATCAGCTCGGGACTCCCTGCGAGTGCCAGCCAAATTGTCATGCTGCCCAAGTTGAAGTGAGCTAGCAGGGACAACAGGCGAAGGCTCAGAGACAGGTGTGGGTGGAATAGTAGGAACAGGTGGGCGTGTAAAAACAGGTAGAGTAGGAGCATGTGTAGCCTTGGCGGCAGAAAGTGCTGAACAACTCAACCAGGTTGATCATCAGCATATACCCAGCTGTCAGGCAGCAGGACAAGTGACAAAGTGCCCGATCACTTGCTGGATCAATGGAAGCAAAAATGACTCGCCCTGTCGTAGGAGACAGGGTGGGGTAGTAGTAAAAACATGGGTGTGTCTGCATGTCAATCTCGTGGTAGCGCAGATCAGTGAGATACTCAAGAGCGGCAAACTGGATAGCCTGATCGAGAGTAGAAGTGATCCCGCCCTTGGAAGAGCGAGAGTAACTGCCGATGTCGGAACTAGTAAATAGAATGGCCTCAGCGTGATATTCGTACACCGTATTTGCAAGCTACTCGCGATACACCTGGTATGCTAGATCTTCTGTGTTGGGGTAGAGTCGAAGCCAGACAATGCGAAGCAGTGTTGGAAAACTGAATGGTGCAGGATCGTAATCGTAGGGGTAGGGAGACGGTGCCATCTACACTCATAAAATCAAATGGTTAGTGAGACAAATAAATAAACAAATCTATATTCATGCTATGCGGCAATCAAATCGCACATCTAAGACAAACTAGACTCTAGACTTAGCGGTATTCTAACGTCCGTGCTAACTAGGGTGTCCTACAGTCAGTTCGGCTCTGATACCAAGCGTTGTCGCACCTCGGCTCAGCAAACCGGATGCCTTGTGTTCTATCCCAGAGATCAAAGTCTTCTAGGAACACACAACAACTTGGCATATAGAACAGAACAATTCTTTATTATGATATTATATATACAAATGTTCAGATAGTACATGATACTACGAGGCAAAGCGGCACAACTCGTGCGGCGACATTATTTACATTATTTATGTGACAGCTTAGGGCCTCGATACTAGTTGCAGCGGAATATGAAATAGCGAAAAAGTGTGTCGATGATGGAACTTGAGTCCATAGGGACACTGCTGGGACACGTCGTAGTTTGCGAAGTCAGGATCCTCGGAATCCCCGTACATGGCATCTCCTGCATCTGGCATGATAAGCCAGGTGAGTACTTTGAATGTACTCGCAAGCTCACAACAACCAAAGCAATTAAGCATAAAAATATCATGGTAATTATTAAAAAGGGTGGAAGAAAATAATGAGTATGATATTACTCAATTAGTTGTAATGTAAATCATTGTTTAAGGTCACATGGACCGTCCTTCTCATGACCACTAGGTAATTCAACTTACTCTCGTGATCACCTCAAGTTTCTTGCCAACTGTAATTTAACAATTATACCGATGTGTTCTTTCATCATTTAAAGTGTTGACCATATAGTGTGACTTAGTACGAACTATGTTCAATACCATGGACACGGCTATTCGAATAGGTTCAAACACTCTGCAGAAGTTGCGCACTTTACCCACACTATGGACGTTCGTCCAACAAAACTTGTCTACCTTATGACACCCTTACCATATCACCGACATGCCCTCGGGCCATGCCCTGGGAGAAAGATCATTGGGTCCTGTGTCACCCTGTGACACCACCACCCCGTGGCAAACCATCCCCGTTGGGATCCGAGCTCAAAGTAACCAACCCAGGCTCACGAGATTAAATACCACCTACAGGGCCAAGGTAGCACGCGTGTATAAGCTTCCCTCTTTGGTGACATCAATAAATGGCATAATAATAGACCAAGCTAGGGCCTTCCCATAAAGGAAAATGTGGTTGCACGTGTGAGTTCGGTTCAGTGGTACTATGACTTGATCAACAAATGGAGGGGTTATATTATCCAGTTTACTCAGGTGATAACAATACCTTCCATTTTAGTTAATAAAACATGATCAAAGTCATAGAAATAATTAACTTACCATTTCAAATAATATCATAACCATGTTATTTCTACTTACTTCTTAAGTGAGGTAACAAGCATATCTATGTTGATTCATGACTATCTTTAACATGTGAGCTACTGGTGATATTAAATTCAAACATTAACATGGCAGTAGCCTATTCAAACATTACCACAAAAATAGCCATGAATAAACCATTTTTAATTAATCCAAATTAAGCCAAAAATCATTTTTAAACCATGGCCTTGCAATGCCATGATGCAAATAGAGGTAATGGCTTGCCTTGCTCAAATGGAGGGTTACAACACTCCTGGTTTTCACCATCAAAGTTATTCTCTTCTGAAAATATTTTTAAATGGCAAATGTAAATAACACATAAAGCATTTAATATGTCCAGAAATTCTAGACAGATCCCAAAATTATGAAAATTTACCAGTGGATAAAGGAGCTTAGCAGAAAACTAGTGCAAAAACAATGAACTCATTTGGACTCATGGTTTGCAAATTAGAGCCAGTCAAAGTTGGTTTAAATTGAATTAAAATAGAACTTCTAGATAGGGCCACATCGACGGTGTAAAGTGGAAATACGTTTCCACTTACGTACCGTTTTGGACACGCCGGGGTCACTGACAGGTGGGGCCTCCCTGTCAGTTTTAAATGAGAGAGAGAGAGAGAGGGAAACAGGGCACAGTGGCTCACCGGCGGCTGTTCGCCAGCGTGGAGGTTGCGGCAGTGCTCGGAGATGGGCGGAATGTATCAGGAGGATGACGGCGGTTCCCCCTATACCAGGAACTTGTCGGGAGGTGGATGAACGGCGTTGATCCCCTCTTCTCCGGCGGAGGCGAACTACGGTGGTCGTCAGAATCGATGATTCCTGCAGGGATTGGCTCGGGTTAGAGTTTGGATAGCACCAGAAGGTTACCATGAGTTCAGGGAAGGGATCAGCTTGAGCTGAGGTAGACCAGAGACGGGGCGGCACTGGTGGCCGAGCGGCGGAGCTCCGGTGGAATCCGAGGATGGAGGCCCTCCTGGGCTTGCCTCGGTGGCTAGGTGGTCAATTGAGGGTGGATGTAGAGTGGTGTGGTGCTGGAAGGGAGCAGGGCATCGGCTTTTATAGGCGAGCGGCGGTGACAGTGGCCAGAATCTGCCACGGTTGTGCTGGCACGGCGAGGATGGCGAGCTGGCCATCGTGGCGTGGGTCGATATGATGGATGAGGGTCTGCAGAGTTAATGCGAAAGCAACGGGTCAGCGAGGAAGCCTCCAGCTAGCTCAGCCACAGTTACCGTAAGGCGGCTACAGCGGCGGAGCTTGGCCGTGTCTGGCGAGCAAGCTGCCGGCGAGGGGGCTGACTCCAGTGGGTGTACGTGGATGGTGGGCAGCTAGTTGGCACGACTGGACAAGCCAGGGCCGCCGGAGTTGGCACATCAGATGCGACCCGACGTGCAGAGCGTGCGTATGGCTTGCCAGCCTCACGGTCACCGCGTGTCCTGGCACTCCATGGCACGTTGGCCTGCCAAGCCTTGTCTGTTGTGCCGGTCTAGAGGCTAGTAGATGATCTGTGTCGCTAGTTTGGCTAGGGTAGGCCTGAGTCGATGGTTCTTGTCAAAAAACTGTTATGGATAGAATTTTTGACAAATTACTGGGAGTAAATGGTTGGGTAACTTGGGCTGAATTTTGGCATGGTGCAATGATATAGGAAGGTGCACACACTGGCTAAATTTCAGAATTTTTTAGCAATGTTTGAATATACTTCCTTCAGAAAGCTCAATTCCGTCCAAAAACTAAATTGAATTGTTTGACTGAATTTTTGTAATGGATGGTGAAATGTTTTTGAATATTTTGGAAAGATATGATCCAAAGCATTTATGGGAATTATTTGGGGCTTTTGAGAAAAACAGAAATATTGGTTGCTTCCCAACCTATAGTAGAAATGATTATTCCTTTAAATGTGAAAGGAATAGTTAGATGAAATAAAAATGAGGATTGGGCTAGAATGTAATGACAATACTTTGACAAGATTTTGAGAGCTTTGATTCACTTGGGAAAAGAAAAGAAAAATATTCCCAAGCTTTTAAGTCCAAAGAGCCACTACTAGGGAAAACCCTAGCAGTAGCGCGGGATTTTGTCATAGCAGTAGCGCGGGTGGGCGCGCTACTGCTACGGCGCTACAGCTAACTCTTAGCAGTAGCGTTGTTCCACCCACGCTAATACTAACAGAGTTTATCAGTAGCGCGTTTAGGTGAACCTCGCTACTGCTAAAAGCTGCAGCGCGCCTGTTTACCACGCGCTACTGCTACACACATACCCCGCGCTACTGTTACTATTTTCTGTAAAAAAAATCTGTAGCGTTTTTACTCTGTTTTTTAATAGGTTTTAAACAATAGCCTCTGTCATATCATACACACAATAGTCTCATCATATCATACACATGTAAATAGTTTCATCAAATCATGTCATCATCATCCAACACAAATGATGTCTCTCATCATCATCGATCTCAAAATAGCGATACAAGTTATGATATGTCTCGAATACATGCAACTACATCGTCATCCCATACACATGTTTCATCATCCATCTAAACAATGATATAGAAGAGAAGAGCTATCACTATGAGTAAGAGCGGAATTATGCAGTACATGAGGCGCAGGTTGTGATTCCTCTCTCGCGCTAGCGTGAACCTCAAGTAACTAGTTTCTGCTTCTTGTCTGCTATCGAACCCTTTATGGATGCCGCCCGAGAACCATGACACTTGGGCCTGACACTCGGGCCACTCGTCGTACACTTCCGGAACCCTCCCTATGTACACGGCATAGCACTTCTTCGCCATCAAGGACCTATGTACCTGTTAGAGATGCATCTTCATCAAGCGAATTCAACAATAATATGCAACATAATATATTTGAGCAACACGAAAAGAAAGAGTTAGCTAATAGATGCAACATATAGTAAACATAATTAATCAACTCAGGTTCATCGTACCCAAACTAATTAACTAGATGTACACAGGTCATCGTACCCAAACTAACAAACTAGCGTTACGCAAGTTCAGCAGGACCGTTGACATCACAAAGTTTCATCGCTACAGAAACTACAAGTTCAACCGACACATCTTCATCGGCATCGTCAATCACTGGAAGTTCCATCCATCCATATCCGGGAGGATGCACCCTAGCTTCGTGAATGGCGTCAGGTTCTGACGTGGCATGCCTATGCGAGTTCTGACGTCAGCTCGCGATATAGGGCCGTGGTGGAACATCCCCTTCTCTTTGACGACTTCTTTCATGATGATCGTTGCAATGTCCTTTTGGATGCGAAAGAAGTCATCTCTGAGTTTATAATCCGGTTCTTCTCCTAAGGATTCTTCCCATTTGCGGATATGTTCATCGTTTCTTGTTGTCATGCGAAGCTGTTGGTGATCCCTTCTGAACTCCATCATGAGATGGAGGAGGTAGAATCCATCGTTCTTGCTTGTTGTTGGTTGATGGATGGAGCAGAAGGTAGTTTTATGTGAGAAACCTGCCTTGTTCTTCCTTTGTTTCCTGATCTCCATGTGGCCACCCCTCATGCTGAAGCCGTGGAGAGCATCATCCAGAATATCCATTATGTGGGTGTAGTCTTTCTTCTCGAAGTTTCTGGACGAGTCGAAATACATGGCATGGGAGACTCGCGGGAAAAGAATGATAAGGACGGCGCGCCCGTTGCTGCGGAAAATAAAGACACCTCAAATTAGTCCCCATATGAGCGAAGGAATGATTGAAACGTACGAAAGGGTTGTCCGGCAATGACTTACATTGGATGATAAGGCAGGAGAATCGTTTCCTTGTCCTTATTCGTTATCATGAAGTATTCGATGTAGTCCCGAGCAGCTTTACGTTCAAAGTTGCCGAGACTCAAGAAGGACTCATGCATGTAGTATGGATCCGCCACTGAGATTTGCGAGATTTGTTCTCTCCTGATGACAAAGTTCATATGTAGCGCAAAAAGGCGGACGATCGTAAAATCGAGCCGCCTCATGAGAAACATCTCAAAGATGTGATCAAACCGCAGGAAGAACACCTCCGCGGGTAGTGTGTCGACGTAGCACTTGGCCTGAGGCACACGAACCGCGTAAAGCGGATATCCTGGATCCTCCGAGGCGAAAGGCTTTTCTCAGTCGACAGCGCATGGTCGTGCAGTCTTCTGAGATCCCCTGATATGCCCTCTAGTGGTTTCGGCGGTAGGATCGGCTCGCCTGCGACATGGTACATCGCTGCACCTTTGACCGGTACACGGTCTACAAAATCGGTCAGCTGGCTGCTAGACGCTTTGGCAGTTTTGGCGGCAGCAGTGCCTCTCTTCTGCGGTCTCTTCCTCTCCTTTTTCTTGGGTTGACCGTCCAGACCCTTCCTTACCCCCGCATCCAGTGTCGTCGGGCTAAGCACTTTACGACCCTCGACTAGATGACCCTGCGTTGAGGCGGCATCTGGAGGCGTGTCCTGTGAGGATTGCATGATGAGAGACTTCTTGCAATCAACCCTAGGACGTTCCTGCCCGGGCACATCATCCATCTCCTCATCTGCATGCTCATAGCCCGAGTCATATGGCTGACTCATCATTTGTCCGTCATCATAGGCGCTGGTATTGAGGAACCAGAGAGGGTCGTCCTCCTCCATCTCATGATCCATTCCTTGTTCCACAGGGGTGACTACATCATCCACTATTGGACCCCCTTCCTCGCGTCATCCGCCGCTCTCACCCGGCACGAGAGGGGCTGGTAATTGCGTGGGCAGGGTGGTGGTGTTCATACCTTGCTGATGTGTGGTCATTGGTGTGCTCTCGGCCGCCTCCAAACGAAGAAGATTCTTCGGCCACAGTAGCATCCAACCCTTGCATTCTCCAAGCCGCATCGGGGTCTCGTCCTCCTCTTCCCCGATCCATATTGGAGGAGTCAAATCCTCGTGGCCCGCTTTCACACTCGACAAGGTACCCCTGAAGGTGCCAACGGGGATCGGCTGGCCGTGGAACGTGAGTTCCAAGGGCTTCGTTACCACTGCCTTTCCCACGTCCTCCTTCTGGTTGTTGATCATGTAGAGTATGGTGCACGGGGTTTCGTCGGCCTGCGAAGACATGTCTGCGGCATAATACATCCGAAAGGCAATGAAAAACGGAAGATTATATATATGTTGGTGCGACGTGTAATTACCGTGAGGGCGTCGAGGTCAGCCAAAGACAAAGGCCCGCCTAGCATGCCAGAGACAGAGGACGGGCTGCTATGAGTGGCTGCGGGAGCAGGCACGAGTGCGGGACCTTATGCGGTAGCTGCAGCAGGTGGTGGTTGTGTGATGTTCACCAAGTTGCTCCCGACGAAGCTGGGCATGGGAAAATCCTGTGCCGTCTTGTTTGGATTTTGCTTCATCCAGTAGATAATAGCCGGAATCAAGTTAGTAGCAAAATCATTTCTACAGGCAGCTATAGCTGCATTGACTGCCTGCTGGACCAACTCATTTCTGGCCGCTTCTGCGGCCTCAGCTGCTTTTTTCTCGGCCTCAGCTGCTTTTTTCTGGACCGCAAGCTTCACCTTCTCGTCGATGTTCAACTCACTGAACTTCTTTTTCTGCTTTTTGGCCTCCGGGCCCTCGTCGTAGTAGTACTTCCACGTGGCGCCATCTCCGACGCCGTGCACATGTCCATATTGTGGCCGCTGGTCCAAAGGGAATCCCTTCAGTTGGTTCAAGGCCCGGTTGAGAGGGGTGTCCCACTTGGGCCTCATCGACGATTGAGACGACGAGTTGCTTTCGGCCGCAAGCCTGTGTTGCTCCTTCTGCAAAAGGAACGTGAACCGTTTACGAATGTTACTACAACGTGTAGTCGACTTGATCAGAAGCTAAATGTAAGGTGGTAAAAGAATAATTACCAGTAATCTAATCAATCTCCTCGTGATCGGGTCCGTGTACCAAACCTTCTTTTCCTTGTCCCACTTGTACCGGGCCCTGATGAAGTCACGCTCCTGCGGGTCGGTGAACTCCGCGTAGGGGTCTGGGATCCCCGCGGCTTCACGTTCCGCGTCCTCCTTATCCCATAGGGGCCTCTTGCCAATGTAGACACGGCTTCCGAGGCGTTGGTTCCCCGTGTTCCTTTGCTAAAGCCCCTTGTATTTCTTAGACTTAAGCTTGGCTGCCTCGGTAGCGGAAGTGTCCTTGAACTTTTCGAACTCCTCTTCCGTAAGTGTCGGATTGTCCGCCAAAATCTTGGATAGGGGTTCATTAGCATCAATCGCTCATTTCACCCTCCTTTTCCAGGCGGCCAAATCGTTGTTGAACATGCCCATGGCGTGGTTGTTAATCTTTTTCATGGCAGGATCATCCCACGGGTGTTCTATGTCATCATCCCATTCGGGGAACTGGAATCTCTTGTCCAGCTTCGTTAGGAGCAAGTGCTCCATATGTGGTTTCTTCCTTAAGTCATTGTCGCTGATGCTCACGGTTTCCCGTAGGATGCATCCGACTTGGTTGCCGTAGCACTTGCGAGCTTCTTCCGGCGCTATTGGCTCGAATTTGCCGGGGTGCATCTCTATGACCAGGATTCTTCTGATGCCGAGTTTGTTAGGGCATCGTGTCCTCTGCTTCTTCTGCTTCTTCTTTTCGTTACCGGCTTCGGCGCCGGTACCTTCGGCGCCGGTCTCGGCGCCGCCATCGGTGCCGGTGCCATCGGTGTCGATGTCGGCGGCAGTACCATCGTCCGCTATGACCAGGTCACCCTACAAACCTTCTATTTGCTAACTAGACAAAAAGTTGAGTTAATCATGTTCACGGTCATATTGTATGTCGTCGGCAGCGTGGTCAGAAGCCCCGGTTTCGTCGTTGTTCGACATGTTTCCTACGATTAAGTCTGCTCGTTTAATTCTTAAACTATAATAAAATGAGCAATGACATAAAAAAAGGCCTATGGTTTGCCGGAATGTCGTTTCATTCCCGTCCCAGCAAATCCCGGGCACTCGATATGCCTACTTTCTAGCACAAGTGATGCCGAAATTCACGGGAAATTTCGGCATGACCTTTGCTAAAAAGTGGACATATCGAGCGCCTGAAATTCGCCGGAACAGAAATGAATCAACATTCCGGCAAAACATAGGCCACTCGGATCATTTCCCTGCAAAGATATACTAGAAAGATACATTTGTATCACCACATACACATCAAACCACATTCTTTGACATCCCACACATGATACCAATGGCACTGAATTTATAAAACAGAATAACATCAACCTATGGCACTGAATTTATAAAACAGAAAAGAGAGAAAATTTGATACCAATCAAAATTCCTAGAATAAAATTTCTGTCCTAATTTGAAACCTAGCTAAATTACTAGAATAAAATTTCTATACACTTAGGGTTCCTAGAAGCAAAATTCCTATAATAAAATTTATGTCCTAATTTGATACCTAGCTAAATACCAATAAAAATTCCTAGAATAAAATTTATGTCCTAATTTGATACCTAGCTAAATTCCAATAAAAAATCCTAGAATAAAATTTTTGTCCAAATTTGATACCTAGCTAAATTCCTAGAATAAAATTTCTATACACTTAGGGTTCCTAGAAGCAAAATTCCTAGAATAAAATTTCTGTCCTAATTTGATACCTAGCTAAATACCAATAAAAATTCCTAGAATAAAATTTCTGTCCTAATTTGATACCTAGCTAAATTCCTAGAATAAAATTTCTATACACTTAGGGTTCCTAGAATAAAAAAATTATCCTAATTTGATACCTAGCTAAATACCAATCAAACTCTTAGTGTTAATTCTAGGGTTCATATATATCAAAATAGCTACCTAGGGTTCATACCAAAACCTAGCTACCTAGGGTTCATTCTAAAACCCAGGGTTCATACTAAAACCTAGGGCAGATGGAGAGGAGGGGAGAGAGAAGGAGGGGCGGGGGACTTACCCGGGGGGGTTGTCGGGGGAGATGCCTGCGGTGAGGTGGAGGTCAGGGGAGACGGGCGCGGGTGGAGGAGGGGGCATCGACGATGTGGACGGCGACGGAGGGCGCGCGGAGGGCGACGGACGGGCTGGCGACGGAGGGCGAGCGGCGGAGGGCGAAGGAGGGTGCGCGTCCGAGGGCGACGGACGGGCGGGCGACAGACGGCGACGGAGGGCGCGCGAAGGGCTACGGACGGAGACGGAGGAGGAGAGGGAATGGGGGAAAGGGGATGGGGAATTGAGGGAGGCTCGCGCGCGCAGGCGGTTAAGTCAAATTTAGCAGTAGCGCGGGTCTGCACACGCGCTACAGCTAAGTTAGCTGTAGCGCGGGCTACGCATACCCCGCGCTATTGCTAAGTTAGCTATAACGCGTGTCCAGACCCGCGCTACTGCTATTCCTTTCATTTCTCTTTTCATTTTATTTTTCTTTTCATTTTCATTTTCTTTTTTCCTTTCTCCTTTTTCTTTTTCTTTTCATTTTCTTTTCTATTCCTTGTATTTTTCTTTTCATTTTCTTTTTCTTTTCATTTTCTTCTTTCCTTTCTCATTTTTCTTTTTCTTTTCTTTTCCGACAGACGACCGAGCTGGAACCATGCATATATATTACACATCATTTGACCGATAACGATTAAGTGCGTACACAAAATAAATACATATATATAAGTGATGGTTTCTCAGCGTCGACGTTTTCGTTTCTGACTGAGCTTCTTTCCCTTCTTGTTCGCTATCGAATAATTGAGCCCCTCGTTGTGACTTTTCCTTTTCCATGGAGTACGATCTTTCTTAGGTAATGTGGTATTGATTCTTCTTTTGACGTATGCTTCATCGTCATTGTCATCTTCCCTCATCAGGTTGCCGTACTGGACGTAGTCTTCCTCGTTGGCGACTCCATCCATTCCGATGATGTTCCTTTTGCCTCTCCTCACGACAACACGGCTGGGATTGCTCGGGTCGGTTATGAAGAAGCATTGTGTCACGTGCTTAGCGTGTACCCATGGCTCGTTTTTCGCGATGGCGTTCACGGTAGCGCTCTTGGCGTCGGGTATAGACATGGTAGTGAAATACCGGTTTTCTCTTTCGACGTTCTTAGCCCATCTGACACGAAACATCGTCGCATCGTGCAGTCCAGAGTAGTCAAGCTCCCAGATCTCTTCGAACCTTCCGTAGAATCTTTCAGTTGCGGCGTTGTCGCCGGCCATGCATTCCATCATCACCCCTGAGTTCTGAAAATCACTGTTTATATCTTTGGCCTCCGTGTAGAACATGTATCCGTTGATATCGTATGCCTGATAGGTCGGGAGGTTGGCCACGGGGCCATGTGCTAAGGCATATATGAGCAATCCGTCCGTAGAGCCCTCTTCCGGGGGATTAGCAAGAACATGCTCTTTGAACCAAGGCAGGAAAGTGGAGTTGTGCTCTCTAATAACTTCGGCGTTTGTCTTGCATAGCCCTCGGTCACGGTACTTCTTTGCGATGGTTTCTTTGTGCAGTGTCGCGAAAGGATCTACCACGTCAAGGTGCTGTAGCACTACTAAGTTTGATCTGTCAAAGTCATTGCGTTGACCTGAGTGGTCCACATGCAGTTCCCTCCGGCCGTTGGTGTGACCTTCTCCTCCGAGCCTCCCAAGGTGCTTGTTAACGGGCAAACCAACAACAGGGTCTCCGCCATATAGATAATTCTCACAGAAAGAGGTGCACTCTTGGGTTAGATAGCCCTGGATGATGCTTCCATCCGGACAGGACATGTTACGAATGAATCCTTTGATGACCCCATTCATCCTCTCAAACGGCATCATGTTGTGCAGGAATGTCGGCCGGAGGTCTCTGATGTCGTCCACAATGTGGACACACAGATGCACCATGACGTCAAAGAACGCGGGCGGGAAGTACATCTCAAGCTCATTTAGTATCACAACGATCTCTTCCTGTAGCCTTCGGAGCTGCTTCACACTGATCGAATTTCGAGAGATAACATCGAAAAAGTTGCAGAGACCAATAAGCGTGTCACGGACGTGCTTGTCCATTATCCCTCTAAGGGCAATAGGAAGTATCTGCGTCATCATCACATGACAGTCATCAGACTTCATCCCGCTGAACCTTTTCTTCTTGGTGTCTAGAAATCTGCTTATCTTCCCACAGTAACCGGAACTAACTTTGATTCCGGTAAGGCACTTGAAGAATTGATCGATCTCCTTCGGACTTAAGGTAAAGCAAGAAGGGGGGCAATAATTCTCTTCCTTCTTGTTCACTTTTTTGCCCTTGTCCCGCGCCTCCGTCTCCGTCTCCGTCTCCTCCGACTTTTTACGGGGCGGCATGTGGAGATCTGCCCTGATGTACAAATCTTCCAAATCTCTTCTTGCCTTCGGCCCATCCTTGGTCTTATCCGGCATGTTCATTAGTGTTGCAAGAAAGCTCTCAAGGACATTCTTCGTGATATGCATTTGATCAAGGCAATGAGGCGTGTCGAGTTTGGGCCAGTACTCCAAGTCCCAGAAAACAGACCTCATTTTCCATACCTTCAGCAACGGCTCTGGCGCCTTTTTCATCTTTCCCGGCGCGGGGCACTGTTCCCAGTTTTTCAACAGCTCATTGATTTCGGCGCCGCTCCTCTTACGTCGAGGTCCTCGATGCTCAGCCTCACCATTGAATAGATCTCCATGGTTTCACCACGGGTCGTCCTTCGCGAGCCAGATTCGATGCCCCATGTACACGATTTTCCCAGACCCGCCATCTTTCGTTAGCAGCTGAGACGTTGTATCATCCATGCACCGCGTGCATCCGCAATATCCGTGGCACACCTGGCCTGCGATATATCCGTAACCGAGATAGTCGTGCACCGTCGTCATCAGCGCGGCTCTCATATAGAAATACTCGCCTTTGCTGGCGTCCCATGTCTTGGCCGGTGTTTTCCATAACGTGTCTAACTCCTCTTGAAGTAGCCCCAGATACAGATTAATATTATTTCCCGGTTGTTTCGGCCCTTGAATCAGCATGCTCATGTGTATGTACTTTGACTTCATGCACAACCAAGGGGGAGGTTGTACATCCATACAAACACGGGCCATGTGCTATGGTTGGTGTTCTGGTTGCCAAACGGATTCATGCCATCGGTACTCGCGCCAAGCACGATGTTCCTTGCATCACCTGCAAAATATCGATATTCGGCGTTGAACGCTCTCCACTGGCTTGCATCCGCGAGGTGTCTCAGCTTCGGATCATTTCCATCGTCGGGCTTCACCCTCTCCGCGTGCCAGCGCATGAGCTTTGCTTCCTTAGGATCTACGAAATAACGTTGCAGACGGGGAGTGATCGGTAGGTACCATACAACTTTCTGGGGAGATTTCTTTCCGGCCTTCTTGTATCGAGAAGCATTGCACACCGGACAGTTGGTTTTTTCCGCGTGCTCCTTCAGATAAATGATGCAATCGTTGATGCATGCATGGTATCTAATGTGTGGCAGATCAAGAGGGCACAGGATCTTCTTGGCCTCATCGACACTAGGACACGGGTTCCCCGCGGGAAGAACCTTCTTTAGATACTTGAGAAGCTCATCGAGGCTTCTGTCGGTCCATTTGTTTTTAACCTTCGTCTTTAGAAGTTCGAGCGTGAAACTCAAGCGGGTCACCTCGGGATCGCAACCATCATACAATGGAGTCTTCGAGTCTATCTCCAGTTGCTCCAGCTTGGCCTCCTCTCTACAAGCAGCTCTGTCACTACTCGTCTTCTTGCGAAGCAGGTCTCAAACATGAGGGTCCCGCACGATTGAACTTAGTAGCGACGAAGGATGCGGCGCCGTGTCCGTGTCTTCTCTGGCACCATTTCCGGCCTCTTCTCCGCCGCCATTTCCGGCCTCTTCTCCACCGCCACCATGTCCGGCCCCTTCTCCGCCGCCATGTCCGGCCTCTTCTCCGCCGCCATTATCGGTCATCTCTTCGTCTGGCCCCATGTCGTCATTGGCTGCCCCGTCGGCGTTCTCATCCTCATCATCTTCACTTATCCACTGAGTATAGCCATCCATGAAACCAGTCATGAGCAGGTGCGCCTTCAAACGACCATCCTTATAGGGGTCGAACCAAACTCCTCCTTTGCATCTTCGACACGGACATAAAATCTCTCTCTGGTTATTTTCATACATGTCCTGCACCACCGATCGCAACCACCTTTCCACCATCGTTCCACTCACCATCATGATCACCTGCGCGGTAATAATAAGCAAAATGATTATAAAAACGCATGCATGCATCAAAGTCATACAAAAATTCGGCATGACCTTCCCTAAAAATAGGACATATAGAGTTTGCCCGAAATTCGCCGAAACGGAAATAAATCGACATTTCGGCAAAACATAGGAAGCTCACGCACAATTAAATGGATAGATCTAGTTGGGGACGTAGAAAGGTCACTTCATTAAATGGGTAGATCTACATAGCTAGTTGGGGAAGGAGATGGCTCTAACTAGTGGAGGGGGTGGAAAAGTGAGGAAAAGAGGAAGGGGTTGCGCATTAATGGAGGTGTGGTGTAGTTAGGGGCATTAAAGAGAGAGAAAGAGAGGTAGGAGAAGAAAGAGAGTAATGGGGGGAGAATCAAGGTGAGGAAGAAGCAAAGTGAGGGAGAGAGGAGGGGGTAGGGCAAAGTGAAGGGAGAGAGGAAGGGGGAGGGTGGAGAGGGTTGGAAAAGGTGGCTGCTGCGCCTTAGCAGCAGCGCGGGCCAGAAAATGGCGCTACTGCTAAAACGTTAGCAGTAGCGCGGTCCTGAAGGCCGCGCTGCTGATAAGCGGGGCCCACCATGTGCCACAGTACAACATTAGTTGCAGCTGTGGGTTTGCAACACGCGCTACAGCTAAAATTTTAGCAGTAGCGCGCTTCAGGCTGGCTGCGCTGCTACTATACATAGCCTGGTGGCTAAGGGGGGGCTCACATAGCAGTAGCGCCTTTCGTCTGCGCAGCGCTACTGATAAGTGGATAGCAGTAGCACCTGTGCGGTGCCCGCGCTACCGTATATTAGCAAGAGCGCGTTCCACAAAGCCGCGCTACTGATAAGCCTCCACCTATAAGGTTTTCCCTAGTAGTGAGTCATTTGAATAGAACTCCATAATCAAACTTCAAATAAAATCCAAATGAACTCTAAATATTTTTTTAAAGAAAAAGTGCCAAAAATCAGGGTGTCACAGGCGCCGCTCGGCGGATGGCGGCCCTTCATCGTCAAGATGGTCTTCCGGGCTCTGATCCACCTCGAGTTCGTCCATCAGGACTGAGTCGATGGAGCTCCGGTGTAGATTCCTATCATCCCCTTGGGGCAGCCAGGTTAGGGTTTCTTGCATGCATGCACGCCAGCGAGATCTGGTGTTGTGTGCTTCGAATCAATTCATGGGTTCAGCGGCGGTGACTGCGGCTCCGGGTTGCCGGCCTCAGGGGAACGTGCTCGAAGACTTCCCGGCTGTCATCAACAAGGTCAAGCCAGCTCCTATAGGGGAGCGGCGACAACGGTGCGTCATCAGCTCGTTCTGGAGGCGGTAGTGGTCGTTCGGTGGTCTAGAGACCTCGATGTAAGATTTATTATGTTTCAGGTGCTTTGTACTTCTGGTGAAACTTTATAAATGTTGCAAAAAAGAAATTGTCATTTTAGACAAGAGTCAAACTTCTGAAAATACGACTACTAATATCTTTACCAATATTTAAATTGGATACTTAAAGATTATATGTGTGAATTTGTCTTGAAAAGTACTTTCACAATATAAATCCTTTTATATTTTATAAATATATTGTAATAAAAATTAAGGGTCAAAGTTTTATTTTGAATACCACGCTTATATCCAAAGCCCAAAACGACAGTTTTTACAGGAGCAGAGAGACTATTAATTAGTTAGAAATGAAAGTACTTTCAAAATGAATTTCTATAAAAAAAAAGACCATCTAACTGCACATGATACTCCAATATTCAAGGGACAATTACATTTGTGCCCTTTACTGGAACCCACTACTCAAATTTGCCCCTAATTTTGAAGTGTGCTCAAATTTGCCCCTCTGCCGTTAAGTCCAGTTATAGAAAAGCCCTTCCATACAGTACTGTAGCACTTTCCGTCCAGTACTGTAGCATTTTCCGTTTGCTACAGTACACAGAGGCCTCTGACGGTCAAAGGCCTTTGACTGGACGGAAGGGCATTTCTATAAGGTGACTTAACGGCAGAGGGGCAAATTTGAGCACACTTCGAAATTAGGGGCAAATCTGAGTAGGTGGTTCGAGTTAGGGGCTGAAATGTAAATGAGCCAATATTCAATACTACTTTCTCTGATCCGAAATGAAGGCCCTTTTAGCCTTTATGATTTGATCCAACATGTAGGTACTTCTACACTACCAATGCACTTTCTCTCATGTTGATCGAATTTAGCCCCTCATTAATATCATCCATAATTGAGCGTATAACTCTATCATTTATTTTATTTGGGAGAAAAAAGTATTTGAAACAAATGAAAGGTAAAATTGGTATTTGACCATCAGCCTTAATTATTGTGTCCAACTCTAAAAGGATCAAAATTTTGGATCGGGGGAAGTAATAATTTGGATATGATCAACGATTTCAACTAGTGTTTTGGTGTACAGATCTGGGACTGAGTCCAGCGCAGTACATATAATGCTAAATTTGGCCAGACCAAAACTATGATAAATATTTTGAAATGAGTCAAGGCGTAAGCTAAGCATATTTTTCACATCAGCGCACACAGCCGTTCAGGTTCAGCAACAGTGCTGCTGACAACCAGTTAAGCCCCCATTTCCCATTCGTGGCAGTTTGACGTTTCCCAACACCCGAGGGTGCACGTTGCAACGTACGACAAACATTGGAAGTAGCAGTAGTGTGTGTGTATATATATATACCTACTTCATCTGCCACACGTTGCCTAGTTTAAATTATCCGGCTGCAAGTCGATGTGGAAAGTTGTGGAAATCAGGGCCAGGGTGGAGAAGAAGCAAGAAACTAGAGTGGACATGGGTGATGAGAGAGAGAGAGAGAGAGAGAGAGATGAGCATCTTTATTATGATCTCATGAAATAAGACTTCGGGACATATGCGTGGACCGTGTGTAGCTTGCTTCTACGTACAAGAAACACGACGTCATGGTTTGCATGTGTGTGATCGACCAACAACTTGTTCTCTAGGCAGCTACAAGAAGAAAAGCTTTGTCTACACTGTTTCTTTCCTTCGCCCTTCTATATATTCCTCCGTCAGGTCATCGACTAACAATGACACGTTTGGCCTTGTTGATGTCTCCTCCTGGCGTTTTTTCTCTAGCGTTACAAATTTGTCAAGGCATATTGATAAGAAGTCAGGTTGCACAACCTTTTCTCTGCCTTGTACTGATAGAGTAAGAATCACTCTGCTATATGTAGTGATGCAATGATAAGAATTAATTCCATATTTACCTCAGCACATGAATATATTTTACTTGAAAATCATGCATGTAATTTTAAATTATTAGCCAGATATATACGAGGCGCGACTAGTATTGCTAATTTTAATTTTTTTTTTGAAACTTAATTTTAAATTATTAGCCAGACGAGGCGCGACTAGTACTGCTAGCAGTCAATCTTCCATGTCGAACAAGATTATTACGCATTAAATTTTGACCACGAACGCGCACCAAATAATACATCACGCTTCTCGCTCTTGAAAAAGATCAGTGATCGAACGGTTCATATAGTTCCTGTCTTGACAAACTATATATAGTTATGGCCGATAGTCTAACATTATTTGGTGGTGGATAGCAGAGGGGGAAAAAGGCTGTGGACTTGCATCGCTCCAAGCAGTGGCGGAGCGTGCAACAATATCAAGCATGGGCCAATTCAGCACACATTGTGCGCCATTTGCTATTAGTGGACCAAAGTGATACCACATCTTTAGGTAAAAAAACAGAGGGAAGGATGGCCCACGGCCGAGGATGGTCGTCCACCCGACGCTCCGCCACTGGCTCCAAGACCAAGCTTCTGTGTCTAGCTAGTCCAAGAGTACATATGGTTGCTCTTGTCTTATATACTACTGTATTCTCCGGATATTCGATTCTGAGCTCAGGCTCAGCTGATCCTGAAATCATCACCGACCGCTAGCATGTGGATGTGTGATGGTCGCTGTATTTCTGTAGGGTATAGAAGATGTATTGTGTGCAAATATAGTCTGCTCGTGGGTGCATTAATTGCGACGCCAGCTGGTAGGATAGAGGCGGAACAGCTGAGCCCTGCACGGCTCAGTTAATGTCCTGTACCTGGCTGAGCCGTCTCCGTGGCTTAGCAGCTGTAACGGTTTGCATTTACTCAGTCAGCCGATTCAAATTTTGAATCCCATGGTGCACAAATACACTCACCAAACATACAATTCCGCACCGCCACGTGTACTCATGATGGAAAGTGAAATACACACGGTGCACACCAAGCAGAAATTCTTGCAATCATTTTCAACCACACAGAACAACGCAACACAACCCCCCCCCCCCCCCCCCCCCCCCCCCACCCGCCGAACCAAGTTCACTCGATTACCACAATTCAGTCTCATGTCCAGGACTGGAGGAACAAGCGTAGAGCAAAGCTCAATGAAACACACCAGAAAATCTTCATATTGCAACATACAGAAATTAAAATCTAGTTATCACATTTGATTATGCGGCACACCAAGCGGTCGTGTGCACATGTTCCGGCGGTGTCCTTCCATTCCGCAATTCTTGCATTTTCTTGGTTTCCTTGGTTTCTTCAGGGCATCCCCCCTGTCAGGGCAAGTTGTCCTCTTGTGACCTTCGCGCCGATAAATACTGCAGAACCTTGTCCGTTTACTCAGCCCCTCATACGGTGCTTTCTCCTGGCTATTCGTCGGCCTGCTGACCCCTCTTTGCTTCTCTGGTGGAGCTAGACCCCCAAGGGCATTGACACTCACCGACAGGCCAGGACTGACCTCACGGTCCGCAACACCGTTTGCAACGATTGCAACTTCTCCATTCCCAGTCAGTCCTCCTGCAAGCATGTTTCCCTGACGGTCCTCAAAGCCCAAACCATCCCTCTTTTCCGCTAATGGGGCTCCGCTGACGAGCAATACCTTCAGTCCAGCAGACATGTGCTCGAAAGCTTCCGCGCACGAGTCGCCCATATGGACAACGTCCATAGCTTGCATGTAAAGAGCCCAATTCCTACATGTGAAGGCCTTGTTAACCAACTAGTCTTTCTGGTAATGCACTAGGTGTGCGGGCAGAATATCCCTGGCATCCTTTGTCCATCGCTTCACGATGTGTTTTGCAGGAATCTCCTCTAGATGAAGCACGTCCATCACCTGCATTACAACAACCAATGTCATTCCGAATACTAACAATACGGCAAAATGGTAGTACTACTCTTTTGCTCCAAGTGTGACAACAAACGTTACGCAACACGGAAAATTACCCTTAGGACATAACAGCACAGCATGCCCGTGTGCTCAAATTGCCCGCACTCACACTCAAACTCTGAACCGTCGCCCTCGACAGTCACCTCGTACACAACTCTGCACCATTTTTTCCTCTTAGCTACATTGTTGTGTGTCGTCACATACTTCTTCATCTTCTCAACCTCCGTCACATTGTACGCCGTTCCTTCGATGAGTAGCCGACCAAACTGTTCAAACATAGCTCTGGTGTATATTTTGCTGCCATGCCGCTCTATCACAAGATTTTGTTCTCCTAACAGCACCACCTGTAAATGGAATAATAATTAAGCTACAAAAACATGTAGCAACCATATATATTATAAAACATTGATTATACTCGCAATCATTGTCCTCTTCTCCTCGTAACTTTCCTCCCTCTCACGATCGAACTGTAGCCTCATGTACTGCCTAACAAATATGTGCATCGGGCTTGCAGGCGGCATGTATGACTTCAGAATGTGGTTTGCACTTTCGCTTCTTTGCGTGCTTGTCATCTTGGCACAGAAAACCCCTTTGAAGTACGGTTTTGTCCATTTTGATCTATTTTCATATATCTGGGTCATACAGGGGTGCTTCCGCAGGTTGTACTTGTCAAGCAGCATACCCCACGCCGTCTCGAACTCATCTTCAGTCAACATGTGGTTCACCGCTTTATATAACTCAGCCTGGAACTCGCATTTCTTCGTGTGCAGTGGACCGAGGCTCTAACTGCGCTTTCTTCAGTACGTGCCATTTGCACCAACGGTGGACGCTATCTGGATAAACTTTCTTGATCGCTACCTCCATTGCTCTGTTTTGGTCTACCAGCAATGTCACCAGTTAGTAATTCTCAAGCTCAGAAAGCTTTGTATCTTTGAATCAGAGTCAATTACTAGAAATAGTGTCCGCAAAATGAACAGCAACAAAAAAATGCGGAGAAACTCACGGAAAACCCATTCAAAGCTCTCCACTTGCTCGTCACGCATCAGCATGCCCGCTAGAATGATGCTCTCGAAATGGTTATTAACACCAACAAAGAGCCCAAACGGCATATCATACAAATTTGTCCTGTACGTGGTGTCGAATGTAACCATGTCACCGAAGAACCGGTGCTGCATTCGACTACGTCCATTTGTCCACATCAAATTCTTTACCGTGCTATCACTATCAGCAAAACTTGGTACGTAAATTCCGGGTCACCTGCAACAATGTCCGCAAACACTTCCAAAGTCTTCCTCACATCATCATCAGCTTGTTCACGGCTTATCTTTTCACGTATGTTCCTTAGGGTCCTCTTTGTGAACGGCACGTTCTCGTCCAAGCCAAAGAAACTCCCAATAATGTTGTACACCTTTCCAAGGTTTACATTATTTTCCCTCAACTACTATATCAGATCTTTCGTGTAAACGTCTATGTGCTTGTGCGATGGCCAATGCACCTTCTACCCCATAGTCAGGGCCGGCCCTATGTTTCAGAAGGCCCTAGGGCGAAGTTGATGACATGGGCCCTAAGTCCTAAGACCATATATATGTATGTGTGTGCGTGATATAACTTTATTTGCATAATATTAAAAGTAAATTTTCAACCATACATTTTTAGTTCGAGATTTGACTGTAATAATTGTGGAACAATGCCATATTAACTATTAAGACAGAAAGACTAAAATGATAGAAATATGAAACTAACATGAATACCACGAATAAAAACCGAATTCAACTGAAGTTCAGAACCCTAGTCATGTACTGATGTACACAGAAATTTAGGATGAAAGACTGAAATCTGAACCATAGTTCAGAATCCTAGTCATGTCCACACAAGTACGTATTCAACTTGCGAAAGACTGAAATCTGAACCATAATCTTGTACACTGAAAATCTGAAATTGGGGGATGGGTCATGGAGATGAATACGTACTTGTGATTTTTGTGAAAGAGTGGACGAACTTGATGGCTGAGTCACTGTCACGGACTCGTGGTCTCGCGGATGCCGCCGGATGCCGGATGGTAGGGTTGCTGGCACCGGCACGGGCGCACGGCGCGCAACAGCACGCGGCGGCGACGCGGCAACGAACAAGATCCTGAATGGCTGAATCCCGAGCGGCCGATGCGCCGAGCGCTGGTTGAGGAAGACGAACTGACGAAGCGATCGATCGCCGAACACCGATGAGATTCACGCATGCGGCCGTGTACATGCCTGGCGTCTGGCGACGCTTCACATCGCCTATCTGCCTAGACAATTGGGTCTGCCCATCTCGTTTGTTTTCTCTTTTAGTTTTTTTCCAACCTAAATTTTTGCTGGGCTATACTACAGATGTATACCAGATGATGGGCGAGTTTTTTTCAAAACTGGCACTGTATTTGGAGCAAATTCGAAAACTAGCAGTCCTAACATGTATATATCAAAAATAGCACCCCGTCGGTCTGCCGTAGGCCGAAGAGGGACTTTTCGGCGTGGCAAAAACCGAAGAGGCCATTTCGGTTTCCTGTGGGCCGAAGAGAGCGGCAGGTGGGCCGAAGAGTGGGCCGTCGGCGCGCTGTCGACCGAAGAGATGTCTTCGGTCTGGCCGCGACCGAAGACCTCTTCGGCCTACCGTTGGCCGAAAAGGCTGGATAAGGCCGCCCGAGCCTTTCTTCTTCCTCCCCTCTGTTCTTTCTCTGTTCTAGCTCTCTCTCTCTCGTTTCCAACCAGAAATCGCGCCCCCTCACCGATCTCTTCGTTTCTCCAGCCATTTTCAAATCCAAACCACAGAAACGGTAGATCGTAGCCATCTCCACCAGCCTACGGTAATTTTTTTCCAATGGGATAGCTATTTGTGTGTACAAGTGAGTTGTAGTCATGGTGGTGTGAGGAGGAGAAACCATGGTTGGTTGAGGAGGAGGAGGTGGTTTGGCTGGGCAAGAGGAGGTGGCCGCCGAGGGGGTGGCGTTGGTGTTGCTCGTTGGTGCAAGTTCTCCGTGAGGTGGGCACACGCGTCGAAGGTATAATCACGCGTCACATTTTTTTGTAGTGTTAATTGGTTTGTGTTGTCATTTTAGCGGTCGGTTAGTGTAGCGGGTAATAATTTTGTTCGTTGTGATTAATGAGATGGAAGTGTCTGACAGGTTAAAATGTCTGAATCAGTAAATTTGACTGTTTACTATGGCCCTGGCAATGTTCGATATAATGAGTTCGGAGTTGATCTTAGCGAGTATAAAAAATGTGTCATGACACTTCCAGACCCGGACAGACTGGACATTAGACAGTTGAAGTACTGGTTGACAATTAGTTTTGGGCTGGATCCTGGGGTATGTTCTGTCAGTATTCAAGCTTTGTGGACCAAATCGTGTAAAAATGTGAAGTGAGAGTTGATGCTGATAGATAGGAGCCAGAAGTGGTTGACCCTGTTAAGGCGTTGCAGGGACCGAAAAATCCACCCATATGCCCTAGTGCAACCTGTGGCGAAGGAGGAGAATACCGGACAACCAGAGGGGGGGTATGAACCCGGGCAGGGCAGTGAAGTGGCTAACGAGATTTATTTATCCGGGTCACAGCCAATGGATGTGGATGCTAGCCAACCCGAGGAAGAGCCAGATTACGTGCCACACAATTTGTGTGGTAATGATACTGGGCAGAGTAGTCGGTCGGTAATATTAGCCGGTGCTGGTTTTGCTGATGGGGATGAGGAAGGGGAGGAAATGCAGAGGGTGATGGAGGAAGAGGACGAGGATGGACTGGCTGAGGATCTGGATTCTGAAAATTCCGAGGATGAAGTGGAGGTACCGATTCCTGCCGCATGGGATCAGGACCTATCCACCGGTCTCACGGTGAACGATGGCCATGAGACTCCATGGGAGTATCATCTGAACCAAGTCCAGATAGGTTCTATGTATGATACAAAGAAGAAATTGAAATATGCGGTGGTAAAGTGGGCTATGTCCACGCAGAGGGTTTTTTGGACACACGTATCAAATCAAACAAACTATACAGTGAAATGTGTTGAAACAGGTTGTCCTGGGAAGGTGCACGGGCACGTGCCGAAGTATAACATCCACTGGGTTGTCACCGGTGTTGTTCCACATACTTGTGTGAGGAAAAACCTTCTGGTGAATCATCCGAACCTGTCTTCTACTCTCATTGCGCAACTCATGTATACTGAGATAGTGCAGAAGAAAGACATGGAAGCAAAACACATCCAGACAGCAGTGAAGGTCAGATGGAATTATGTCATTCCTTACGGGAAGGCTTGGAGGGCTAAGCAGAAGGCTATGGAGGAAAGGTTTGGGTCGTTCTTCGATTCATATGATAATGTTGTGCGGCTCCTTCAAGTATTGAAGGAGAGGAATCCCGGCACTTATGTTAACGTACAACACACAAGATTGGCGAGTATACCAGATTTTAAGGTGTTGAAGAGAGTATTCTTTTCTTTTTCTGTTTGCATCGAAGCTTTCCGGCATTGTCCTCCTGTCATGTTTGTGGATGGCACATTCCTGGCTGGTCAGTACAGAGGGCAAATCCTTACTGCTATTGGTGTTGACGGTAACAATCAAATCATCCCACTTGCTATGGCATTCGTGGAGGGTGAGAACTTTCCAAGCTGGATATGGTTCTTGAGGCAAGTGAAAATTGCCATCGTGAAGGACCGGCCGAACGTGTGTGTCATTCATGACAGACATGCTGGTATATTGAAGGCCGTGAAGACACTGAGGAATCCAACTGAGAACGAATCAACACCATGGATGGACCTGCAGAGCCGGTGGTGCATGCGACATCTTGGGGCAAATTTTTTCTCACAGTTCAAGAACAAGCGGTTGATGAAGTTGTTCAAAAAATTATGCAAGCAGAACCAGGCACGCAAATACAATTTTATTTGGTCAAAACTAGATGAGTTTACTAAGAAGCAGGTTAAGGCCAGACGGACAATGGAAAAAGATCAGGCTAAATTAGCAATAGTCATCGCGCAGCTAGAGCAGCCTGTAGCTCTGTGTGACTTGCCAGCAATTGACCCTCCTGGCACTAAGAGGCCGAACGGCAGGGCAATAAAGGATTTTACTGAGTGGATAGAGAAAGAGCCTCCCGTGAATTGGTCTTTGTTGCATGACACCCATGGAGCTAGGTATGGCCACATGACAACCAACCTTGCTGAGGTGTATAACTTTGTACTTAGAGGGAATAGAGCATTGCCACTCACAGCTATTGTGGAGGGTGTATTGCATGGCACTTTGAGATATTTCAGGGAAAGGCACGAGTTAGCAAAGAAGCATATTGCAGATCATCCGAAGACACCTTATTGTAGCCGTGTCATGGAGTACATGGCAAAGAAGATAGAGAAAGCAAAGAAGCACAGTGTCAGGCTCATAGGTAATCAGGAAAGGAGGTATGAGGTTCAGCTACCTACAGATGGTTTTGGTACGTCAAATGAGGTGAAGACGCATGAGGTAAAAATAGGAACGGAATTTTATCCAACGTGTGAGTGTACATGCAACAAACCGCAGTTGTTGCACCTTCCTTGCTCACATGTGTTGGCTGCGTGCAGCCAGATTAAGTTGGATGCCATCTCCTTCGTGTCCCCATACTATTTGAAAGAGTCAGTACGCAACACATGGACCGGTGAGATGACAGGGTTTAGAGTCGTCGGCAATTTCAACAAGGTAAACGATGATGAGAGAGTATACATCCCGGATCCTGATCTTCGGCGAACCAGTAGGGGTAGACGTAAGGTCCATCGCATCCGTAATGATATGGACCAATCTGAAGCTGGTGGAGCAACCAGACAGTGCTTGCTATGCGCGAATTATGGGCATAGGATGAAATATTGTCCCGACCTTAACAAAGACGGTGCGTCCACATCGACGAGTGCGACAACAGGAGCAAGAGGCGGACATGGTCGAGGCAGTCGAGGCCGAAGGGGACGACGAGGAAGAAATAACTCAGAAGCTATATAATGAGTCAGACTATGTTTTAATTTGTAATATGTCGGACTATGTTTTAATTTGTATTATGTCGGACTATGTTTTAATTTGTAATATGTCTGGACTATGTTTTATTTTCTAATATGTCGGACTATGTTTTAATTTGTAATATGTGTGGACTATATTTTATTTTCTAATATGTCGAACTATGTTTTAATTTCAGATATGTCTTCGTATGCGTTGCTTAAAGATACGATTGAAAAAAAACACCGGGCCGCACTTATGCAAACGGGCAAGAACTTAGATGTGTTGAGCACTCGCACCCCAAAGTCTAACTGGCTGATACACCCTGCATGGGTTGATAGGTTTGTGTGCTTATAATTTTTTAATTCGTATTTTGTAATATATGATGCCCGCTAACTGTTTGCTGTACATTCTCTTTATTTTGTAGGTTAATGTGGGCTGGACTGCTACCCTTGGCACGGCTGGTTGAGGGTACATTGGATGAGTGGGTTGATCATCCGGAAATGGATGAAACTGGTGAACCATTGCAGCTACGCAAGAGGCCAACGAAACGCTTCTCTTACGACAGGTCACTCCTTACCTGCTTAGTAGATAGATGGAGACCGGAGACACATACGTTTCACTTTCCCTGGGGAGAGATGGCGCCTACTCTACAGGATGTGTCTTACTTGTTGGGATTACCGTTGGCCGGTGCTGCCATAGGTCCTTTACATGCAGAACCTGGCTGGCTAGGTACGATGCAGAACCGTTTTCTAGCTGCGGTGCCAACTGCTAGGGGCTTAGACAACGATCCTCACGGGCCTCGTTTTAAGTGGTTGGGCCAGTTTCAGGTAACCTTCTCGGTCAGCTAAACGAATATTGTTTTTATAGTTGTCCTCAGTAAATAGAATAATACAATCGTTTCTGTTATATGTAGATTCGCTTGTTAGGATACCCCAGAGTTCAGTTGTCAGAGGCACAGGTTGATCGGTCCCTAGAGGCCTATCTTCTTTGGTTGTTCGGCAAGACTATGTTCACGGAGAACCACGTGACCACTGTCGATGCGCGCCTCATCAGCATTGCACGAGAGATAGCTGACGCTCGTTGCCCAGGGGACATTACGCAGAGGAGTTGGGGTTCTGCTGTGTTGGCAGCTACGTACAGAGGCCTGTGCAAAGGTTGCATTTTGAGCTCCCACAGATCAGGTCTGGTTGGATGTCCACTATTGTTGCAGCTCTGGTCATATGAGAGGTTCCCTATTGGACGACCCTATGTCTGCGTTGAAAACCCGTTTGGGTCGGAGGACATAGCAGGGGCTTATGTGCCACTTATCGGCGACTTGCCAACTGTGGGATCTGTTTGGACGCGAAGAGAGGTAATTTTGTATTACCGAGAAGTTCATTAGATTATTTCTTGCCATGCAATACTATTACTAATGTTTATTTGTTGTCATGCACAGAGACAGTTTGCGGGTCATCAGGTGAAGAGCTGCTACCCGTCCTTCAGGTCGCAGTTTGATGCTTTGCACGAGGATGTTGTTATGTGGGAGCCCTACTCGCATCAGGCTATAACATTTAGGTATCCAAGTGGAATATCTCACTTGTGCACTAGAGATCGGCACTACTGGATGACCAAGGCCAGATTGGTGTTCGACGTGACGGTGGAGGAGATGGCCCTTCATAGGGTGATGAGATAGTTCGGTCGATGTCAGGAGGATGAAATTCCAGTTATTCCACACATACCGGACCACGTGCACAAGTAAGTAATTCTAATTTAGTTGTCAGTTTGATACTTTAAGAATTTTGCTTACCACGTTACCCGGATGTCAATGTCAGGTTGAGCCGCGTAGGAGGGAACAAGTCCATGGATTTCTGGCTTAAGAACATTGGCCCTTATGTTCTAGAATGGACTACCGCGCCAACAAATATCTGGGATGAGGTTCGACCCTTTGACTGGCACAAGTTCGGGTTGTATCTGCAGCGTTACAGGCATTCAACGAGGATCTACTTGGTTCCTTCTGCTGCTCCTGATCAGATTGAAGCGCCTCTGACCAGCGATATGTACCCAACTTCCTCTATTATGGGAACCAGACACCACGCGGTACGTAACCAACTTGCTCTATTATGGTTCTAATATGTGTACTCATGTCATAACCTGAACATTTACAATTGGCTAACTATTCAATATACAGAGTGACTTGATGGTTGAAGCGCAAGATGAGGTTTCCGCTTTAATGGGGCGGGTTGAGAGCGGAGAAACTATCCCACAGCCCGAGCACCTCTCATGGTTGAAGCGTTTTGATGAGAAGCTACGAGGGATTTACGCAGCAATGACATGTAGAAGATCTTCTGATGTTGCGGTTCCTCGTCCAGCACTTCGTCCGCCACGTCCTTCACGGCACATGGCTTCACCGGCGCCACCTCCTTCACAACCACGAAGGTCGTCATGGCATGAGCCATCTCCTTCACAGCCAGGGAGCTCGGCATGGCAAGAGCCATCTCCTTCACAGCCAGGGAGCTCGGCATGGCATCAACAAATGGGGCCAGGTAACTTTACTTTTGGTTTTTCTTTTAAGCAGTGTACGTTCGCAATTCAATTTTACATGTGCTTCACTACTACAGTCAGCAACCAGCCGCCTCCGTTCACGCATGTCGTGCACTCGCCGATGCTTAGTGGTTATGATTCGCTCTTAGACGGCTACGGCGATGACGATGACCACGCTGCAAACACGTATGACTTCTCTCAGCCGCTGCATCATACTCCACCACCACCACCGACGCAGGAGACACAGACCGTGACAGGCGAGGTTATGTACGGTCGTGGACACCGTGAGGCTCACCCACCGCGTCAGCGCTTATCGCTTTCCGGTCCTCGTCCGAGGAAGGTCCAGACTCGTCGCCGTAGTACCGAGCAGTGATATGTTTATATATGTATGAGACATCCATGTTAGTTTCAGACTATTCTTATGTGTGAGGACTTATCTATGTATCAGACATCCTTCATGTATGTGTTACTATCTATGTATGAGCCATTATCTATGTAAGAGACTGATTTGTTTTCAAGATACTTGTCTACTGCATATTAAGATAGCAACTAAATGGTACGAGATACATTTCCAAAGAGACTACAACAGATAATTAAGATTGAAGTACATCTGAATTAAACGGTACGACTTAACTAGAAAAATACATCCCACAAACTACATGAAGTCATCGTCGTCATCCTCCGTTGATGCAGCACTCTTACCCTTCGACGGTGCGGTACTCTTGGACTTCGACGATGCGGGTATCTTGGGCTTGGTGCTCGGCATGAAAAGATCGTCTTCGTCCTCACTGTCTTGACTCCATAACCAAGTATCTTCTACTGCAGCCCTTTGAAAAGCTTCAATCTTATATTGTACTTTTTTCCACCTACCATGCAACCTGAGAAGTTCTTTCCGTATCTCCTCAAAGGTCCTTGCAGGCCACCCGCTCCTACTTAACTGGTGAGCCAACTCATTCATGAAGATGTCACTACCGAGGAGTTCGTCCCATGGAACTATCCTGTTGTCTATCTTGAAATTGGCGGCTAAACTAAGAAGAGTTTTGGACATACGAGGGTGAAAACAACTACGATCGAAAGGATAACCGGACATCTTCACGAGACTACACTTGCCTGCTCACCCACCTTAGTGCGGAGGGGGTTTTATAGGTTGAGAAGAGAAGATGGCGGGAGAGAATGGCGGGAAAGAAAATGGCGGGAGAGAATGGCGGGAAAGAGAATGGCGGGAGGGAATGGCGGGAAAGAAGGGTGGGAAAGAAAATGGTGGGAGAGAATGGCGGGAGAGAATGCCGGGAGAGAATGGCGGGAAAGAAGGGCGGGAAGGAAAATGGCGGGAGAGAAAATGATGAGATATATTGTCGGGAAATGGTTGCGGGAAAATACAAAGTTGGCATGTCAAAGAGGGGGAATGGTTGTGCAGCAATTATAATGCATTTTTTTGAAAAAAAAATAGTCTTCGGTCAGGTGCAGGCCGAAAAGTGCTCCATACAACTTCGGTCAACGTTTAACGTAAAGAGTATGCACTCTTCGGCCAACAGGAAGCCGAAAAGGCCTCTTCGGCTTACTGCTGACCGAAGACAGGTCTTCGGCCCACCTGCCGCTCTCTTCGGCCCACAGGAAGCCGAAATGGCCTCTTCGGTTTTTGCCACGCCGAAAAGTCCCTCTTCGGCCTACGGCAGACCGACGGGGTGCTATTTTTGATATATACATGTTAGGACTGCTAGTTTTCGAATTTGCTCCAAATACAGTGCCAGTTTTGAAAAAAAATCATGATGGGCACCCTCCAAGCCTGGGACATGGAATGGTTGTGCTTCTCACGGTGCTCTGTTATGTACCAACGATTGTCAGCCGCCCACAGTAGCCTTATCAAGGCAGGGCACTTGCATCGACAAGACCTGCTATTCTCTGCCTCTGGCTTCCCCTATTTGCAAAACAGATAATCATTGTCAGTGACAATTTCAACTATTTCTTTAATTGTAATACGAATGTTTAAACAGATTTATGAATGCACCGAACAGCCGCAAACGATCTCCTGCATTGACTTCGTCCTCTCGGCGTTCAATCTGCTTTTCCCATACCTTATCCCGAACCTGATCTCCCATGAATACAAATTGTAGAAGTCGTACGGCTTGACAAGTGAGTCGAAACCAAGTCCTAGTTCAGGACAAACTACACTTTTCGTCGGTTCCTCTGCATACTTGTGAATTGACTGCTCTAGGGCACTCATCCTAGATGGACACAGGTTCTGTTCGGCGGCGCGCTCCCAAGACGTAACCTGAGTTTCCAGCGAAAAACAATCTTTTGTAAGTTTGAACAGGAGGGAACAAGGGGGCGGAAATGAAATGCTGACTAGTAGGAATGGTGGTGGAATATCAGATGCGACCACGCTTTGCATGGTGCCATGCTAACATTTATCAGAAACATATTCAAATGCTTTCAGTGCTCACAAACCATGTGCCTACAATCTAAACAAAATTCCACATAAAAATTTGAAACACACAGCGGGAAACATGAAAGGCGAATTCAGTATGAATCGTGTGGCAGGAAATACAAAATCCTGAGTGACACTACTCACAATCAGATTTTGTCTTTTTGGTTTCTACGTGTGCACTTCGAGTTCAGACCTCATCGTTTTAGTGACTACACACACACCTCCTTGGCACTCGCCACTTTCCGATAATTTCCAGCAGCATCTATAAACTATCTTCCCAAGATCTACCTGTTCGCATCCTATACACACCACATGAACGATCATCTTCATCCCGTTTGCTCATCTAGTCAAACTTACAAATAGCATGGCAGCGAAGTTCATGCCGTCGCAGCACAAACAGAGCAGCATTCAACAAAACAGAGAAAAGCAGGTGCCCTACAATGGCTTCAGGCCTCACCTTTTTGTCCATCCAGGCGCCTCTGGATTCACCCTGTCTGTCGACTGCGCGGACCTCGTCGGAGAAGCCTCCCGCCGACGGCGCCCGTCGCCCTCCTGCCTACCCTGGCTTGGGCCGCCAACACGCTGGCCGCACCCGGAACCAGCATTCGAGTCAGCCGGGTCAGCGCTCGTATCAGCAATCCGCGGGAGGACGGCTAGAGGAACGGGATCTGAGTCGTCCAAGCTGTCCGCGAACTCTTCTCGCAGTGGAAACCTGCATCACACGGTCATGGGGGGCGGCGTAGCCATGGTCAGGCGGCGCCCCTGTCGACTGGACTAGGAAAAACTGATAGATCTCCTAGTAGGGCAGGGTTCCCTTACCTGTCGACGGCGTCCAGCAGGAACTTCAGGCCAGCATCTTCCATCGCTGGTTAGCCGGCGCCACCACAGCCTGCCAATGCAGTGGGGGATGATGGATAGCTGTCCGCGGCGGCGGCGGTTGGTTTCGAGAACCACCGAGGTAATGGTTTGGGGTTGAGTGTGGTCCCACCGAGAGACGACCTGTAGTTCTCCAAAGTGGCGGCCCTACAGCGATCGGTCGCGCAGGCGGTCCGGCTGTTAGTTCACGACGGCTCAGGTTGACACGTACGTCCAGTACTAAACTCCCGTTCCACGGGTCAGCCAAAAAGTGAACGTTCAGGTCCACGGACCAGCCAGAGCCCCGCGCGGACGGATGTCCACCCATACGGTTTGGGCCCGCTTAGAGGCACTGTTCGCTATATCGCTTTTCCCATGCATCAGCGCAGCCGTGTCAGACCGAATTCTGCGAATCCCCAGACGAGAACCAATAAGATTAAACATTGGCACGTAGTACATTTGCACGACTCGTCTTATTCATGGTTGCCTCACGAGCACACACACGCATGCTAGTCATCCAATTCTATTTTATTGTGACACACTGACTGCAGCTGCACCACCACCTAACGAGCCAGTACGTACGTACGAGGTAGCCTGTCGTTAGTTCCTTCATTCATGCCCTAGTAGTAGCAGCTAATGACTGAACTGGAGAAATGAGTTTTCTGCATGCGCCGTATATACCTTTGCCTTGGCTCGGCAGGAGGATGGAGCCCATGTCGTCGACGACGGAGGGGCGGCCGGCGACCAGAAGGGAGGCCTCCAGTGAAAGCATCAGCAGGATGCTAGCGACGATGCATGTCATCATCTTCATGGCTGGTTAGTTTGCTTTGCCTCTTCGGCCGGCTTGCGAATCTGGCATCTGCGTTTGGCCGGAATATCTAGCCTCACGACGCTGGTCGATCAGCTAAGGCGTCGCACTTCACCATTATTGTCTAGCAGATCGGGCACATGGAGGGCATTATGCGCGTGCGACAAACCGCAGATCATCATCGTACAGCTATCGGACCACCAAGTGAGGTTTATAAGTATTTACCAGAGTGTAAATCGAGAGAAAAGGATTGTGCATATACACAGATGATGCAGTATATGACCATTGTTGGTCAGCTAAGGAGTGTGGCACATGACCATTGATGTCTAGCAGATAGGGCACATGGACCGTAAGACAAAAACTGCAGCACACCACTGATTGATCATCGTACAATATCGGACCACCAATTATTGTACGCACACTAGTTTCGCTCCAGCTTTATAAGAGCATCTCCAACAGGCGCGCAACCGCGCGGCGTGCTAAAACTTTTTTACAGCGCCGAAATAGCGGTTTTTTGCGCGCAGCAGGGCGCTGGCTCCAGCGGCCGCTGCAAAATATGGCGCGCGCGAGCAGCTCCAGCAGACGCGCTAAATTACAGCACGCGCGAGCAGCCGGCGCTTGCAAATATGATTTTTTACATGTCCATTTGATAATATGATGATGTTTCAAACATTAAACAAATGTGCAAAATAAAAGACATAGCATAGTTCAATTGCACGGCATAGTTCAAAATCACCCAACCAAGTTCATGACAAATAAAAGTTCACACAAACAAATGGCACATCAACAATCATGCCACATCATCATCCGATTCTTCCTCCCATTCTTCCTCCTCATCCGAAGACGATTCTTCCTCCTCCTCTTCATTTTGAAGCGCCGCATCATCATCGGGAGCTCGGATGGTGTTCGCAAGATCTCCAACGGCATCATGCGAAGGTATGTGAGGCACACCGGAAGACATGCGTCCACCCATGTCACCCGGAGGTGCTCCCATGCCTTCCATGAGAGAACCAAAACTCATGCCTCCCATGCCTCCCATGGTAGCTCCGAAGCCACCCATGCCTCCCATGCCGCCCAAGGTAGCTCCGAAGCCACCCATGTCTCCGAAGCCACCCATGCCTCCCGTAGGTGCTCCCATGCCTCCCATTGTAGCTCCGAAGCCACCCATGCCTCCCATGCCACCCATGCCACCCATGCCTCCCATGGCCATGGCTCTTTTTTGGACCAAGACTTCTTCATGGGAAAGATTGACGTACTCCTTTTGCTTATCATCGAGGTTAGATGTGTCCGTGAAGAACAAGTACTTCTCCCATTCCAATAATCTAGATCGCTCCTCCATGGCCAATTTCTTCTCCTCCAATGCCACTTTCCTCTCCTCCGCCGCCACCCTCCTCTCCTCAGCCGCCAACCTCCTCTCCTTGGCTGCCGCATCTTGGCTCCTTGCCATCATCCTCACCTCGTTCGCTTCCTTTCTTGCCTTCACAATAGCTTCCATAGCATTCTTCAAATCATCATCTCCTCTCTTCTTCTTCTTCTTTTCTTTTGCACCTTTCTTGCCTCCATTTGGTCTTTTTGGCTTGGAGTAGGCAACCAAGTTTGGAGTAGGGCTTCTCTTGCCGCCATCACTTGATGCCTCCTCCTCATCATCATCCAAATCAATAGTTGCCTTGCTTTTCTTGCTCTCCTCTTCGTCATCACGTGGCTTCCATTTCTCTTCATCCTTCAACACATTGTAGCAATGGGCAAGCACGAATGGTCTCCCTTTCTTGACCTTCCCTTTCTTGTTCTTCTTCTCTTCTCCTTGAAATAAGTTTTGTGCAATAGTGAGCTACAAACAAAAGAACAAGTTAGCATTTCAAACAACAAAAAAAAGCATGAACATGGAAGGAGCATAAAGAAATGGCACTTACCCTATCTCTATCATTAGTGCCACTTGGGTTTATCGTGTCAACCGCCTTAAGTTTCGCCGCCTACCTTTGACAATCTTTGTTGATTGTCGACCACCGGGAGCGAAGAGATCTATCCGTGCGGTCAATTCCACTCGTGTTGTGTAAATCAAAGTGCTCCTTCATCCGGATCCAATATGCATCTCTACTTTGGTCCCCTCCAACATTGGCATCCATAGACACATGCAACCATGTATTGCATAGCAAGATGTCTTCCTCCATGGTGTAGTTGCCCGCTCTTCCTTTCGGTGCATCGACTATACCCTCACCATCCTCGTCCACCTCAAACTCATGATCGTCTTCATGCACTTCATTGGTTTGAGACCAATGAGAATTGTTGGAGCCAACACCCATAGTTGTCATATATGTCTCATCATTGAAACTACAAGTATGTAGAAGAAAACTAAGCATTCCATATGTATACATTTATGTAAAAAAACACCAACAAAAAAAGGGGGGCGAAATCATACCTTGTGGGCATTTCATCAAACACCTTGTGCGCATTGGCCGCCGGCGCAACAAATGGCGAGCTCTCGGCCGCTTCGGTCGGCGGAGGCGCGGCCGGACGCCCTGCAAGCTTCTTCTTCGGCCGCTTAGAAGAGCTATCCGCCTTCTTCTTCTTCCCGGACACCTTCCCCGCCGTCGCCGCCGCCGCATTTGGTCGCTTGGAGACGGGGGCGCGTGGCTTCACGGCGGGCGGCGGCCCGACGCCACCCTGCGAGGTCGTCCGTGGCGGCATGAAAAGGCCGCGCGCGAGACCGGTGCTTGGAGGAGGGCCGCCGGCGGCGAAGCCGAAGCTCAACCCCGCGCTAGGGTTTGCGGCGGCGGCGGAGGCGGCGGCGGAGGGGTCGCGGGTGTAGGGAGGGGTGAGGGGGATGTCGGCGCGGCCTTCCATCGGTCGGATTTCGCCGGCGGCGGCGCGGGGTGGGGCGAAGGCGGGGCGGCCGGAGAGGTTGGCGGCAGTTGGTCGCGGGCGCTCGACTGTCCAGCGCGCGGGAGCGGGCGCATGAAATAAGCGGCGCTCGATGCACTTTTCCTCCGCGCGCTGAACACATTATACCGCGCGGGCGTTTTTTGCGCGTCTGCTAGAGCGCCCGATTCGGATGCGCGCGCGCAAAAAAGGCGTTTTTTCCAGCGCGCCGCTAAGATTGCGTGCCTGTTGGAGATGCTCTAAGTACTCACCAAAGTATAAATTTGAGAAAAATATGGTGATGCCGCACATGTTGATACTTTGATTTATCGCATCCACACATGTACTAGTGGCCGGTAAAAGTTGGATTTGTGTTACCTTTGGCACGAGTAAACCATGCCGAGCCATTTATTCGCTGCACAACACCCAACTACCAAATTAAGGCCAAACTGTCATATGTATCATCTTGATGCAATAATAAATTGCGCGTACAACAAAAACTGCAACATTCTCGCAAAAAAAAAAAAAAAAACTGCAACACACCGCCACATAGTAGTTCATCTAAATGTTTGTTCCATGAGATTTAATTTTTGGCCTAGTCCCACTAATGTTAGTGAAGTACATACTTAGTTCTACCACGTCCATACATGTCCTAATACCCAATAATAGTTGGATTCATGTTCCCTTTACCATGTGAGCCATTTATTCGGCGCCCAGCACCCAACTACCAAGAAACCGGGTGCCCTACATATCCTCTTGATGATTGAATAAAATGTCATGTATCAAAAAAAGACACCCAGCTACCAATCCCCACCAACATTAGGCCGATTGTCATCTACCTGTCACCCTCGTTTCTCATCCTGTCCAAAAGCTATCTAAGAATGTCATGTTCATTATCCTTCCTGTCACATGTTTTCTGTTGTCATTTATATTGCAGATGATTGTTGATGTGAGATTGATGGGTAGCGTGGGTACCATGACAATGAACCTTGCATTATCAATGAAGGTGAGTACGGAACTAAGGGGAAGAAATGCACAGCCTCGTGTCCCTGCCATATCGGTCCATCCCCTAATACGTCATCTGATTTGCACTTATGTAAGTCCCACATGAGTTTTTTTAAGTGCATATGTTAAACGGTATGTACAAGTATGATTAAACAGGTTAATCCTCACCAAATATACCATTATTGTCTAGCAGATCGGGCACATGGCCGGCATTATGCGCGTGTGACAAACCGCAGCACACCACTGATTGATCATATCATACAACTATGGGACTACCAAGTGAGCTGTATAAGTATTTACCAGAGTGTAAATCGAGAGAAAAGGATTGTGCATATACACATATGATGCGGTACATGACCATTGTTGGTCAGCTAAGGCGTGGTACAAGACCATTGATGTCTAGATCGGGACATGGACTGTACGACAAAAACTGCAGCACACCGCTGATTGATCATCATACAACATCGGACCACCAAGTATCATACGACTCGCGTCGCCCCCGCGGGCGGCTCGGGAGCAAACCCCAGCCGCCGCCGCCAGCAGTCCACTCACCACCCTTTCCTCCCCTCGCCGCTGCCGGCAGCGGTCGCCGGGCAAAGCCCGCGCGGCTCGGTGGCGGCGGGGCCCCTTTCCTCCTCCCGTCCGAAGGTGGCTGCCGCGGGCCGATGGTCTCAGAGGGAGCTCGAGCGGCTGCGAGCGCTCGGGGCGGCGCGACTGGCCGGCGAGGCGGCGCACGGAGGCGCGGGCGCGCGGGGCGTGGATCTGGCGTGCGGCGCGGATCCGGCAGTGGGCTGCGAAGGTGGAGCTTCGCTGCTCTGGTGCTGGGCTGTTGAGCTGCGCGGGCGGCGAGGCGAGGCTGGTGGTGACGCGTCGAGCTGCGTGCTGGGCGCGCGGTGGCCGCGTGGGAAGCGGGCTGGTCGTGCACCAGTCGCGCGGAACGCGTGCGCGCCGGACGAACCCCAGCTGGATCTGCGGAGGGCCTACCGCCGGGCGGGCTCGTGGTCACTGCTGCGGCGGAGGAGAGGGGTCAGGCGGGAGCGAGCTTTTCGGCAGCGCGTGGGCTCTAGATGTGCGTCGCTGGCCATCGACTCGATTGACTCCAGGGGGCGGTGTGAGGCAGATCGGGCCCCGACGTCCTGTTCTGCGAGGTGGCTGGCTATACGGCGGCTACGATGGAGACCTGGGCCCCGGCGTCCAGATCTGGTGACTGCGGCGGACGTTGGGTGCGTGGGGCCGGCGGCCGCCGGGCGTGTGTCTGCGGTGGTGCTCTGGCTCGGGTTGGTGGTTGGAGGTGCAGCGCCGGGTGAAGACCTTACTGCCGTTCTCTGGGCCGGAGCACCGACGGCGACGCCTGCGGGCACCGCTTCCTTCTTCAAGGCGTCCCTGAGGTATTCTTGCTCGCTCCACCACGCAAGGTTGCTCGGGGGAAACACTTGATCCCTGGGATCGGACGATGAAGGCGATGTGCGTCGCGCCTCTTGGGGCATCGTTCCAGGAGCTCCTTACCGGGCAGTGGCGGATCCAGAATTTGAAAATTGGGTGTTCAAATTTTTTTTTTTGCTATGTAATACCTAAAGGTTCATGTAGCTAGTAAGAACTTTTTCCCAAATAATAATGACAGTACCCTACAGAAAATAGTAAAAAAGGAAAATTATTTTGTACACAATCATAAAAATGCCATGGCCAGAAACAAGGCGTCGTTAAAACCATAGTTCAGGTAGGGTTGGTAATAGTAATAAGGTGTTAATACACCATACGAGATGGTGAAAGAGCATCGATGGTAATTGGTCTTAAGGGAATCAAGATGTTTGTGATTGTTGGACCGAAGGTTTGAGACCACTTTATATGAATCGACATAATGTTTATTGCACGAACTACACCACTTTTTATACATGTATCTAGTATAAATTATATTGCACGAACTACACCACTTTTTATACATGTATCTAGTATAAATTATATTGCACGAACTACACCACTTTTTATACATGTATCTAGTATAAATTATATATAAAAATTTCCTGCCAAAACATTTGGGTGTACAGATGTACACCCATGACCCCATGTGGATCCGCCCCTGTTACCGGCCAGAGGGACCAGTGATAAATGGGGGATGTTGTTCATGCTGCTTGGTCGTGTCCGTCCCGAGATGAGGGCGGTTTGGCTTCTGTGGCAACGATGACGGTGGTGAGCATTGTCGGAGGCGTGGCTTTGGTCGTGGTACCCGGCTCTTCTCCGGTGTGTCCGTGAGATTACCTCGGCTGCTTGGAAGCTACTGGTAGATATAATCGATAGATACACTATTTGAGGACACGGATGTTTGAAAGCTACTGGTAAATAATGTCCCTAGAATCCAGACATGCAACACTGCTTCATGATGTGCGTGTAATGAGAGATTTAATATGGAAGAGTTACATAATAAGTAGTACTCCCTCTGTAAACGGATGTAAGGCGTTTTGGCAGCTTATAACAACAGAAGAAGAAAGACGATGCCCCACATGGCAAAGATGCATGTTATTCATAAATACTGGAAGCACGACAATGTATGCAGTGAAAACCAGATTTAAAGCTGCACATGGACGACATTAGGCGCGTACGACAAAAACTTCAGCTGATCACTTATTGATCATCATACAATTATCGATCATTGAGTATCAGCTATAGATTTATAGCTGATATGATCAGCAGATACTAAAACTGCAGTAGATCACTGATTTATACAATTTCTCAGTTAAACTAAAACTGCAGGAGAGCATTGATTTATGCAATTATCGATTTAACAAAGTATAAATCTCAGAAAAAGACAGTGCATATACACAAATATCGTACACGTTGGTCAGCTAGGGCATGGCACATGTTCATTGATGTCTAGCAAATCCGGCACATGGATGACATTATGCGCGTGCGACAAACTGCTGGCTTGATCATCGTACAATGGTAGGATCACTAAGTATCATATGCACAACATTACAAAAAATATATCACATGCACAGTACAAATCTGAGAGAAAAGGATGATGCATATATGAAGGTACTCTTCTCCTCACGAGCTCATATGCACTCACCATGAACAGTAGACAATGGTATCAGACATTTTTTAATGTTCTACATACATACAAAACAAATATTCTTAATGCTCTACATAAGAAAGCAAATTCAGTACTCCAAAATGGTTTTAAAAAATAGTCATTTTGAAGCATCGTTTTTTCTTGAAAGCATTAGGAATAATTTTTCTTCACAAAAAATCGCATGCTTGGACAACCACTACTAGAATCACCCTCGTTGCCGAGCTTCCAGGGATCTCGGCAAAGCCCAGACTCAGCTCGGCAATACCTTCGCCGAGTTCCTAACTCGGCGAACTAGACTCGGCTGAACACGCCTGGCAATTATTAAGTTTGTCGAGTATTTTTCTATCGGGACTTGACAAATGTTTAAATAATCTTTGCCGAGTTTCGACCGTCCGAGAACGAGGTAGACCACACCGTCGGGCGGGACGGGACATTAACGGAAATGCCACGTGGCACCAAGCTCTGCCAAGTTCCAGCTCGTTAAACTCGGGAAAATCTTTGTCCAGTTCGAAAGTCGGCAATACCCTGTCGAGTATGAACCCGACGCGTGGCACTACCTCATTACCCGGTGCCACATTTCGCCGAGTGCACATCGAACGAAACTGGGTAAGCGTTTTGCCAAGTTCGTTAGTCGCCTTGGACCTCCTTGCCTGCAGCTGCACCACACCACCTGAACGAGTCGGTACGTACGTACGAGGTAGCCTATCGTTTGTTCCTACTCCACGGCATTTGCGAAACAATGTATCCTATTCGCTGCCTGTTTCATATTCAGCATAGATGCCCGTCCAGTTTAGTCCCAAAAAAATGAAGAGAAAATTCATTGCCTAATACCGCACTCGTATAAAAAAACAAGTTGAAGAAAAGGCCTCAGCCCAGTTTTTTTATTTAGAGCTCAAAGTTCAGTTAGGCAAGCAGCAAAAGTAAAATCCAGGAAAAACGAGGAAAACGTAAACCACCCGACGCCAGATAGAGGCAAACTCCCCAACACACGAGTCCCTAAACTCCCAGTGCAGAAAATGTAGGAGCAGCAGAATCTTCAGTTGAACTCCTCAAGGACTACTCGCTGAATCTTGGCACAAGAATGATTTATCATACTGGTCAATATTAATTTTTTCAGGTGCCATCATCAGGCCTTCTATGTTACACACTCATAATGGAAACATATAGAAAAACCACTGGTGTCGTTACACACTCATAATAGCGATGGTTGGTTCTTAATCAGTCTTACAATAATAGTAACTCCTGCCATTGTTAATAGCCAGAAAAAAGAAGTGCATTTTGATATTGCTCCACAGATATCAGATTCTTGATGTTTCTCCAAACAGGACTCTCCTAAAGTCTAGGCTTCAAAATTGGGAGGCAGGGGCCTGCTTAAATTTTCTCCAATCCGTATTCCAGCACTCACTAACAGCTGCATGATTGTTGCATACACTTTAGTAACCCACTATCCGCAATGGATCTCTGCCCTTGCCGGCGGGAGGGTTCCGTTTTTAGGTGTCTTTTTTAGCTTCGTTAGGATTTTTGTCCTTCTTAGGAAGGTGAGGCGGCGGTGGCTCCCTGAAGATTGAAGGTTGTCCCTACCTAGTCCTCGTCCCGGCGGTGTTTCTAGCATCGTCGAAGGGTGTGTGGAGGTGTGTATCCAGCGGATCTTGCAGGATTCGGTCGACGTTTGTCTTCGGTGGATCCGCTTTGATCCGGTCTTTGTTCGTCGGCATTCGTGTGTGTACAGGTTCGATCCTTCTGATCTACGCTTCTCTTCATTGGCAGCGGTTGTTGTTATAATGTGCTTGTTCTATGCGACGACTTCCCAACTGTCTACTACAACAAGATTTGGCCAGATCCAGTGAGGGAGGGGTGATGACGGGGTGATGACGGCATCGCGCCTTCGGCTCGCTCCGGTTCTTGTAGTCGTCGCTAGGTGGTCTACTAACCTAGATGTAATTTTTACTTCTGGTGTTCTACGTACTACCTGAATAGATCAGAAGTTTTCCCCGCAAAAAAAAGAAAAGAAAAGATCGTAAGTATGAAAAAATTTAACTGCAACAAAATGATGACACAATAGTTGGAGAGGCTCAACTTAGGTTTACAAAATTTTGTATGGTTCTCCGGTTTCTAATTACTTTTCGTTGGACTGGGATGTCATATGTGACATCCCTCATCTTTCTCTTTACGTGAATGCAATCCTGACAGTATCTCGGATAAAAAGATTGATGACCAGTATAAGCATCTTTTTGGCTATGAGATTGGTTCACCTCCACTTTGGTATCTAAAGTCGAGATCAATAGGACTTAATCATGATTATGCCTAAATTGTTGGATGATGCTGCTAAGGGATGGACTCAACATTGTTCAAGAAGATAGTTATTTTAATTCCATGGAATATTTGGAAACGGAGAAATAGATGTTATTTCGATAGGGTGCCACCTATCCAGGATTGGTTGAGGCCCCTAAAATCTGATATGTCCATTATGAAGTTTAGGGTATCCCCCGACCTTTCAGAGTTCTTGGATATTTTTCCCCAATAGTCTTATTGTGCAATTTATGATTTGTTTCATTGACTTTGGGTCGAAATGGCCCCATAAATATTTGAACTATATAATATACTTGTAGTAGGAGTCTCTCTTGTTGTTTTTCTGCTAAAAAAATGAAAACCTAGCACATTGTTACATTCCTTTAATATTGACCCAGAACCAAACATATATGTATGAACCCCCACAACTTGCCATAGACTTCACACTATATATAAATTCCGACGGTAACACATATTCGGCTCCTCCCACCATAACCCTAGAGCAAACCTCTCAAAATCCTAGCGCCACCGCACTGCGTCCTCATATTCCCCATAGAGTTTGACCTCTTGTAGCGCAAATCTGCAGATCTACACATCACCCCATGAGAGAGGGGGGGGGGGGTCCTTTGGTATGATTTCCAAATCTTAAACTTAGCAAATTATATTTTGTAAATAGAAAGCACATCAAATTGGGGTGAACAGATCTGTTGCTTTGGAGGAGCGGGGCTCCTCACACCATAACCCTAGAGATTGGTGATCGATTTGGTCATCATTGAAGTTTCCTATGGCAAGAGGGGAAGGGATAGATGAGAAAAAAAGGGGATTAGGGTGCGAGTGGGGTCAATTGTATTGTGGAGCTGGAGGTGGTGGCACCGAGGAACGAGAAGGCAGAGAGGAATTGGATCTAGGAGCACTTCCCGGCTTCAATGAACCACTTGTTCGTCTTCCTCCCCACTTGACCAACACTAGCCACAATCGTGGGCTGCAACGATAGTGCAGATGCGTCTCCTCATCTAACATCTGGTTGGGGGAAAGTGAGGGGAGATGCAAGTGAGAGGTGGGGAAGACATGGGCGGATGTGTACCATGGTTGCGTAGCAGCCGATCTAGTTGCTGTGCCGCCACCTAAGGGGAAAGAGTTGGGGTGGGTCAAGGAGAAATGATTAGGGTTTGGTTGTCGAGGTCCTGTTTATATACCTCATGGGTTTGTTAGGCCTTTGAGACTGCCCTATTCTACATGGTTGGAGGCCAAGAGACCATCTGGGATTTGCCCACATATATGTCGCACACGGTTTTGTAGCACTTAACCATCAGGGGTGTTGCTCATAATGATGAAATTTTTAATTTGGAGAGTGGTGCCACCAATGTGAATTTTGAACAATAATCATCGCATTACCTTTAACTTTTCCTGAACTGTCATGGATTGGTTGTCTTCTTTGTCGGTTTTTGTCTTCGTTTCATAGGATTAGTTATCCGAATTCTTGAGAAGTTCATTACATATGTGTATCCGGTTAACTCATTTATTCATGCACACATCATGTTCAGTAAGGAAAAAATATAATACAATTCACGACAATTCATTTTTGTGAATGTGCAGCAAGTGAAGATCCATCCAAAATGGCCATGGTTGCACCTGGGACGTGTTACATTGACCTCCTTGACGAAGACATCCTTGCTAAAATCTTCTCCTGCTTGCCGGAGCCTTGTAGGAGATATGCTCTAGAGGCAATAATAAATGTTATTGATTATCTCCCTGTTCATAATTAGGTTTATGTTCCATGCTATAACTGCTATGGTTCTCAAGTCTACAATAACCACGAGGCTCGGAGGAAGACTCATATGCACGTGTGGAATAATAAACGGTAAAATGTATTCCTAGTCTGGCCTCTAAGACTGGCTCAAGTATTGCATGATGATCCTGTTTTCCTGATCATGGGCATGGCTATGCCGGCAATTTTGAGGGCACAATGTTAGAAGAACATTTGTGTTGAATCGACCCGAATTGATGTTATGCTATGAGATTCATTCGTCATAAGTTAATGGTTAATAACATAGAGATGGTTAACGTTTGCATAATTCCTTAGACCATGAGAGTATCGAGTTACTTCATGCTTGCTTCATGAACTTTGGGGTTTGTTAAATGTCATCCGTAAATGGGTGGCTATTACGGCGGCTTACGGGTTCATGGAAAAGTATTTCAAGTAACTTGATAGCTCAAGATTGGGATTTGCTCCTCCGACGATGGAGAGATATCTCTGGGCCCTCTCGGTGTTACGGTATCCATCATCGTCTGGCCAGACACTTTGTGATTTGATCACGGGGATGCCGGAACACGGGAACGAGAAAAGAGAACAATACCGGTAACGAGGTAACTGGCATAGTGGACAAGTTGTTGATCCGCGGGGATGCCAACATGTCTCACCTCGGGTATTTGTAACATATCGCGAAGCAACAGGAATAGCACACGGCAACTGGAGGTTCACTCGAATATTCATTCGTGTGGGTATAGGGGTCAATATGGGTGTCCACGGCTCCGATGTTGATCATTGATCGGAAGGGGTTCCGGGTCATGTCTATGCTTCACCGAACCTATAGGGTCACACGCTTAAGGGTCATCTATCTGCTGAATACTAGACGGGGAGTCTGAGAGAAAATCACCGAAAAAGTTTCGGACGAAACGGAAACGTTCCGGAGAGGATATCGGAATAGTTCCGGTGAAACCGAAAAGTTGTTTCGGAGTACACCATAAAGTCAAAATGGTTTCGGCACATGCCTGATAATTCTTGGAGGGTGCCAGAATCGTTCTGGAAACTTTCTGGAATTTTCCGGGATGAAAACCGGAAATGTTCCGGAGCTGCCGGAACCGCTTCAGATGCTTTTCGCAGATGAAAATCACTAAACCGGAATTGTTCCGGCTCGCGTTGAAAATTATTTTGGTGGGTACTGGAAATGTTCTAAGCCCACATGAATATTTTCAGTTCGATCAGACGCTGAAAAATGTCGTCGTGAATAGTGAAAGTGCTTTTTGGGATATTTATGGAAAAGTCACCTTTTGAGATATTTTCCCAAAAGGTTTCTAGAAGGCTTGGGGGCCAAGCAACCCTACCCTTTGGATTTCCAATAAATAGAGGTGGAGGGGCTGCCTCCACACTCAACTCCTTCTCACATACAAGTGCCATGACATTTCTGGTTTCTCTCTCCCTCCCAGCGAAATAGTTTCGTAGAGCCGAAAGGCTGTCTGGGTTCCGGTGGGAACTAGTTCTGAACGGCGAAGCCCTGCCGGATAGATGACACCGTATGTGTGCAACCCCGTAGAGAGGTCGTAGGTTCGATCTTTTTGCCCGAGGGGCTGTTCGAGGGTCCTCCCGAAGGGCTGTCCGAGTTTCTGTCCGAGTTTCAGGGGGTCCTCCCGAAGGGCTGTCCGTGAGGCCTCCCGGAGGGCTGTCCGAGGATCCGTCCGGTGGGACTATCCGAAAGACTGTCCAGAGGCCTCCCGGAGGGCTGTCCGAGGATCCGTCCGGTGGGACTATCCGAAAGACTGTCCAGAGGCCTCCCGGAGGGCTGTCCGAGGATCCGTCCGGTGGGACTATCCGAAAGACTGTCCAGAGGCCTCCCGGAGGGCTGTCCGAGGATCCGTCCGGTGGGACTATCCGAGGGACTGTCCCGAGGCCTCTCGAAGGGCTGCCCGGAGATCCGTCCGGTGAGCTGACGAGGGAGTACATCCTCGCGGTTGGGAGGTTGTAAAATCCTAGCTGCGGGGATCTGCACCGCCGATCGTCATCGACTCTACTTCCGCTGCGCTACGAGTCGGTAACGAAACAGATCAAACCTTGTATGCAGTCTCCATAGTGATCCTGGGCTGATGCGTAGGTCGGAAATTTTTTGTTTTCTGCTGCGTTACCCTACAGTGGCATCAAGAGCCGTGCTATGCGTAGATGCAGGTTGTGATCTAGAATACATAGAGATGTATGGGTGTTGCACAATATAATTAGGTAGTAGATGAGTTCTATTACTGAAAATTATTTGTGCGGGTAGCAGATGAAATCTGTTACCCGATGTTCTTGTTGCTTCCCTGGAATTTGCATATTTCTGATCTTGATAACAGTATGGTGGAGTTTCAATGTTCTGGCAATCCGCGATCCTGATTGATCAACGAAGTGCTAACAGTTCATTGAATTCCACCGTAGTTAAAAAGAAAGATGAAATTTCGCAGACGAAAGGGCAATGCAGATATGATCTGCACGGGGGTCACGCGTATGACAAAGTTTAGTATGGGGCTCGAGATTTTATTATCTCGTGTTTCATACACCCCGCAATGTTAATCTAGCGACTTGGATTATCATGCTTGATGATGGACGTTGGTAGCTTCGGTTTGTTTCGAAACCTTAGAAGCCACGTAAAATAAAATTTTGCATGAACCGATTAGAGGCGTCTAACTTGGTTTTGCAGGATGGTTTGCATGTGCATATGATGTGGTATAGCAGTGTTCATAATAATTTGATTATGTATGAGATGACTATATGATGTAAATTGATTAACATGACCTGCGTGTCATGATTCGGCATGATGGCTGGAGCCATATGATTGCACTTTAATGACCTGCGTGTCAACCTTATGTAATGCACTTATTTTATTAGCTATAGAGATAGCAATATTATCTGGTGCATCGACAAGGTGGTGGCAATCTTCGCGAAGGTGAACACCGACGCGAATGCCGAAGACGTAGAAATGAAAGACTTCTCCGTCAGAAAGGGCTATACCATATCATGCTATTATGAATTGCCTGAGATGTTTATCCCTTACGATGCACCCTTCTTGATTGCGCGGTAGTCGCTTTTATTAGGGTGATCTCTCACAAAAATATCAAGTAGTTAGTGTTCTCCCAAGTGTTGCACCGTCACGGCACCTAACTTTTCGGGGTATCACAGGATCTCCCTGGGTACGAACGATTAGAGAAGTGTGAGGCGGGTGAGTTGAGACCTCGCAGCGAGATCACTTGGTTGTCTTGACGTTCTGGAAGGATCTCCCTGAGCTCGGAACACACGCATCGAAAGATGAACAAGAATCACATAGAGATGTGATCGGCAAGTTTGCCTACCGATTGAAGTTCGCGCCATCAGTGTTCATCTCGTTCAATGGCGTTGAATGACAATGCGGGTCTTGTATCACTCACAATCAATTATGAGAGATATTGATTTGAGTGGGAGCGCACTATAGAATGAACTTGTTTAAATCTCAGTGCAATTAATTTTGAACATTGTCCAAGTGTGGTTTGCATAAAAGTTGTAGAAGAATGGCTCGCGTTTCCACCTTCCCAATTAAAATTGAATAGCTGTTAAATATCTGGTTAAAACTTTACGGTTGGTAACGTAATGTGAGGATTGTCCTCTAGAGTGCCGAGAAGGATTTTGTCCTATCGCATGCTTTCGGTATTCTCCCGCTAATGCTATGGATCATATGACTCTCGTCCTTCGATCCAAAAGCTAGAATTCCTTTTCAGTCAAAGTGCAAAATGTTTGCTTCCATGAGACCCGAACTTCGAAAGTTTGGATAGTTATGTGATATTCATGGAATCTGAAAATCATTTTCAGAGACAGACAAAGGCTAAAAGATATAAGATATCCAAAGCAATGTTTGTTTGCAAACTATTAGTAAAGGAGTTTACTATGCATTAGACTGATAAGAGAGGGATCCAGGAGAACGCCTGTCATATGATGAAAGGTGAATAAAACAACAACTTAAAGAGAAAGGAAGTGTCCGAAGGGTGTTAGTAAGACTTTCACGCCTAGGAAGTCTGGGGCTATCGCCACTCTTAAGTTGGGTGCTTCTTCTGAGAGTAGGAGAAATACCGAAAGTTAAACTGTTAGAAGTATAAAGGCAAAAGGAAAGAAGACTGGAATATCCAGCTCATGTATGAATGTCATACAGGTTTTTGATGTATAGAAGGCTGGTCAAAGATATAGTTCTTGGGAATTATGGTTAAACATGTTAATTACTAATTCTTGGGTATTGTGAGTTAATCACAAAGATACCCACTCGATTGCATTCTGTTGCAACTCGATGTAAGAACTACTATGGCCTGAAAGACTAGCCAGGAATGAGGTTTAGATACACGCAGGGAACATAGTAAATGTTACTATGCCTTCCATAGGTGTATTCCCTATGTATTTACTTTCATAAATCATTTTAGAGTTTTACACACTCTAGCCCATTGCATAAAGTATCTTGCAAGAAGGTTGTTCATAAGAGAACTTTTAATGTTCGGAGTTATGAATAACAAAAGGGCCATACTTTCATTATGAATGAGAAGTATGTTATGAATATTGATAATAATACATTACCTCTGTATTTACTTTCATAATTCATTTAGAGTTTCATACACTCTAGCCCTTTGCATAAGGTATCTTGCAAGGAGATTATTCATAAGAGAACTTTTGATGTTCGGTGTTATGAATAACATGAAGGGCCATGCTTCCATCCAGGATGGGATGTATGTTATGAATATTGATGGTAATATGATACATCCATAACACTAACGCTAAATGTCGCAAGACTAAAAGAATACCACATATGTGTGGCACTGCATTTGGTCACATTGGAGAAACCCGCATGGAAAATTCCATTATGATGGATTTTAAAGTCATTTGATTTTGAATCATCTGACACTTGCAACTTTCCTCCGAAAAGTGAAGTGACTGAAATACCGTTCACAGGCCATAAGGAACGAGCAACAAACTTATTGGTGATCATACATTTTGATGTGTGTAGTTCAATAAATGTTGTTGCAAGTAGTGGATTTATCTATCTTCAGAAATGACTCAAGTAGATATATTGATATTTACTTGATGAGACGTAAGTCTGGATCTTTTGAATTCATTCATAAGGTTTTCAAAAATGAAGTAGAAGTTGTTGTAACAAGAAAATTATGTTTCTACAATTCGATTGCAGAAAGGAATATTTGAGTTACAAGTTTAGCGAATGTCTGATGAGTTGTGAAAGGGGTTTCATAACTTGCACCTCCCGGAGCACCACTGCAAGTGGAGAGTCCGTGTAGATGTAATCAAACCATTTATGACATGGTAAGATCAAAGATGACATAAACAAATTTGCCATTACCCCTTTTAAAGAGTGATGCTTTAGAGACTGCGGCTTTTACACTGAATAGAGCTCCATCGGGTCTGTTGAAATGACATCATGGTATGGTACGTCCAACCATGTTATATCTTTTCTTAACATTTGGAATATGGGGCTTGTGTAAAAGGTTACAAACCTATTCCAAATCAGACAAGTGCTACTTTGTAGGTTATCCCAAGTAATTGGGTATTCCTCCCTCACTATACCGAGGCAAATAGGTTTGCCACAAAACGGTATGCTTTTAAAGAGAATAGTTCTTACAAAAGGCGAGTGGGAGGACAGTGCAACTCGACGAGATAATCAGTATCTTCGTCATCAGATCAAAGGAAAGAAACCTTGGAAGTGATTCCGGAGTTTCCTACTGCGACTGATACGGAAGTCTCTACAATAAAATGTATGGACTTCAGTCGAACTTGCAGCTGAACCACGTAGGCAAGGCTCGTGCAAACCTCTCAGGTGCGCAAACGAGATATTGTTGTTGGACAACAGTATACCTACGATACATAAGGAAGCGATGATGGGCCCTGACTCCGGAATTGGCTAAATGCCAATACAATCTGAGATAGTTTCCATATCAATGTTTCAAGATTAAAATCTTGATTCACCTTTCGGAAGGCTTAGAGTCTAACGAATATTTATGGAACTAAAAACTGATACGGATAAAAATGTTTATCCATAAAGCTCGACTTGTTGAAATAACAAGTTCAAGGAGTTGACTACGATGAGGTTGTTTCACCGTAGCGATGCTTAAGGTCGGTTCGGGTTGAACTAGCAATTAATACATATATCAATCATGAGATATGAAACATGGATGACAAAAGGATTTCCATCTGATGGAAATAAAACCTAGGACTTGTATGTGATACAGTCCAAAGTAATTTGTCGATCCAAAGAATGCTAGTTAGTATGCAAACTTCAGAGTTCCAGCAATGGACAGAAGAGAGAAAAATGGAGTTGGATTCTTCGTGTTTTGATGAAATGGTCAAAGGGGTTTGACTTCATCAATGGGTAACGAAGATGCTTGTAATTCAAGAAATTAAGTGGGAGCATAATAATATTTCTAAAAACCTTGTGTGCTTGACACATTGTTAATTGGAAATAAATTTCTTGACACTAATTAGGACTTCATTTGAAAATGGTTTTTCGATGAAGTGCTTGGGCTAAATAGCCTCGATATTAGGCATGATGATCTATGGAGATAGATTTACCTAATAGGGCTAAGCAATGAATACATATTGACAAGGTGCTAAAACCTTTTAGCATTTAAAACGCCAAGGAGTGATTCTTGCCGAAGTCACATGGAAAGAGTTTTTGCAAGACTCGGTGTCCCAAAACACTGATGAGTAAAATACATGATGGAGATTCCACACACTCTTGTGTTTGGATTAATCATGTATTCCATGGTATGTAAAACAACCAGATATGTCCGATACTCCAAAAGTTGTTGCGAGTATGGATACCAAAGTGATCAAAGTATTGATCATAGGACAACAGTGAAAGATGTCATTGAGTACTAGAGTAGTAGTGATGACATGTTTTCTCGCAAGCAGAGATTATGAAGTGCTCGTTGTAAGTAATTACATCGATACAGTCTTCATCAATGCTCCATGCGATTTTCGATTTAAGTTAAGGGTTTTGTGTAATACACAATATGATGGCACGGTAGTTGGAAATTGTTCCAAACAAGATACTGTGGCGAATTCTATAACAAAGGCTAAGTATGTTGACGCTTAAGAAGCGACAAAGAAGTTGTTGAATCATATAGTTCATTCATGAACTTAGTATGGTTCCAAGATGGCTTTGGTCTATGGGACACTATTGCAGATAGTTGCTCCATAGCTCAGTCTGAGGAATCAGGTTTCGACCAATGATTCACACATATGCAAAGCCAAGTCCACACAAAATATGAATTTTGTGAAAGCGTGAAAACGCGAGGATATGCAAAGTTACACACGGAGCTGAAGTCGTCAGATCCGTTAGACATCAGGCTATACCACATGCGAAGCATTTTTTACACCAGTATGCCATAGGTGTAAAGTGCATTAGCATTGACTAGATTATTGACTCTAGTGCAAGTGGGAGTCTGTAGGAGATATGCCCTAGAGGCAATAATAAATGTTATTGATTATCTCCCTGTTCATAATTAGGTTTATGTTCCATGCTATAACTGCTATGGTTCTCGAGTCTACAATAACCACGAGGCTCGGAGGAAGACTCATATGCACGTGTGGAATAATAAACGGTAAAATGTATTCCTAGTCTGGCCTCTAAGACTAGCTCAAGTATTGCATGATGATCCTGTTTTCCTGATCATGGGCATGGCTATGCCGGCAATTTTGAGGGCACAATGTTAGAAGAACATTTGTGTTGAATCGACCCGAATTGATGTTATGCTATGAGATTCATTCGTCATAAGTTAATGGTTAATAACACAGAGATGGTTAACGTTTGCATAATTCCTTAGACCATGAGAGTATCGAGTTACTTCATGCTTGCTTCATGAACTTTGGGGTTTGTTAAATGTCATCCGTAAATGGGTGGCTATTACGGCGGCTTACGGGTTCATGGAAAAGTATGTCAAGTAACTTGATAGCTCAAGATTGGGATTTGCTCCTCCGACGATGGAGAGATATCTCTGGGCCCTCTCGGTGTTACGGTATCCATCATCGTCTGGCCAGACACTTTGTGATTTGATCACGGGGATGCCGGAACACGGGAACGAGAAAAGAGAACAATACCGGTAACGAGGTAACTGGCATAGTGGACAAGTTGTTGATCCGCGGGGATGCCAACATGTCTCACCTCGGGTATTTGTAACATATCGCGAAGCAACAGGAATAGCACACGGCAACTGGAGGTTCACTCGAATATTCATTCGTGTGGGTATAGGGGTCAATATGGGTGTCCACGGCTCCGATGTTGATCATTGATCGGAAGGGGTTCCGGGTCATGTCTATGCTTCACCGAACCTATAGGGTCACACGCTTAAGGGTCATCTATCTGCTGAATACTAGACGGGGAGTCTGAGAGAAAATCACCGAAAAAGTTTCGGACGAAACGGAAACGTTCCGGAGAGGATATCGGAATAGTTCCGGTGAAACCGAAAAGTTGTTTCGGAGTACACCATAAAGTCAAAATGGTTTCGGCACATGCCAGATAATTCTTGGAACGTGCCAGAATCGTTCTGGAAACTTTCTGGAATTTTCCGGGATGAAAACCGGAAATGTTCCGGAGCTGCCGGAACCGCTTCAGATGCTTTTCGCAGATGAAAATCACTAAACCGGAATTGTTCCGGCTCGCGTTGAAAATTATTTTGGTGGGTACTGGAAATGTTCTAAGCCCACATGAATATTTTCAGTTCGATCAGACGCTGAAAAATGTCGTCGTGAATAGTGAAAGTTCTTTTTGGGATATTTATGGAAAAGTCACCTTTTGAGATATTTTCCCAAAAGGTTTCTAGAAGGCTTGGGGGCCAAGCAACCCTACCCCTTGGATTTCCTATAAATAGAGGTGGAGGGGCTGCCTCCACACTCAACTCCTTCTCACTTACAAGTGCCATGACATTTCTGGCTTCTCTCTCCCTGCCAGCGAAATAGTTTCGTAGAGCCGAAAGGCTGTCTGGGTTCCGGTGGGAACTAGTTCTGGACGGCGAAGCCCTGCCGGATAGATGACACCGTATGTGTGCAACCCCGTAGAGAGGTCGTAGGATCGATCTTTTTGCCTGAGGGGCTGTTCGAGGGTCCTCCCGAAGGGCTGTCCGAGTTTCAGGGGGTCCTCCCGAAGGGCTGTCCGTGAGGCCTCCCGGAGGGCTGTCCGAGGATCCGTCCGGTGGGACTATCCGAAAGACTGTCCAGAGGCCTCCCGGAGGGCTGTCCGAGGATCCGTCCGGTGGGACTATCCGAAAGACTGTCCAGAGGCCTCCCGGAGGGCTGTCCGAGGATCCGTCCGGTGGGACTATCCGAAAGACTGTCCAGAGGCCTCCCGGAGGGCTGTCCGAGGATCCGTCCGGTGGGACTATCCGAGGGACTGTCCCGAGGCCTCTCGAAGGGCTGCCCGGAGATCCGTTCGGTGAGCTGACGAGGGAGTAAATCCTCGCGGTTGGGAGGTTGTAAAATCCTAGCTGCGGGGATCTGCACCGCCGATCGTCATCGACTCTACTTCCGCTGCGCTACGAGTCGGTAACGAAACAGATCAAACCTTGTATGCAGTCTCCATAGTGATCCTAGGCTGATGCGTAGGTCGGAAATTTTTTGTTTTCTGCTGCGTTACCCTACAGAGCCGATGAGCATCGCCCACTCTGCCCTCGCCTGCAAACCGTGGTGTCATGTCATCACCGATCACGACATCCTTCGCTAGCACCGCCTACCGATTGTGGCATTTTCCAAGAGGTCTTCTCAGTAGAATCAGGCAAGCATTGCATGATTTTTTGTCCACCGACCAGGTGCCATCGCCGGGTCTCGCTGACAAGACCAATAACATCCAAGTCAACGTTGCCAAGTCCTTGCCCGGTGGCCCATGGTCCATAATAGATTCCTCGGAGAAGCTTCTCCTCCTTTGTCATGTACACCCCATCAGTGACCCAAGGGCCATGCATGTCTTCGCGATATACAACCCTGTCACCCATGACTTCCTGGAACTGTTGAAATATGAGTTGGGCCTAGGGCCCATCTAACAATTTCAGATTAATCTCTAAGGGCCCATGTGGGTATATGGCACTAGGTGTGGTGGGAAGTTTAGTCCCATACCGCTAGTGGAGAAGGAGTTGGACCTCCTTATAAGGGATTCTCTTCCACATGCTATTGGAGCTTGAGAAGAGATGTGGTTCCCGCGCGCTCCTCCTCCGCCCGCCTCGCCACGCCACGCCTCGCCACGACGCGTCGTGCCGCGGGTTGTGGGATTGAGCCGAGCCGAGGTCACACCTATGCGCTTATTTTTGCCGGTCAGGAACGGAGAGTCTTTGACAGATGGGGCCACGATCTGAGACGTCAGATCGTGGGCTGTCACCGACTTGGACGTGGGCTCAGCCCACGTCACTCCACGTGGCCGCGCCTATTTATGTAAGGCATTGCGAACCCTAGCCGTCACGCGAAACAGATCGCATCTCTGCCTCCACGCCCACTGCCGTTCCATTGCTGCTGCTGCCGCCGGCGACTCCATCCTGTTCACCGCGTACACGGTTGACGGGAGAGCAGGCCTCCGAAACCCCGCCTCTCCAGATCCTGTCCACCGACGCCGACAAAGCCGCCGCCGAGAAACTTGAGGCCGCGAAGAAGGCCGCCGAGGATGCCGCTGCCGCCACCGCCACCGCGGCTTCTGCCTGGCCCACTGGAGGGTATAACTCGTTTATCCCGCTCCTACTGATTTCTGTTTTAGCCATGCTAGCGTTATACGTAGATGTGTCTGCAGTTAGCGTAGTATGTGCTTGCATCACCGAATATCAGCATGTGTTTATTTCTGTCAATGCCATGCTAGTTATTTATTTGTGGATTAAATTAGTCGAAAAATTGCCTATTTACTCAGCAATCCAAAAACCTAATATCTGTAGGAATTTTTCGGCTAGTGGTTTTGCTGCTGCACTGAAACCGGATAAGTTTACCGGTACGTACTTTAAGCGTTGGCAGACCAGAACCACCTTATGGCTCACGGCTATGAACGTGTTCTGGGTCGCCGGTGTCCCTTCCACGGGAACGATTGCTCCTGAACAGGAGAAGGCGTTCAGGGAGGCCACCGTCGTATTCCTTGGAGCAGTTCTAAGCGTGATCGGAGATAAGCTGGTTGACGCATATTTACATGTGCGGGTTGCCAAGGACTTGTGGGAGGCGCTCGAATCTAAATTCGGGGCCACCGATGCTGGGAGCGAGATGTATGTTATAGAGCAGTTCCACGATTACAAAATGGTTGAGAACCGTTCTGTATTGGAACAGGCTCATGAGATAATATGCATCGCTAAGGAGCTTGAGCTTCTGAAGTGCGATTTACTGGGCAAATTTGTCGCGGGCTGTATAATCGCTAAGCTCCCTAATTCCTGGAGGAATTTTGCTACCACTCTGAAACATCAGAGGCGTGAATTCTCAGTAGAGGATGTCATTGGCCATCTGAGTGTTGAGCAGAACTCGAGAGCAAAAGACTCGCATGGAAAAGGGGTCGAAGGAACTTCTGTGGCCAATATGGTGCATCAGAAGAACTTCAATTCCCACAAGCCCAAGGGAAGGAACGGTGTCCAACAGAATACCGACTTTAAGAAGAAGGGTAAGAAGACCTTCAAGAAGAACAAGAAGGGAGATGGCTGCTTCACTTGTGGTTCGGAGGAACATTGGGCCAACAAGTGCCCCAACAAGTACAAGAAGCCAGGGCAGGACTCCAAGTCTGCCAATATGATTGTGAGCAACAATGAAAGTGGTGCATCTGGGTACGGTAATTTATTTGCTGTATTTTCAGTTTGTCAGTCCACCGATTGGTGGGTGGACACAGGTGTAGGTGTTCATGTGTGTGCTGACATTTCATTGTTTTCTTCTTACCAGGTCACAGGTCACGGGTCCGTATTGATGGGGAATGGCGCGAGTGCTTCTGTTCATGGTGTTGGCACGGTCGATCTGAAGTTTACTTCGGGAAGGATCGTGCAGCTAAAGAGCGTGCAGCATGTCCCCGCCATCAAGAAGAACCTTGTTAGTGGCTCCCTTCTGTGTAGAGAAGGGTTTAAGTTGGTCTTCGAGTCTAATAAAGTAGTTGTTACGAAATATGGACTATTTGTTGGAAAGGGTTATGAATGCGGAGGAATGTTCCGCCTTTCTCTCGCTGATTTTTGTAATAAAGTCGTGAACAATATTCATTCGAGTGTTAATGAATCTGAAGTTTGGCATTCACGTCTTTGTCACATTAGTTTTGGTGTTATGACGCGGCTAGCAAAACTGAATTTAATCCCGAGTTTCACTTTAGCCAAAGGTTCTAAGTGCCTTACGTGTGTGCAAGCTAAGCAACCTCGCAAGCCTCACAAGGCTGCGGAGGAGAGACACTTGGCGCCATTAGAACTCATACATTCTGATCTTTGTGAGATGAATGGTGCGTTGACTAAAGGTGGAAAGAAATACTTCATGACATTGATAGATGATTCCACTAGATATTGCTATGTGTATCTGTTAAATACTAAAGATGAGGCTCTACACTACTTTAAAATCTATAAGGCAGAAGTTGAGAATCAACTTGAAAAGAAAATTAAACGAGTCCGGTCAGATCGTGGTGGAGAGTACTTCTCGAGTGAGTTTGATTCCTTTTGTGCGAAACATGGTATTATTCATGAGAGGACGCCTCCCTATTCACCCCAGTCAAACGGGGTTGCCGAACGGAAAAACCGTACTCTAACTGATTTGGTTAACGCCATGTTAGATACATCGGGTTTATCCAAGGCACGGTGGGGGGAGGCTATATTGACATCATGTCATGTCCTGAATAAAGTTCCGACAAAGGATAATGAGATCACTCCCTATGAGAAATGGGCGAAGAGAAGGACAACACTCTCGTACTTGCGTACTTGGGGCTGTTTGGCGAAAGTCAACGTGCCGATCCCCAAAAAGCGTAAGCTTGGACCAAAGACCGTGGACTGCGTTAATTTGGGCTACGCTAAGAATAGCGTTGGCTATAGATTTCTAGTAGTGAAATCTGAGGTACCTGACCAGAAGGTCGGTACAATTATGGAGTCTAAGGATGCTACATTCTTCGAGGATATTTTTCCTATGAGAGATATGCAAAGCACTTCTAGACAGGAATCTGAGGAGACTCCTGAGCCTGCCATTCCTATGGAATATTATGAACAAACACATTATGAAAATCCTGAGGAGGATGACGAGGAAACCCTTGGTAGGGGTAAGAGACAAAGGACTGTAAAGACCTTTGGTGATGATTTCCTTGTGTACCTCGTGGATGATACTCCCACTTCTATTTCAGAAGCATATGCATCTCCAGAAGCTAACTACTGGAAGGATGCGGTCCGTAGCGAGATGGATTCCATCATGGCTAACGGGACTTGGGAGATTACTGAGCGTCCCTATGGTTGCAAACCATTGGGATGTAAGTGGGTGTTCAAAAAGAAGCTTAGGCCCGACGGTACAATTGAAAAGTACAAGGCTAGGCTTGTGGCCAAGGGCTATGCCCAGAAAGAAGAAGAAGATTTCTTCGACACTTATTCACCTGTGGCCAGACTGACCACCATTCGAGTATTACTCTCGTTGGCAGCCTCGCATGGTCTTCTCGTCCACCAGATGGATGTTAAGACAGCATTCCTGAACGGAGAGCGAAAGGAGGAAATCTACATGCAACAGCCTGATGGCTTTGTGTTAGATGGTCAGGAAGGAAAGGTGTGTAAGTTGCTGAAATCTTTATATGGCCTGAGACAAGCACCTAAGCAATGGCATGAGAAATTTAATGAAACTCTGACATCTGTTGGCTTCTTTGTTAATGAAGCTGACACATGTGTATACTATCGCTATGGTGGGGGCGAAGGAGTTATACTGTGCTTGTATGTTGATGACATACTGATATTTGGAACTAGCCTCAAAGTGATTGAGGAAGTTAAGTCATTTTTATCTCAGAACTTTGAGATGAAGGACCTTGGAGTGGCTGATGTTATCTTGAACATCAAGCTATTGAGAGATGATGAGGGTGGGATTACACTTCTGCAATCCCATTATGTTGAGAGGGTGTTGAGTCGTTTTGGATATTCGGACTGCAAACCATCTCAAACACCTTATGATCCTAGTGTGCTGATTCGAAAGTTCGAAGGCATACCTAAAGATCAATTGAGATACTCTCAAATTATTGGTTCACTCATGTATCTAGCGAGCGCAACGAGGCCTGACATCGCGTTTGCTGTGAGCAAACTGAGCCGGTTTGTTTCCAAACCAGGTGATGTACATTGACATGCTATTGAAAGAGTTATGCGCTATCTGAAAGGTACTATGAACTATGGACTTCACTATACCGGATACCCGTCGGTACTTGAAGGGTATAGTGATGCTAATTGGATCTCTGATGCTGATGAGATGAAGGCCACAACTGGGTATGTATTTACTCTTGGAGGTGGTGCTGTTTCCTGGAAGTCTTGCAAGCAAACGATCTTAACGAGGTCGACAATGGAAGCAGAACTAACAGCATTAGACACATCTGGTGGCGAAGCAGAATGGCTTCGAGATCTGTTGATGGACTTGCCAGTGGTTGAGAAGCCGGTTCCGGCCATCCTTATGAACTGTGACAATCAAACAGTTATTGTCAAGGTGAAGAGTTCAAAGGACAACATGAAGTCCAACAAACACATAAGAATGAGATTGAAAGCTGTCAGAAAATTAAGAAACTCCGGAGTGATAGCGTTGGATTATATCCAAACGGCTAAGAATCTGGCAGATCCCTTTACTAAAGGGCTATCACGTGTTGTGATAGATAGTGCATCGAGGGAGATGGGTATGAGACCCACATGAGTTGCCATGGTAGTAACCCAACCTATGTGATCGGAGATCCCGTGAAGTAGGACCTGGGAAAACAAGCCAGTGGTGAACTGAGGAGAGTAACTTTACTAACCCACTCCGTTGGAGATGCAATACTCTCGGAAACTGTATGGTAGGTTGACTATTGTCTTAATGTGTTCCAAGGCTTATATATATAAGCAAGATGCTGCCCTACAGAGCGATCTTTGGAGGAACACACCTATATGAGCCCGATTGCTGGTCACAGTCTATGAGATTGGGGTGATCTCTAGCAAGCTCATGAATAGGCCAGGAGTGTGACTAATATGCTCCACCCGAGGGGTCAGCCTTCGGCAGTCTCGTACTAGTAAGACATGTGGTGAAACTTCTTTACGCCAAACTGACAATTCAAGGCATAGTCCATTGTTCAGTTGTGAAGGAGTGTAGCTACTTGGTCTAGGTGAAGTTCAACCTTAACCGGTCTTCACTGAAATACTGGTATATCAAACAGTGTTTGGAACAAAGGACAAAATGGGCCCTTGAGATCTGGTGGGGGATTGTTGAAATATGAGTTGGGCCTAGGGCCCGTCTAACAATTTCAGATTAATCTCTAAGGGCCCATGTGGGTATATGGCACTAGGTGTGGTGGGAAGTTTAGTCCCATACCGCTAGTGGAGAAGGAGTTGGACCTCCTTATAAGGGATTCTCTTCCACATGCTATTGGAGCTTGAGAAGAGATGTGGTTCCCGCGCGCTCCTCCTCCGCCGCCCGCCTCGTCACGACGCGCCGCGCCGCGCCGCGGGATTGAGCCGAGCCGAGGTCACACCTATGCGCTTCTTTTTGCCGGTCAGGAACGGAGAGTCTTTGACAGATGGGGCCACGATCTGAGACGTCAGATAGTGGGCTGTCACCGACTTGGACGTGGGCTCAGCCCACGTCACTCCACGCGGCCGCGCCTATTTATGTAAGGCGCTGCGAACCCTAGCCGTCACGCGAAACAGATCGCATCTCTGCCTCCACGCCCACTGCCGTTCCATTGCTGCTGCTGCCGCCGGCGACTCCATCCTGTTCACCGCGTACACGGTTGACGGGAGAGCAGGCCTCCGAAACCCCGCCTCTCCAGATCCTGTACAGGAGAGGGGCGATTAGGTTTTTGGGGAGCGACTACGCGACTGCTCGCATCTGTTCGTCTACGTCCGCATCGCCTTCGTCATCACCATGTCCACCGACGCCGACAAAGCCGCCGCCGAGAAACTTGAGGCCGAGAAGAAGGCCGCCGAGGATGCCGCTGCCGCCACCGCCGCCGCGGCTTCTGCCTGGCCCACTGGAGGGTATAACTCGTTTATCCCGCTCCTACTGATTTCTGTTTTAGCCATGCTAGCGTTATACGTAGATGTGTCTGCTGTTAGCGTAGTATGTGCTTGCATCACCGAATATCAGCATGTGTTTATTTCTATCAATGCCATGCTAGTTATTTATTTGTGGATTAAATTAGTCGAAAAATTGCCTATTTACTCAGCAAGAACTCCCTCCGGTGGTCCACTCCCAGCACGACAAGTTCTTCGGTGATACCATGTTGCGTCATGACACAACAACCGCCTCAGATCTGTCGCTCAAAGTGGTGCGCGTGGCAGCGGTGCCTGGTGACCATGATGATGAGTGGATCTACCAGACATGTGTACACGTACTCGGGTGGCTCCGACGGTGGCGACAGCTGGGGCGTCCTTCCATATCGGGCCAGCAGCAGGAGGACCCACGACTGGTACATTGGTAATAATCGTGGTAGACAGGCAGCTCGCATTGGTGTCGCGCTATTCCGTAAAATTCTATGCACGTGCAAAACGGCAGCCTCTTACCGTGATTCCATGAGGTTTTTGATGTTGGGCATGTGCACTGGTGGGACTTCCCTGGTGGTGACGCCACCCAACGGCTGGATGATGCGGAATGGCTGCGTGTTTGTGGATTATGGCTGGGGAAACGACGAGAAGATGTGGTTCGTATGCATCAATAGGCTCCTCGTGCTCCGGCTATAGAGCCATCCGAAGCCGTGAGAAAGCAGTACTACTCATCTCAGCGAGCAGTGCTTCCTAGAGAGAGAGGTGGAGCTACATCCGCTCATCATGGAGCTCGTCGTCGACAAAGCTAGCGACGGCGAGCAGCGCGCTAGCAAGGTGCGTTCACGTAACGGGTACGTCTTCTTCAGCATGGACAAGCACGACTATTTCGCGGTGCATATGAGGAATATGTGTGTGTAGCGGCTGAGCGGCGTCCCTGGGGAATACATGGGTCGTCTCTATCCCTTCATGTGTCGTCAGGATGTGTAATTTTCTTGTAATTTGCATCCATCATTCTGATGTTTGATGGATTTATCTGCATCCGAATTTTTTCTTTGCGAAACATCTGTATCAGAATTGTTCATTTTTATTGCTATTTTAGACCATTGAATTGGACGTTTGTTCCATGCCATGAAATAAATGGGATTTACATATATCTGCCGCTTGATAACTTTATATTGTTTGTGCAATTTTGATTATCATGAGATTTGGCAGTAATCACTTTTCTCATTTGTTATGTCTCAGCCATCTTGAGAATGTTCTTTCTAAGTCGACCAGATTCCATCAGGATATACCTACAGCTGCACAAAACATTATGTTCAATTCAAAAGTTCTCTCCGCTTTCGTTTTTAATTAGGTACGAGCAGCTTGTATTGATATTTCAAGACTAAAAGTCAGGTGTCGGTGTTCACGGTTTGTATTATATACTAGCAAAAGAGCCCGTGCGTTGCAACGGGAGTAAAAATAACACACGCTCTTAACCCAATAATCATCACTCAAGACCACAATAGGTCCACGTCCTTTATTTTAACGAGGCATCACATTTGTGTTGCCGCTTATCCTCCTTCTCACCCTCGCCGCCGGTGGCCTCAGTGTTCACACAAACCAAAACGTGTTTGAATGTGGTTAATCATAAAGCGTCTCTTTCTCCCCCCCCCCCCCCTCTCTCTCTCTCTCTCTCTCTCGCTGTTGTTTTTCCCCTGTGAGGTTTTTCAGAGGTGTGTATGTGTGGTTATCGATGTTTTCTTTCATCACTATATGGTTTTAGTGGATGTTTATTTTCAATCCGGATCGCCGCCGGTACGAAAGAAAAACGGACCGTGCGCTTATCCTCCTTCTTACCCTCGCCGGCGGCGTTATAGATTATAAGTTTGCTTCCAAAATAATATTTGAAAAAATATTTAACAGGTAAAAATAACATCATATTCAGATTCTACACATTTTTTTAATCAAATTTCATATATAACATGTTAAAATCGGAGTTACGGTTTAAAAGATATGGATAATTTAGAAAAGCATTTGTTTGACTTAAATATGATCCGCAGGTGAATTACCTAAAAAATCATGAGGGTTTCCGAAAAAATATTAAATAACGGTTCGGCTGTGACTTAAGTGTGTACTGCGGGTTAATTCAAAGAAAATGTAGGGGGGTTTCTGCAAAATTGCGTGACGGACCGCCAGAAGCACTCCTTACTTTATTATTAAAAAGGTAGAGATTTCAAAGCTGTAAAATATAGGAAAGCATACAAAATGTTTGTCTCAAGATTGGTGCAAGAAATAGCCACAAAATTAATTGTTCCGTCTTGTGGCAAGATGCATATGGGCTGAATTGACACTCTATATGCCAATTCTGTTCGCACGGAAGATTTTGACCAAAGCAGGAATCTTAAGGACATGGCTATTTAGACAGACCACCGCAAAGACGAGGCCTATCAGGAAGTGGAGGCTGAGAGGCATGATCCGAGGTGGAGCGGGCACCAGAGGAAATGGTAGAGTCAGTGAAAAGCTGTCGTTGCAGAGAAGTCATAGTATGTTAATGTTCTCTGTGTGCTATCTGTTTCAACTTTCAAAATTGGGTTTTCCATCCTGTCTACCAACTTCCAAACCAAAATTGGCACAACAATCATATAACAAATACTGTCCTGGTGTAGTCACACTCATTCCCCTTCTTAATTGATCGTAACTCCTGTCATGGTGTTTCTCCAAACAGGACGCTTCTAATAATCAGGCTTCAAATTGAGGCAGAGACCTGCTTCAGTTGCATAATTGTTGCATACGGTGCAGCCACCAACTGCTTTCTTCTACCAGCGTTTCTTTCTTCTGTTTGGGATCAAGAGCAGGGTTCAAATTTCGGCCAGGTAGCGTTCGAGCTACAGTTTTACCGGCTACGGTGTGTTATTATTGTGATGTAAGAATATGCATTAACTGTAGGTCATACACTGAAACGAAGATTGACGCATTCAACAGTTTGCATTTATATTACTAGCTTATTTTCGTACACATGTATGAAGCCTTACGGTTAGTCAATTACAGTTGACTGTACATAAAGTTTCTACTACTACACTACACCTCAAACCGGGGAAATAGGTATATTTTGTGCTCGCATACATATACTTTACTAAAACAAAAAAATGGATGTAATAGGTCAAGATGAAATATTTTACATTGTTTCCATGGTCAGGCTGAATATTAAATATCACTGACAGGTAAGAAAACAGAGAAGTCACACTGGGACTACAGAGCATTACATAGAACACTTGGCAAGAAACATAGCAGAGTGTAATATTTGAACTCTGATGAAATTGTTAATTTAAGCTTTAAACACCATTGTGAAGAAGCTTTATCTAGGCTCTAGCGCCAGAGTACATGAATCCGGAAAAACTTAACACTTGTATAAAAGTGCCCAAAGCCTAGTGTTTAGAAAACCATAAGTCCCGCTAAGATAAGCTCAGTAAAAAAATCAATCAGCTAACACAAATTAATTAGAAACACATAACCAAAACTGAGCAACACGTTCTCATGAAGCCAATCCGCAGAGCCCAAATCAAGTCATCGAGTAATGGCTCGCCAACAAAGAACTGATAACAGGTACGGCAAGACTATGTATTTGCTGCACCAAAATGATGACAGGGAGACGAGTAGAATCAAAACAAATAAAATCCCTTTAACATGTAAGCAAACCAAGGAGAAAGGATCTATAAAATAAGCAACGATCATACCGTGTAATCTAATACAGTGAACTTTTGATAAGAAAACAATTAGTTTTTTTTTCGAAAAGGAGGATTACCCCCGGCCTCTGCATCAAGCAATCGGCAGATTCAGTTGTTGGGGCTTAGGACTATGGATAGATGACTATGCAGACATATTGGGTCTTAAAATTACGGATAGCCGACCAAGCAGCAAGATACAGCAACCAGGAAACATTACTCCGAGAGAATTCAATCTGCACGATCTCACTTCAGTTCATATGATTTCTTATTGTTAAGGTGTGTACTCCAGTTTTGAAATTACCAAATTGTTTATGTAGCTATATGTGATGAAATAAATTAGGAAAGAAACACTGATCAAATTCTGATGGTTAAGGTGATCATACTGTACCATCATATAATAAAACGGGATTGCTATTTCACATCTAGATGTAATATATTACCTCACATCTAAGTCCTTAACCACATGATCTAACACTTTAAGATTTGCATTTAAGATTTGTATTTCCTTGTTTTGGAGTTGTTGCTCCCGCACGGTACAAATGCTGGGCCTCTTTTTGTTATCTGTTGCCTTTCTCTTGTCTACGTGGGCCACATTTTTTTAATTCTGCGCTTGGCGTGTTTTGTCATGCCGATGTGTAGGCCTTGGGGGGCTTTCTTGTCTACGTGCCAGGCATGGCATATGCTTAGCAGTTAGCACGTCTCATATTCTCTCTCATTTTTTTGTCTTTAATTTTGATTAGCAATTAGCAATTAGCACCCGCGTCTTTTATTGTCCTAGTTGTGAGTCCATCTTTCATATGCAACTTGGCCTGTCTCATTATATGTCTTAGTTATAAGTCCATTTTTGACACGCAACGGAGGGTCGAACCCTCTTTTTGTTCCAGTTGCAAGTTCACCCCCGACATGTGCTTACCGGTTTTTTCTTTCTATTTTTTTATTTTATGGTCTTTTAGTTAGCTTCTTTCTTTCTTTCTTTTTGATTGTTTTCCTTTTTTGTCAAATTCGTGAATAAGATTTTTTTGAATAATTTTATAAAATTTGTGCGGAAACCTTTCATATTCGTGAATACTTTTTTGTACAAAATTTCTAAATCACATCTAGATGATTTTTACGGATGTCTCATCTAAGTTTGTCACCGCTCGATTTAGTTTCTGTAATTTTCTTGCAAGCGCTCAATCCCCGCCTTGTTGGTCGATGCTTTGTTTGTCGTGCATCATTTTGTTGGCCTGTTTGGCTTCACTTTTGTCGGCCCATTATCGCGGCGCGTTGGCAACCTGTTTCGCTGCATTGTTTCTAGGCCGCGATGTAGAATCGGAAGAGATAAGAAAATGGAAGCTCTATCGCAATCCTTACCTTCCCTGTTCATTTCAACATTGTCGCCTATTTTCTTTTAAGCTTTATCAAGACGAGATTTAGCAATGTTTCATATAAGTTGTTGTCCGTTGGATCTTGCTTGAAAGATCGTGGATGTCGCCTAGAGGGGGGGGTGAATAGGCGCTTTAAAATAATTACGGTTTAGGCTTGAACAAATGCGGAATAAACCTAGCGGTTAATTTGACAAGCACAAAACCTAAATCGACTAGGCTCACCTATGTGCACCAACAACTTATGCTAAGCAAGATAAACAACTAAGTGATAGCAAGATATATAACAAGAAACAATATGGCTATCACAAAGTAAAGTGCATAAGTAAAGGGCTCGGGTAAGAGATAACCGAGGCACGCGGAGACGACGATGTATCCCGAAGTTCACACCCTTGCGGATGCTAATCTCCGTTTGGAGCGGTGTGGAGGCACAATGCTCCCCAACAATGCCACTAGGGCCACCGTATTCTCCTCACGCCCTCGCACAATGCAAGGTGCCGTGATTCCACTAAGGGACCCTTGAGGGCGGTCACCGAACCCGTACAAATGGGACCCTTGAGGGCGGTCACCGAACCCGTACACTTTGGCAACCCTTGGGGGCGGTCACCGGTACCCGTCAAATTGCTCGGGGTGATCTCCACAACCTAATTGGAGACCCCGACGCTTGCCCGGAGCTTCACCACAATGGAATGTGGCTCCGAGGCACCACCAAGCCGTCTAGGGCGCCAAGGCACCCAAGAGGAACAAGCTCAAGGGTGCTCAAACACCCAAGAGTAATAAGCTTCTCAACTACTAACTTCCACGTATCACCGTGGAGAACTCAAACCGATGCAACTAATGCAATGGCAAGGGCACACGGAGTGCCCAAGTCCTCCTCTCCCAAATCCCACCAAAGCAACTAATGCTAGGGAGGAAAATGAGAGGAAGAACGAAGAAGAACACGAAGAACTCCAAGAACTAGATCCAAGGGGTTCCCCTCACTTAGAGGAGAAAGTGATTGGTGAAAATGTGGATCTAGATCTCCTCTCTCTTTTCCCTCAAGAAGGAGCAAGAATCATTGGAGGGATTGAGAGATAGGCAAGCTCAAGAAGGTCAACAATGGGGGGAGAAATGAGCTCAAAGGATAAGAAAACCGTTGGGGAAGAAGACCCCTTTTATAGGGCCACCCCAAATCCAACCGTTACCTGTCTCAGCCCGCACAGAGCGGTACTACCGCTCCACAGACCGGTACTACCGCTCGGGCGGTAGTAATTCAAAAAGCAGCAGGCAACAACAAGAAACTGGAGCGGTAGTGCCGCACCAAGCGGTACTACCGCTCAACTTAAGCGGTACTACCGCTTAAGCTTTCGCAGGACAGAGGAAACAGAGGAAGTGGGGTAGCACTGGAACGGCAGTACCGCAACAAGCGGTACTACCGCTCCACTACCGCCCCACTACCGCTTAGGGAAAAATAACACCAGAAGAAAACACGGTAGTGCAGCGGTAGTAGGGGCGGTAGTACCGTGTCAAGCGGTACTACCGCTCCACTACCGCTTTACTACCGCTAAACGAAAAAGAATGCCAGTAGAAATCACGGTAGTGCAACGGTAGTAGGGGCGGTAGTACCGTGTCAAGCGGTACTACCGTGGTCCCGAGCGGTACTACCGCTTTGGTGACAGGTAAACTGCCCAGACAAACAATAAACCCTGAACTGCCATAACTTCTGCAAATGAGCTCCGAATTGAGCAAACTCAAGCTTGTTGGATAGAGGACGACAAATACTATCCAACAGCGACTGGTTATATTAAGAAGTGGCAGTAGAGAAAATACCAATGATATAGAGATGAGAAACCTCTATGAATGAAGAACCGGCATAAACTCCAACATCGAAAACATCATAGAAGATGCATATATGAACTCCGTTTTCGATGACCTCGAGCTTGTCATGAAGATGACCAAAAGCTCAAAGACTCACAAAGAGAAATACCAAACACAAACCAAGAAATATGATGCAAGGATGCAATGGTTTGAGCTCTCTACGAAGATATGATAAAGCTACTCACTTGAGAGCCCCCCTTGATAGTACGGCTATCGATCCTATAACCCGGTCTCCCAACTACTACCATGAGACCGGTAAAATAGAAAACCTATCAAGGGCAAACCTTTGCCTTGCGCATAGTCCACTTGAGCTGGATGATGACGATCTTGACCTCCTCAAGTTGGACCACCTTTCTTGATTGCGCCGGCTTGATGAAGACTAGTTGATTGCTCCCCCATACTCCACTATGGGTGAGCCACTCTTCGGCACATCTTCACAAGTCCATTGTCACCACAATGGACAGCAAGCTTCAAGCATGTGATCTCTTCGTGATGCTCCACTTGAACTTGCACACCGCAATCTTGATGACGATCACCACTTGATGTCATCCTCCATGGGTTGTGTGATATCTTCCTTTTGATGCACGCCCATGGAAACAAACCTAACCCCACAAAGAACTCTTGCATAGAACATGGGTTAGTACACAAAGCGTAATGGACAATGCTTACCATACCGTGAGATCACTTGATCCCACTCGGTACATCTTCTACGCTTTGTGGTCTTGATCAACCTTGAATCTTTCCAACTCTCTTCATTAGGATGATGTCTTGAAGATAAACATGAATGTTCACACAATCTCCTTCTTCAAGACATGCTTGCAATAGGCTCATCTCTTACATGACCAATCTTTGGATAACTCCATGAATAACCTTGGTCAACACATATTCTTCTTCAAATCACCTTGAGACCAACAAATGGTCTACAAGCAAAGCCTATGGACAAACCCTTCAAATATAACTCAAGGCAACCATTAGTCCATAGAGATTGTCATCAATTACCAAAACCAAACATGGGGGCAGCACATGTTCTAACATTGCTGCTGTAATTTTCCTGCAAACTCTTGGTCTTGCGTCATCGGCCGATATATTCTTGTGTCTCCTTGTTCCCTTTTCTTCATTTGTCGGCACATTTCATGTTTTACGTATGTTATTTTGTCGAGCATTTTTCTGCTTGCGCTCTTGTGTGCCCATTTTATCTGGCATGTGTTGTAGAAGTCCAAGAGGGTCGCTTGTCCAAGTTAAAAGTCTACCCTCCACTGATAATTGGGCCCTTAGTTTGTTTTTCATTCCAGTTGCAAGTCCATCCTTGACTCGTAACTCAGTTCGTAGTTTGTAGTTGTTCTACTTGCAAGTACACCCTCTACTCGCAACTAGTATCATAGTTTTGTGTAGGTGTTCTAGTCGCAAGTCCACCCTTGACTCGCAACTAGAGTAGTAGGCTTTTTATCCTAGTTGCAAGCCTATTATTGACTCGCAACTGGGTCTGTTGTTTGTTTTTCATCCCAGTTGCAAGTCCACCCTCGACTCGTAACTCGGCTCGTAGTTTGTAGTTGTCCTCGTTGCAAGTCCACCCTCTACTCGCAACTGGTATCGTAGTTTTGTGTAGTTGTTCCAGTCGCAAGTCCACCTTTGATTCGTAACTAGGCCCGTAGTTTGTTTCATCCCAGTTGCAAGCTCACCCTTGACTCGCAACTAAGCTTGTATTTTGTTTTTCATCTCAGTTGCAGGTCCATCCTTGACTCGCAACTCGGTCCGTAGTTTGTTATATCCGAGTTGCAAGTCGACCCTTGACTCACAACTGGGCTCATAGTTTCGTAGTTGTCCCAGTTGCAAGTCCACCATCGACTCGCAAATGGGCTCGTAGTTGTCCCAGTTGCAAGTCCACCCTCTACTCGGAAATGGGCTCGTAGTTGTCCCAGTTGCAAGTCCACCCTCTAATCGTAAATGGACATGGACATGTGTTTTGTTTTTCATCCCGGTTGCAAGTCCACGCTCGACTCGCAATTGGGCTCGTAGTTGGTTATTGTCCTAGTTGCAATTCCAACTAGTATCGTTCTTTTGTGTAGGTGTCCCAGTTGCAAGTCCACACTCGGCTTGCAACTAGGCTCGTAGTTTTTCTCATCCCAATTGCAAGTCCTTCCTCGACTCGTAACTAGGCCCGTAATTTCTTTATCCCAGTTGCAAGCCCACCCATGACTCACAACTCGGCCTGTGTTTTGTTTTGCATCCAAGTTGCAGGGCCACTCTTGACTCGCAACTGGGCCCGTAGTTTGTTTCATCGAAGTTGGTAGTCGACCCTTGACTTGCAATTGGGCTCGTAGTTTCATAGTTTTTCTATTTGCAAGTCCACCCTCAACTAACATATGGGCTCATAGTTGTCCAAGTTGCAAGCCCACCACTCGACTTGCAACTGAAGCTTGTGTTTTTGTTTTTCATTACAATTGCAAGTCCACCCTTGACTCGCAATTGGGCCGATATTTATTTCGTCCCAGTTGCAAGTCGACCCTTGACTCGCAACTGAGCTCGTAGTTTTGTAGTTGTCCTAGTTGCATGTCCATCCTCGAGTCACAAATGAGCTCGTAGTTGTCCTAGTTGCAAGTCCACCCCCGACTCGCAACTGAGCACGTGTTTTTTTCATCTCAGTTGCAAGTCCACACTCGACTCGCAACTGGTCTTGTATTTTGTTGTTGTCCCAGTTGCAAGTCCACCCTCGACACGCAAATGATATCGTAGTTTTGTGTAGTTGTCCGAGTTGCAAGTCCGTCCTTGACTCGCAATTAGGATCGTAGTGTGTTTCATCCTAGTTGCAACTCCACCCTTGACTCGCAACTCGACCTGAGCATATGTTAAATGCGCGGCGAACATTGTTTTAATACTCTATGAATTTTTTTCAAAATAATGTTGTAAAATTTTAAACGCATGGTGAACATCTTTTTCAAACAAGTGATGAACAATTAATTTGTGAGCTTTTTTCAGTTTCACGGACATTTGAAGTTTCACGGCTATTTTAAAATTTACAAATGCTTTTATAAATTTTGCAACAAAAAAATTAATTTTTTTATATTTAAAAATTTACTAACATTTTTATGCGGAGAATTTACTAACATTTTGTTGTTTAGCACTTTTTTCCCATTTAATTCGGTTGTTTTCTGTGTGAGGTGTTGTAGAAATAGGCCTCACTATATCTCTGTTTTTCGTGGGAGATGTTGACAACCAAAATGAGAAAAGCTAGACCTATCTAGGTACAATCACAAAAGAAAAAGAAAAGGGACACTGCTCACTGTAGTAATGCCTAACAAGTAAGCAGAAAAAAAAAATAGCTGATGAGCAATCGTAGCGAAAGGTAAATTAGGCAAACTAGTCTACTCAGCGTTGTAGCACACTGCTCACTGTAGCTGGACAACGACACATGCATGCAGTAGTAGTACAAGGCACACACAAAATGCCACAGTGCGCTGCGCCCGCCACGGGAAGGTCGTGGTGCGGCGTCACGATGTATATTTTCCCGACAACCCAACAAACAATATAACAGATCGTTTAGTTATTAGATATGAACAGAAGGTAATGTCATGTTAGATGTGAGATAATATCTCACATCTAGATGAGATATAGTCAGACCCATAATAAAAAGAAGGCCTTTGCTAAACCTTATCGTGGTTGTGTTACTTCTGTACCGTGGCTATTGTTCAGAGGCCGACTCTTTACCCGGGCCAACTTGTTCCATAAACAGATCGGAAACGATGCAGTCTGCCCAAGATGTGCCGACTCAAACCAGAGACGACCATGCTGATTTGATCCGGCGATCGTGCTCCCCACACAAGCTAAAACTCTTTGCTTGGCTATTGTTCAGAGGCCGACTCAACACCCGGGCCAACTTGTTCAATAAACAGATCGGAAACGACGCAGTCTGCCCAAGATGTGCCGACTCAAACGAGGACACTTTGCACCTGTTCATCTCCTGTCCGTTTCCTGCCCGCGTTTGGACTCGGCTTGGATTAACTCCCACGGCCCGGTTTCAAGACCTATGGACAGTCCTGCCTCCTCCTCAGTTAGATTCCCGCCTCTGGCCGGAAGTGTTGATGACCATACTCTGGAAGATCTGGGACTCTCGTAATGCTGCTATTTTCCGTGCGGAGAACCACCTGATGTTGCTAACCATCAGGAATATTTGTAATGAGTTTGAACTTTGCTTACATAGATTTAGGGACCCTACTGATTTGGCAGCAGCCAGGTCTTGGCTAACCTACCTCTCTGAACGGTTTGCCGTCACCCTGTAATCCAAAACCGGGCCCTTTCTCGGCCTTTTTTTTTCCGAAAAGGAGGTTATCCCCCGGCCTCTGCATCAGATTGATGCATGCGGCCATTTTATTAATAAGCAAACAGTTCAACAAAGTCCCCAAGTCTCAAAAAGCAAAAAGGCTCACAAAGAGCTAAAAATATGGAAACGGGATAGCCACAACCGGCGGAATAAAGATAGATAGGAAACTAAACACCTATCCTATTACATGACCGCCATCCAAACCGGTTGAAGATAGCCCGCGCTACCGTCTCCCAACGGATAGACCCAGTAACCATACGCTCCCTGGCATCCGTCGGAGTGAGTAGCGACCACATACGGATCAATGTAGTGGCCCGGAAGATAACCTGCAAGAAATGAATATGTGTTGTTCTGTTAAAAACCAAATCGTTCCTGCAGTTCCATATAGCCCATAATAAAGCACATACTCCTACACGGATATGTTTCGATATTTCTGTGTCAACTCCATTTAGCCACGTCCCAAATAACGTGTGGATGCTATTTGGAGGAGAAATGTTAAACGCTATATGAACAGACCGCCATAAAATTTTGGCCATTGGGCAATCAAGAAAGAGGTGTTTGATAGATTCATCCTGATCACAGAAGCTACATCTTCGAGATCCTGTCCAGTTACGTTTTGCCAAATTGTCCTTAGTGAGAATGACTTGTTTGTGGACAAACCACATGAACACTTTAATTCTTAAGGGCACTTTGACTTTCCAAATATGCACAGATCGCGGGATAGAGCCCGAGTTGATAATATCCAAATACATGGATTTTACCGAAAACACTCCATTCTTGGTTAGTTTCCAGTGCAACTGATCTGGCTGTTGAGAAAGGTGGACATCCATCAATCTTCTCACAAGATGGAGCCAAGCTTCCCAATGGTTTCCCGCTAAAGTCCTCCTGAATTGAATATTTAGAGGATTGGACTGTAATACTGTTGCAACGTAAGCATCTCTACGCTGAACAATATTATAGAGAGAAGGATATTGGATAGCTAGAGGCGTCTCCCCTAGCCACGTATCCTCCCAGAATCTCGTGGAAGTACCATTACCAACGATAAACTTTGTCCTATGGAAGAATGCTGATTTCACTCTCATCAGTCCTTTCCAAAAAGGCGAATTGGTTGGTCTGACCGTCACCTGGGATAAGGTTTTAGAATGAAGGTACTTATTACGCAGAATCTGGGCCCATGTGGCATCTGTCTCTACAGATAGCTTGTACAGCCACTTGCTGAGTAGGCATCTGTTCTTCACCTCTAAATTTTCAATGCCAAGACCACCTTGGTCCTTTGGCCTACAAATAATATCCCATTTAGCAAGTCTGTATTTCCGTTTTAACTCATCACTCTGCCAGAAAAAACGCGATCGATAGTGTTGAGTAACGCAGCAGAAAACAAAAAATTTCCGACCTACGTACCAGCCCAGGATCACTATGGAGACTAAATACAAGGTTTGATCTTTTTCGTTACCGACTCGTAGCGCAGCGGAAGTAAAGTCGATGACGAACGGCGGTGCAGATCCCCGCAGCTAGGATTTACAACCTCCCAACCGCGAGGATGTACTCCCACGTCAGCTCACCGGACGGATCTCCGGGCAGCCCTTCGGGAGGCATCGGGACAGTCCCTCGGATAGTCCCACCGGACGGATCCTCGGACAGCCCTTCGGGAGGCCTCTGGACAGTCCTTCGGATAGTCCCACCGGACGGATCCTCGGACAGCCCTCCGGGAGGCCTCACGGACAGCCCTTCGGGGGGGTCACTCGGACAGCCCTTCGGGAGGACACCCGAAACTCAAACTGTAACTCGGACAGCCCTTCGGGAGGCACTCTCGAACTAAGACCGAAACTACGATCTCTCTACAGAGTTGCACACATACGGTGTCATCTATCCGGCAGGGCTTCGCCGTCCAGAACTAGTTCCCACCGGAACCCAGACAGCCTTTCGGCTCTACGAAACTATTTCGCCGGGAGGGAGAGAGAAGCCAGAAATGTCATGGCATGTGTATGGGAGAGCAAGGATGAAGCATATGGGGCTGCCTCCTCCCCTCTATTTATAGGAAAAACAAGGGGTAGGATGGGCATATCCAAAATGCCATGTCATCCCAAAATATCTTGGGAAGATATTTGTGGAAAGCCAACTTCCAACCATATCCATAAATCTGATTTCACTATTCACGACGACATTTTTCAGCGTCCGGTCGAACTGAAAATATTTATGTGGGCTTAGAACAATTCCAGTACCCACTAAAATAAGTTTCAATGCGATCCGGAACAATTCCGGTTTAGTGATTTTCATCTGCGAAAAGCATCTGAAGCGGTTCCGGCAGCTCCGGAACATTTCCGGTTTTCATCCCGGAAAATTCCAGAAAGTTTCCAGAACGATTCTGGCACCCTCCAAGAATTATCAGGCATGTGCCGAAACCAATCTGACTTTATGGTATCCTCTGAAACAACTTTTCAGTTTTACCGGAACTATTCCGATATCCTCTCCGGAACGTTTCCGTTTCGTCCGAAACTTTTTCGGTGAATTTCTCTCAGACTCCCCGTCTAGTATTCAGCAGATAGATGACCCTTAAGCGTGTGACCCTATAGGTTCGGTGAAGTATAGACATGACCCGGAACACTTTCCGATCAATGATCAACATCGGAGCCGTGGACACCCATATTGACCCCTATACCCACACGAATGAATATTCGAGTGAACCTCCAGTTGCCGTGTGCTATTCCTGTTGCTTCGCGATATGTTACAAATACCCGAGGTGAGACATGTTGGCATCCTCGTGGATCAACACTTGTCCACAATGCCAGTTACCTCGTTGCCGGTATTGTTCTCTTTTCTCGTTCCCGTGTTCCGGCATCCCTGTGATCAAATCACCCTGTGTCTGGCCAGACGATGATGGATACCGTAACACCGAGAGGGCCCAGAGATATCTCTCCATCGTCGGAGGAGCAAATCCCAATCTTGAGCTATCAAGTTACTTGACATACTTTTCCATGAATCCGTAAGCCGCCGTAATTGCCACCCATTTACGGATGACGTTTAACAAACCCCAAAGTTCATGAAGCAAGCATGAAGAAACTCGATACTCTCATGGTCTAAGGAATTATGCAAACATTAACTTCCTGTGTTATTAACCATTAACTTATGACGAATGTATCTCATAGCATAACATCAATTTGGGTCGATTCAACACAAGTGTTCTACCAACAATTGTGCCCTCAAAATTGCCGGCATAGCCATGCCCATGATCAGGAAAACAGGATCATCATGCAATACTTGAGCCAGTCATAGAGGCTTGACTAGGAATACATTTTACCGTTTATTATCCCACACGTGCATATGAGTCTTCCTCCGAGCCTCGTGGTTATTGTAGACTCGAGAACCATAGCAGTTATAGCATGGAACATAAACCTAATTATGAACAGGGAGATAATCAATAACATTTATTATTGCCTCTAGGGCATATCTCCTACAGACTCCCACTTGAACTAGAGTCAATAATCTAGTCAATGCTAATGCACTTTACACCTATGGCATACTGGTGTAAAATATGCTTCGCATGTGGTATAGCCTGATGTCCAACGGATCTGACGACTTCAGCTCTGTGTGTAACTTTGCATATCCTCGCGTTTTTACGCTTTCACAAAATTCATATTTTGTGTGGACTTGGCTTTGCATATGTGTGAATCATTGGTCGAAACCTGATTCCTCAGACTGAGCTATGGAGCAACTATCTGCAATAGTGTCCCATAGACCAAAGCCATCTTGGAATCATACTAAGTTCATGAATGAACTATGTGATTCAACAACTTCTTTGTCGCTTCTAAAGCGTCAACATACTTAGCCTCTGTTATAGAATTCGCCACAGTATCTTGTTTGGAACATCTTCCAACTACTGTGCCATCATATTGTGTATTACACAAAACCCTTAACTTAAATCGAAAATCGCATGGAGCATTGATGAAGACTGTATCGATGTAATTACTTACAACGAGCACTTCATAATCTCTACTTGCGAGAAAACATGTCATCGGTACTGCTCTAGTACTCAATGACATCTTTCACTGTTGTCCCATGATCAGTACTGTGATCACAATGGTATCTATACTCGCAACATCTTTGGAGTATCGGACATATCTGGTTGGTTTTACATACCATGGAATACATGATTAATCCAAACACAAGAGTGTGTGGAATCATCATCATGTATTTTGCTTATCAGTGTTTTGAGACACCGAGTCTTGCAAAACTCTTTCCATGTGACTTCGGCAAGAATCACTCCTTGGCGTTTTAAATGCTAAAAGGTTTTAGCATCTTGTCAATATGTATTTTTGCTCAGCCCCATTAGGTAAATCTATCTCCATAGATCATCATGCCTAATATTGAGGCTATTTAGCCCAAGCACTTCATCGAAAAACCATTTTCAAATGAAGTCCTAATTAGTGTCAAGAAATTTATTTCCAATTAACAATGTGTCAAGCACACAAGGTTTTTAGAAATATTATTATGCTCCCACTTACTTTCTTGAAAAACAAGCATCTTCGTTACCCATTGATGAAGTCAAAAACCCTTTTCGACCATTTCATCAAAACACGAAGATTCCAACTCAATTTTGCTCTCTTCTGTCCATTGCTGGAACTCTTGAAGTTTGCATATTTACTAGCATCCTCTGGATCGACAAATTACTTTGGACTGTATCACTTACAAGTCCTAGGTTTCATTTCCATCAGATGGAAATCCTTTCATCATCCATGTTTCATATCTCATGATTGAAATATGTATTAATTGCTAGTTCAACCCGAACCGACTTTAAGCATCGCTACGGTGAATCAACCTCATCGTAGTCAACTCCTTGAACTTGTTATTTCAACAAGTCGAGCTATATGGATAAAACATTTTTATCCGTATCAGTTTTTAGTTCCATAAATATTCATTAGACTCTAAGTCTTTTGAAAGGTGTATCAAGGTTTTAATCTCGAATCACTTATATGGAAACTATCTCGGATTGTATTGGCATTTAGCCAATTCCGGAGTCAGGGCCCATCAACGCTTCCTTGTGTATCGTAGGTATACTGTTGTCCAACAACAATATCTCGTTTGCGCACCTGAGAGGTTTGCACGAGCCTTGCCTACGGGGTTCAGCTGCAAGTTCGACTGAAGTCCATACATTTTATTGTAGAGACTTCCGTATCAGTCGCAGTAGGAAACTCCGGAATCACTTTCAAGGTTCCTTTCCTTTGAACTGATGACGAAGATACTGGTTATCTCGTCGAGTTGCACTGTCCTCCCACTCACCTTTTGTAAGAACTATTCCTTTCAAAAGCATACCCTTTTGTGACAAAACCCTTTGCCTCGGTATAGTGGTGGGGGAATACCCAATGACCTGGGATAACCTACAAAGTAGCGCTTGTCTGATTTGGAATAGGTTTGTAACCTTTTACACAAGCCCCATATTCCAAATGTTAAGAAAAGATATAACATGGTTGGGCGTACCATACCATGGCGTCATTTCAACAGACCCGATGGAGCTCTTTTCAGTGTAAAAGCCGCAGTCTCTAAAGCATCACTCTATAAAAGGGGTAATGGCAAATCTATTTATGTCATCTTTGATCTTACCATGTCATAAATGGTTCGATTACATCTTCACGGACTTTCCACTTGCAGCGGTGTTCCGGGAGGTGCAAGTTATGAAACCCCTTTCACAACTCATCAGACATTCGCTAAACTTGTAACTCAAATATTCCTTTCTGCAATCAAATTGCAGAAACATAATTTTCTTGTTACAATAACTTCTACTTCATTTTTGAAAACCTTCTGAATGAATTCAAAAGATCCAGACTTACGTCTCAACAAGTAAATATCCATATATCTACTTGAGTCATTTCTGAAGACAGATAAATCCACTACTTGCAACAACATTTATTGGACTACACACATCATAATGTATGATTACCAATATGTTCTTTGCTCGTTCCTTATGGCCTGTGAACGGTATTTCAGTCACTTCACCTTTCAGAGGAAAGTTGCAAGTGTCAGATGATTCAAAATCAAATGACTTCAAAATCCATCATAATGGAATTTTCCATGCGGGTTTCTCCAATGTGACCAAATGCAGTGCCACACTTGTGTGGTATTCTTTTAGTCTTGCGACATTTAGCATCAGTGTTATGGATGTATCATATTACCATCAATATTCATAGCATACATCCCATCCTGTACGGAAGCATGGCCCTTCATGTTATTCATAACACCGAACATCAAAAGTTCTCTTATGAATAACCTTCTTGCAAAATACCTTATGCAAAGGGCTAGAGTGTATGAAACTCTAAATGAATTATGAAAGAAAATACAGAGGTAATGTATTATTATTAATATTCATAACATACGTCTCATTCATAATGAAAGTATGGCCCTTATGTTATTCATAACATCGAACATAAAAAGTTCTCTTATGAATAACCTTCTTGCAAGATACTTTATGCAATGGGCTAGAGTGTAAAACTCTAAAATGAATTATGAAAGTAAATACATAGGGAATACACCGATGGAAGGCATAGTAACTTTTACTATGTTCCCTGCGTGTATCTGAACCTCATTCCTGGTTAGTCTTTCAGGCCATAGTAGTTCTTACATCGAGCTGCAACAGAATGCAATCGAGCGGGTATCTTTGTGATTAACTCACAATACCCAAGAATTAGTGATTAACATGTTTAACCATAATTCCCAAGAACTATATCTTTGACCAGCCTTCTATACATCAAAAACTTGTATGACATTCATACATGAGCTGGATATTCCAGTCTTCTTTCCTTTTGCCATTATACTTCTAACAGTTTAACTTTCAGTATTTCTCCTACTCTCAGAAGAAGCACCCAACTTAAGATTGGCGATAGCCCCGGACTTCCTAGGCGTGAAAGTTTCACTAACACCCTTCGGACACTTCCTTTCTCTTTAAGTTGTTGTTTTATTCACCTTTCATCATATAACAGGCGTTCTCCTGGATCCCTCTCTTATCAGTCAAATGCCTAGTAAACACTTTTACTAATAGTTTGCAAACAAAAAATGCTTTGGATATCTCATATCTTTTAGCCTTTGTCTGTCTCTGAAAATGATTTTCAGATTCCATGAATATCACATAACTATCCAAACTTTCGAAGTTCGGGTCTCATGGAAGCAAACGTATTGCACTTGACTGAAACAGAAATCTAGCTTTTGGATCGAAGGACGAGAGTCATATCATCCATAGCATTAGCGGGAGAATACCGAAAGTATGCGATAGGACAAAGTCCTTCTCGACACTCTTGAGGACAATCCTCACATTACGTTACCAACCGTAAAGTTTTAACCAGATATTTAACAGCTATTCAATTTTAATAGGGAAGGTGGAAACGCGAGCCATTATTCTACAACTATTATGCAAATCACACTTAGACAGTGTTCAAAATTAATTGCACTGAGAATTAAAAGAAGTTAATTCAACAGTGTGCTCCCACTCAAACCAATATCTCTCATAATTGATTGTGAGTGATACAAGATCCACATTTCAATTCAACGCCATTGATGTGGACATCACTGATGACGAGAATTTCAATTGGTGGGCAAACATGCCGATCACATCTCTATGTGACTCTTGTTCATCTTTCGATGGGCGTGTTCCGAGCTCAGGACGATCAAGCCAGAACGTCAAGACAACCAAGTGATCTCGCTGCGAGGTCTGACCTCACCCGCCTCACACTTCCCTAATCGTTCGTACCCATGTGGACATGGCGCACCCCGAAAAGTTAGGTGCCGTGACGGTGCTACACTTGGGAGAACACTAACTACTTGATATTTTTGTGAGAGATCACCCTAATAAAAGCGACTACCGCGCAATCAAGAAGGGTGCATCATAAGGGATAAACATCTCAGGCAATTCATAATAGCATGATATGGTATAGCCCTTTCTGACGGAGAACTCTTGTATTTCTTCGTCTCCGGCATTCGCGTCGGTGTTCACCTTCGCGAAGATTGCCACCACCTTGTCGATGCACCAGATAATATTGCTATCTCTATAGCTAATAAAATAAGTGCATTACTTAAGGTTGACACGCAGGTCATTAAAGTGACAATCATATGGCTCCAACCATCATGCCGAATCATGACACGCAGGTCATGTTAATTTACATCATATAGTCATCTCATACATAATCGAATTAATATGAGCACTGCTATACCACATCATATGCACATGCAAACCATCCTGCAAAACCAAGTTAGACGCCTCAAGTTGGTTTATGCAAATTTCATTTTACGTGGCTTCTAAGGTTTCGAACAAACCGAAGCTACCTACGTATTATCATCAAGTATGATAATTCAAGTCGCTAGATTAACATCGCGGGGTGTATGAAACACGAGATAATTAAATCTCGAGCCCCATACTAAACTTCGTCATACGCATGACCCCGTGCAGATCATATCTGCAATGCCCTTTCATCTGCGAATTTCATCTTTCTTTTGACTATGGCGGAACCCAAAGAACTGAAGCACTTCGTTGATCAATCAGGATCGCGGATTGCCAGAACTTTGTGAAATTCCACCATACTGTCTCGAGATTGAGCAAACGCAAATTCTAGGGAAGCAACAAGAACATCGGGTAACAGACTTCATCTGTCACCCGCACAAATAATTTTCAGCAATAGAACTCATCTACTACCTAATTATATTGTGCAACACCCATACATCTCATGTATTCTAGATCGTAACCTGCATCTTCGCATAGCACGGCTCTGATACCACTGTTGAGTAACGCAGCAGAAAACAAAAAATTTCCGACCTACGTACCAGCCCAGGATCACTATGGAGACTAAATACAAGGTTTGATCTTTTTCGTTACCGACTCGTAGCGCAGCGGAAGTAGAGTCGATGACGAACGGCGGTGCAGATCCCCGCAGCTAGGATTTACAACCTCCCAACCGCGAGGATGTACTCCCACGTCAGCTCACCGGACGGATCTCCGGGCAGCCCTTCGGGAGGCATCGGGACAGTCCCTCGGATAGTCCCACCGGACGGATCCTCGGACAGCCCTTCGGGAGGCCTCTGGACAGTCCTTCGGATAGTCCCACCGGACGGATCCTCGGACAGCCCTCCGGGAGGCCTCACGGACAGCCCTTCGGGCGGGTCACTCGGACAGCCCTTCGGGAGGACACCCGAAACTCAAACTGTAACTCGGACAGCCCTTCGGGAGGCACTCTCGAACTAAGACCGAAACTACGATCTCTCTACAGAGTTGCACACATACGGTGTCATCTATCCGGCAGGGCTTCGCCGTCCAGAACTAGTTCCCACCGGAACCCAGACAGCCTTTCGGCTCTACGAAACTATTTCGCCGGGAGGGAGAGAGAAGCCAGAAATGTCATGGCATGTGTATGTGAGAGCAAGGATGAAGCATATGGGGCTGCCTCCTCCCCTCTATTTATAGGAAAAACAAGGGGTAGGATGGGCATATCCAAAATGCCATGTCATCCCAAAATATCTTGGGAAGATATTTGTGGAAAGCCAACTTCCAACCATATCCATAAATCTGATTTCACTATTCACGACGACATTTTTCAGCGTCCGGTCGAACTGAAAATATTTATGTGGGCTTAGAACAATTCCAGTACCCACTAAAATAAGTTTCAATGCGATCCGGAACAATTCCGGTTTAGTGATTTTCATCTGCGAAAAGCATCTGAAGCGGTTCCGGCAGCTCCGGAACATTTCCGGTTTTCATCCCGGAAAATTCCAGAAAGTTTCCAGAACGATTCTGGCACCCTCCAAGAATTATCAGGCATGTGCCGAAACCAATCTGACTTTATGGTATCCTCTGAAACAACTTTTCAGTTTTACCGGAACTATTCCGATATCCTCTCCGGAACGTTTCCGTTTCGTCCGAAACTTTTTCGGTGAATTTCTCTCAGACTCCCCGTCTAGTATTCAGCAGATAGATGACCCTTAAGCGTGTGACCCTATAGGTTCGGTGAAGTATAGACATGACCCGGAACACTTTCCGATCAATGATCAACATCGGAGCCGTGGACACCCATATTGACCCCTATACCCACACGAATGAATATTCGAGTGAACCTCCAGTTGCCGTGTGCTATTCCTGTTGCTTCGCGATATGTTACAAATACCCGAGGTGAGACATGTTGGCATCCTCGTGGATCAACACTTGTCCACAATGCCAGTTACCTCGTTGCCGGTATTGTTCTCTTTTCTCGTTCCCGTGTTCCGGCATCCCTGTGATCAAATCACCTTGTGTCTGGCCAGACGATGATGGATACCGTAACACCGAGAGGGCCCAGAGATATCTCTCCATCGTCGGAGGAGCAAATCCCAATCTTGAGCTATCAAGTTACTTGACATACTTTTCCATGAACCCGTAAGCCGCCGTAATAGCCACCCATTTACGGATGACGTTTAACAAACCCCAAAGTTCATGAAGCAAGCATGAAGAAACTCGATACTCTCATGGTCTAAGGAATTATGCAAACATTAACTTCCTGTGTTATTAACCATTAACTTATGACGAATGTATCTCATAGCATAACATCAATTTGGGTCGATTCAACACAAGTGTTCTACCAACAATTGTGCCCTCAAAATTGCCGGCATAGCCATGCCCATGATCAGGAAAACAGGATCATCATGCAATACTTGAGCCAGTCATAGAGGCTTGACTAGGAATACATTTTACCGTTTATTATCCCACACGTGCATATGAGTCTTCCTCCGAGCCTCGTGGTTATTGTAGACTCGAGAACCATAGCAGTTATAGCATGGAACATAAACCTAATTATGAACAGGGAGATAATCAATAACATTTATTATTGCCTCTAGGGCATATCTCCTACAGATAGAAGTCCAGTCTTTTCCGTACCCCTACTGGTACCTCGAAGAAGGACAAGAGAAACATTGGCATACTCGTGAGCACCGAATTGATGAGAATTAGTCGGCCTCCATATGACATAAGTTTGCCCTTCCAGCAACTTAGTTTCTTTTCAAATCGATCTTCAATGCACTTCCATTCTTAGTTAGAGAGCTTGCGATGGTGAATCGGTATGCCCAAATATGTAAAAGGCAACGAACCCAACCCACATCCAAACAGTTGTTTGTAAGCTTCTTGTTCGTCTTTAGCTCTCCCAAAGCAGAACAATTCACTTTTATGGAAGTTAATCTTTAACCCCGACAACTGCTCGAATAAGCATAACACAAGCTTCATATTTCTTGCTTTCGCCAGATCATGCTCCATGAAGATGATAGTATCATCGGCGTACTGTAGAATGGACACTCCACCATCCACTAGATGCGGGACGAGACCACCTACTTGGCCATTTTTTTAACTCGTCCTATCAGAATTGTCAACATGTCCACCACTATGTTGAACAAGATAGGTGACATCGGGTCTCCCTGTCTTAGACCCTTGTGTGTCTGGAAATAATGACCTATGTCATCATTCACTTTTATTCCGACACTGCCTTTTTGCGTGAAAGAATCTACCTGCTTTCTCCAGGACTGATCAAATCCTTTCATTCGCAAGGCCTGCTGAAGAAATGGCCACTTAACCTTATCGTACGCTTTCTCAAAATCCACCTTAAAAACCACCCCATCTAGTTTTTTCGTGTGGATTTCATGGAGCGTTTCATGTAGGACCACAACCCCTTCAAGGATGTTTCTGTCCGGCATGAAGGCTGATTGAGATGGCTGCACCACACTGTGTGCAATCTGCGTCAGCCTGTTAGTCCCCACCTTGGTGAAGATTTTAAAGCTGACGTTAAGAAGACATATCGGTCGGAACTGCTCAATCCGCACCGCCTCTGTCCTCTTAGGGAGCAAAGTTATCGTTCCGAAATTTAAGTGAAATAGCTGCAAATGCCCAGAAAACAAATCATGGAACATTGGAAGCAAATCACCCTTAATAATATGCCAGCACCTTTTATAAAACTCAGCTGGAAAGCCATCCGGCCCAGGAGCTTTATTATTCTTCATCTGTGAAATCGCCTCAAACACCTCTTTCTCCGAAAACGGGGCGGACAAGATCTCATTCTCATCCGTCGCAAGTTGAGGGATATCCTCAACCCTTGACTCGTCTAAGGACACAAAACTATCCTTAGGAGCCCCAAACAGCTGCTTGTAATAATTGGTGATGTATAATTTTAGGTTCTCCTGCCCCAAAATCGTCCCTTCATCTTGCTCAAGCTGAAAAAATTTCTTCTTTCGATGCTTGCCATTCACAATCATATGAAAGAATTGCGTGTTATCGTCCCCTTGGACGACTTTTCGCACTTTAGCTCTGAGCGCCCACTTCAATTCTTCCTCTCGAAGCAATTCTTTCAGTCTCAGTTCCGCCTCCACTTTAGTCTCCAGCTCTCTGGTATCTAAAATGGAGGACTCGGCTTTTAAATCTAAGGCATTTATAAGGTTAAGGAGCCGTTCCTTTTCGACCTTATAAACACCACTCAAATGTTTGGCCCAACCGCGTAGGAACTATCTTAAGTGTCTAATCTTATTCTGCCATCTTTCTACGTTCGATCTCCCTCCTGAATCCTTTGCCCACTCCCGTGCTATCAGATCCAAGAAACCTTCTCTCTCAAACCATGCTAATTCAAAAGAGAAGATATTTTTATTTCCCACATGAGTTGCCTCCCCAGAGTCAACAAGCAGTGGGGTATGATCAGAGATCGCTCGCGACAACGCTTGGACCGTCACCAGAGGAAACTTCTGCTCCCATTCCACACTGGTGAGAACACGATCCAACTTCTCATAAGTTGGATTTGGCAATGTGTTGGCCCAAGTAAATTTTCTACCAGAAAGCTCGATCTCCCTGAGATCCAGGCTTTCAATAATTGTGTTAAACATAAACGACCATCTGCCGTCAAAGTTATCATTGTTCTTTTCGTCCCGCCTTCTTATAATGTTAAAATCACCCCCAACCAGTATTGGGAGCCGTTCATCTCCGCAAATGCGAACTAGGTCAGCCAGAAAATCTGGCTTTAGCTCAGGCTGCGCAGCTCCATACACTGCCACCAGTGCCCATTGGAAACCATCAACCTTCGATCTGACCCGAAACTTAACCGCAAATTCTCCCATAACAACGTTCCGAACCTCCAACGTTTCGCACTTCACCCCAAGTAAAATCCCACCGGATCTTCCTCTTGGGGGTAAGCAATGCCAATCAAAATCAACTCCTCCCGATAAGGTGCCAAGAAACTGAGAGGTAAAATTATCTCTACCAGTTTCAGAGAGGGCAATAAAATCTAGCTTGTGTTCTCGGCCTTGATTGAGTAATATATACAGGTGGGGATCCTTTACCCCCCGTGATTCCTCAAAAAAAAAAAAAAATCTGCACCGTGGCATCATTCTCCCTCCTCGAGTTCATATCATGCATGCACACGTACCAGCTGCAGCGCCTTTATCATCACCAGCAGCCATGACTTTGCCACCTATATCAACTAAGGGAAGTTTATATGATTTATAAGACGGAGTCAGATTAAATAGTTGATGGCCTGAAGAGCGAATAATCTGAAGAAAACAAATACTAAAGGAATTTGTTTCATGAAGAAGAATACAACAAAACGATGCTAGTTATATAGATTCAGATTCTGCATTTGGCAACACCAAGTAAAAGCGCCAGCGATGTGTAATATTCCCTGGGTGCCACCAGACCAAGGATGGGTGAATTTGAACACAGATGGTTCCTTCGATCCAACTGATTACTCAGCAGTGACCGGAAATGTGTTACCAGACGATGCAGGGGCCATAATCTTCACCTCTTGCCATCGGCTTTTATCATGTCACGGTGCACTGGAGGCGGAGCTTTCTGCTTTAATGGAAAGTTTGGCACTGGCTAGAAAATGGAGTAATCATCCCATTCTTGTTGAATCAGACTGTTTGGAGGCAATCGACTTGATAAAGAACAGGGACAGAGATAGATCAAGATTTGCTTTCTTAATTCATGAATTCAGACACCACATGGAAGGACAGAACACTTGTATTACTCATGTGCGTCGATGTCAAAACTCTGTAAGCTATGTACTGGCAAACTATGGTAGAACTCAAAAGCGCACTGTTGTCTGGTTAGGGTCTGGACTCTGGACCTGGATACCTGATGAGGTAGTCAAAATAAATGTCAAACTGAATGTGATACAGAGTGACCAGAGTGACCAGCATACAGGCTGGCAGTACTGCGGTAGGCAGTAGTGGTAGCAGGCCGGCCATCCATTTTATTGTGAACCACTGCAGGCTGCTGCAGCAGCAAGTAGCTAGAGTACGAGGCGTGCGTGAGGATTCCGCACGCTCGACGGCGTCGATCGTGTGATCAACGCCCACGCACGAGCGTGCTACTTAGCTTCCTCCATGCACTTGGGCCCGGGGTCGCCGGTGTACTGGTTTAGGCAAACGCGGCGGGGTGGGTACACGGGCCTGCAGACCATGCAGGTTGCAGCACAGTTGTCGACCACGTCCATGTAGGTGCACGTCGGCGGGATCGACCTGGTGCAGGAGGCCACGTCGCAGCACTTCCAGGGCCTGGGTGCCGCCATTACTACCTGGTCTGCAAGTCCTCAACCAGGCAAGCTGTGATCAGTTTCTTTCTTCATGCACTACACTAGCAGCTAACAAACTGAACTAGAGAAAGAAAGGAGTTCGTGCGCGCCGTACCTTTGCCTTGGCTCGGCAGGAGAATGGTGCCCACGTCGTCGGCGGTAACGGAGGGGTGGCCGACGACGAGGAGGGAGGCCTCCAGTGAAAGCATCAGCAGGATGCTAGCAGTAATGCATCTCTTCATCTTCATTGCTGGTTAGTTTGCTTCGTCCCTCCGGCCGGCTTTGGAATCTCACTTCTGCGTTTGGCCGGTATATGTAGCCTCGTGACACCAGTACATCAACATTAATGTCTAGCAGATCGGGCAGATCTGGATCTCTTTTTCTTTGTCAATATGTAACCTGCAATACAGAAAGGTCAACTTCTACGCAAAGCACATGGGCAAGAATTCCAGGGTAACAAGTAACAGCACTTAGTGTTGATATTTGCAGTCTCAGATTGATATTTGCACTTAGTATTAACAAGTAACAACATACCTGCCACTTAGCATTTCAAAAGTCTGAAATCTCAGATTGATATCTTCTAACGAGCAGATCTAGATCTGGACACCGACATAGTAGTGCCGTATACTCCAGTATATGACAAGTTCGTGAGTGTACGGACCTATCAGACCCTACTACTAATTTGACAAGCACGGAAGAAACCACACTCAAATTGGGACAGGAAATTCGGAATTCGGCCCTGCTCAGATGAGCATCGCATATATGGTGCATGTATAAGAGTATATAGGGTTTTGACAATTAAGTGAAGTAGCTAGCTTAAGTGACTAACTACGGCAGCGCCTTATCGGTAACAGTGTAAGTAAACGATCTAGGCCATCCGAGCAGCGGTGAAGGTGAAGGTGGAGAAGCGAAGACAGCCGTCAGATTCGACACTTCAGGCATCTTCAGTCCTCAGTTAGACAGTGCTGACAGGACCAGTCTCTTTGAGGCTTTGAGCTGTGTGGTTGTGCGTGGAACCAACGTGGATAAGGTACCATATCATATCTCAATCTTTCTTTTTGGCCGCAAGAAAAAAAAAACATCAGCATAGCAAAACAATGTCTCGTATTCGCTGCCTGTTTCATTTCAGCATAGACACCCGTCCTGTTTAGTCCCAAAAATAAGAAAATAAACCTATCGTCAGCCCATCATAAAAATAAGGGTTGAGCCCCATCGCCTGATACAAAACAAATTAGAGAAAAGTGTCAGCCCGGCTTTATATTTAGAGCTCAAAGTTCAGTTAGGCAAGCAGCAAAAGTAAAATGTAAATCCGAGGCCAGGTAGAGGCAAGCTCCCCAACACATGACTCCCCAAAAACATAAACTCCCAGTGCAGAAAATGTAGGAGAAGCAGCGTCTTCAGTTCAACTCCTCCCAGGACAGGACTACTCGCTGAATCTTGGCACAAGAATAATTTTACCAACAGGTATTCTAAAAAATGTAAGGAACATCAATTCCTCGTATCTGAATTGGCAGAACAATCATCTAACAGCTGAATCTTGGCACAAGAATAATTTATCATACCGGTCAATATTAATTTGCTCAGGTGCCATCATCAGCCTTCTATCTATTGTAACTTGGCTACAAATTTCTCATAATGGAAACATATAAATATAGCTCATATTGAAATCTGCACGTCCATATGCAACAGGAAAACAGCTCACCACAAACCACTGGTGTAGTTACACACTCATTCTCCTTCAGCAAGGTTGGTTCTTAATCGGTCTTACAATAATAGTAACTCCTGTCATTGTTAATAGCCAGAAAAAAGAACTGCATTTTGATATTGCTCCACAGATATCAGATTCCTGATGTTTCTCCAAACAGGACTCTCCTAAAGTCCAGGCTTCAAAATAGGGAGGCAGGGGCCTGCTTCAAAATAGGGAGGCAGGGGCCATTAAGTAAGTTGCGAAGGTCAATCCGTATTCCAGCACTCACTAACAGCTGCCTGATTGTTGCATACAATTCAGCAACCCACTGCATTCTTCTACCAACATTTTTTTTCTTCTATTTGAGATCAAGAGCAGGGTCCGAAATCCAGCAAGCTAGCGTTGGACCTACAGTTTTACCAGCAAAGGTGTGGTATTTTGTGCTACTTATGCTCTTTTAAATCCCTTTTTGCTCCTGTATGTAGTTTGAAGTTGAAAACTCTAGAGAGTTTCGACGAAATTGTAAAAAAGAATTTGGTCAGATTTGGAATAGTAAGCAGCCCTGCTTCAGGGTGCACGGTGCAGATACAACAAAATTGAGTGACTTTGACTGTACTGTGTGGTTTCAGCCAGGCAACTAGTCGAGTGGTTGGTGACTCCCATCACAGCCTGGCCACAAAATTGTATGAACCGGACTAGATTGAATTCCCTGAAGGACCGTAGACTCCGCGAGTCTAGTATTCTGGCCAAACATCTCTGGTAGTATGGCTCTGGTACATAGCTAAATACTACTCTGAAATAAAGCTTAGCCTGTAGCACTCTCTAGTGTGTATGCATTGCTTCCCCAGCGAGACAACTCGTTCATCCAGCATGTGTAGCACAACCAATCTCTTGCTCACTCTCGTCAGCATAAGCATCTTTTCATTCTTCACAAGTGGTGCACTACAACCCCAGCATCAGCTTGCTCATGGCGGTGGCTGCATCCCGGCCGAGAGGGCCGCCTTGCTCTCCTTCAAAAAGGGCACTACAAGCGACAACGCCAACCTCCTCGCCACATGGCGCGGGCAAGATTGCTGCCGGTGGAGAGGCATCAGTTGCAGCAATCGGACTGGCCATGTCATCAAGCTTCATCTTCGCAATCCGAATGTGGAGCGCGACATCTATGACAACTATGATGCATGTCATGATGCCAATGCTTTGTTCGGCGAGATAAGTCCCTCTCTGCTTTCCTTGAAGCATTTAGAGCACATGGACCTCAGCATGAACTGTTTACAAGGGACAAATAGCCAAATTCCTCATTTATTGGGCTCCATGGGGAACTTGAGATACCTTAACCTCTCTGGCATACCATTTACCGGTAGAGTGCCTTCACAGCTTGGTAATCTGTCTAAGTTGCAGTATCTTGACCTTGGCCAACCTGGTTATTATTCTGATATGTACTCAACGGATATCACCTGGTTAACAAAGCTACCTTTCCTGAAGTTCCTTAGCATGAGTGGAGTAAATCTCTCAGGGATAGCTGACTGGCCTCATACACTGAATATGATTCCACCTATGAGGGTTATTGATCTTTCTTACTGTTCACTTGATAGTGCAAATCAATCACTTCCGCACCTTAATCTCACAAAACTTGAGAAGCTTGACCTGTCCTATAATGATTTTGAGCACTCACTCACATCTGCTTGGTTTTGGAAAGTGACAAGCCTCAAGTACCTCGATCTTGAGCGTAACGAACTATTCAGCCAGTTCCCTGGCACACTAGGAAACATGACGTACCTTCAAGTCCTTGATATTTCATATAATTTTATCACGGACATGATGATGACAAGAAACCTAGAGAACCTTTGCAGTTTGGAAATCCTTGACCTCTCTGGTAATTATATAAATGGAGACATAGCAGCAGTGTTGATGGAGAGTTTGCCGCAATGCACATGGAAAAAATTGCAGGAGCTGGATTTAAGTCGGAATAATTTCAATGGAACTCTACCAAACTTTATCAGTGACTTCACCAGGTTGAGGATACTTGGCCTCTCCCTAAACAGCCTTGTTGGACCTATACCACCACAGCTTGGGAATTTGACATGTCTAACCTCCCTTGACCTCTCCCAGAATCACCTCACTGGAAGTATACCAACTGAACTTGGTGCCCTTACTACTTTGACATCTTTGTACATAAGCAGTAACGACCTCACCGGGAGTATACCAGCTGAGCTTGGAAATTTGAGAAATTTAAAAAATCTTGACCTCTCAAGAAACTATATTGCCGGACCAATACCACCACAGCTTGGGAATTTGACATGTCTAACCTCCCTTAGTCTCACCGACAATCACCTCAGCGGAAGTATACCGGCCGAGCTTGGGAAATTGATGTATTTGACTGTACTTCACCTCGGGAATAACAAGATCACTGTTCCTATACCACCAGAGCTATTGCATTCAATTAGCCTAACTGACCTAGACCTCTCCAGCAATCATCTCAACGGAAGTGTGCCCACTGGAATAAGTTCTCTTATTAATCTGATTTCTCTAGACTTAAGCTACAATAGCTTTACTGGTGTGATCACGGAAGAGCACTTAGCAAATCTAACAAGTTTAAAGCAAATAGACTTGTCTTCCAACAATTTGAAGATTGTATTGAATTCAGATTGGCGCCCTCCGTTTACGCTGAAGTCTGCACGGTTTGCATCTTGCCAGATCGGTCCTCTGTTTCCACCTTGGCTTCAGCATCTGGAAATCACTCAACTTGACATTTCAAGCAACGGTCTAAAGGGTGGGTTTCCTGATTGGTTCTGGTCCACATTTTCACATGCCAAATATCTGAACATCTCTAACAACCAAATAAGTGGCAGTTTGCCAGCACATCTGAATGACATGGCTTTTAAACAACTCTGTCTCAGTTCGAATCTGCTTACTGGACCAATACCTACGTTGCCAACAAATATCACCATGTTAGACATCTCCAACAATACCTTTTCAGCAACAATACCATCAAACCTTGAAGCCTCACGACTTGTAGTATTGTCTATGCATTCAAATCAAATTGGTGGCTATATTCCAGAATCTATTTGCAAAATGGAACAGTTGATGTATCTGGATTTGTCGAACAATATTTTGGAGGGTGAAATTCCTCAATGTTCTGACATCAACGAAATACAAGTTCTTATACTCAGCAACAACAGTTTATCAGGAACAATCCCTGCATTTTTGCAGAACAACACAGGTCTGAAGTTCTTGGATCTATCATGGAATAAGTTCTCTGGAAGATTACCTACATGGATAGGAGAGTTGGAGATCTTACGTTTTCTACTATTGAGCCACAATGCACTTTCTGGTACTATTCCAGTCGAAATAACAAATCTTGGATATCTTCAATTTTTGGATCTATCAGGCAACAACTTCTCTGGTGCAATACCTTGGCATTTGTCAAACCTAACATTTATGACAAAATTACAAGAGGACATAATGGATATGTTTGATGGAATTGTTGAATTCGACTCACCCACAGATTTGAAGGGTTTCACAACAGGGCCTGGTTACCTGCGACAAATATTATCAGTAATTACCAAAGGACAGCAACTTATATATGGTAGGACAATTGCATATTTTCTGAGCATTGATTTATCATGCAATTCCTTGACTGGTGAAATTCCTACAGACATCACTTTGCTTGCTGAACTAATGAATTTGAATTTATCATCGAACCAAATGAGTGGAAAAATTCCAAACATGATTGGCGCCATGCATTCATTAGAATCTCTTGACCTCTCAAAGAATAAGCTTTCTGGTGAAATCCCATCAAGCTTGTCAAGTCTGACATCTCTGAGCTACCTGAACCTATCCTACAACAGTTTGTCTGGAAGGATACCCTCTGGCCGCCAACTTGACACCCTCAATTCGGACAACCCGTCACTTATGTACATCGGCAACAGTGGACTTTGTGGGCCGCCTATCCACAAGAATTGTTCAGGAAATGATCCTTCCATCCATGGCGATCTCGGAAACAACAAGCAAGAATTTGAGCCACTGACCTTTTATTTTGGTCTTGTGCTGGGACTTGTGGTGGGGCTCTGGATGGTGTTTTGTGCACTGATGTTCAAGAAGACATGGAGGATTGCTTATTTCCAGCTCTTCGACGAGGTGTACGATCGTGTCTATGTATTTGTGGTTGTGAAGTGGGCAAGCTTCGCGAAAAACAAAGATGCAGAATAAGCATTTCTTCCGAAGGGGTCAGTGTTTGTGTTGCGACCCATTCAATGAGAGCTCTGGACTACTAACCAGGGTGAGGAAGATGGTCAGCATCATATGCTATATCGTGTGCCTTGTTTGTACCTCTAAATAAAATGAAGATGTTTAGTTCTTCGAATACATTTGTGGTTTTACTGTTGTCAAACTATTGTGGTAAATATAAGAGTTTAATATTGTTTAGTTATTCCGATACATGTAAGTCTTTACTATTCTTCTGGGATGTAATAATCATTAGGATCATTCCCTGGATAATTTCAACATTTCTCTGCGGTTACAGTGAGTTAGATTTTCTTTGCTGCGCAATGGGTTCGTCGTCTGGACTAAATCAATGGAAGAAATTCCTGCAAAACTTCAGGTTATATAATCTTGTACTCTGTGATGTGCCCCCTTACTCTCTGAAGGGTACAAGTACAGTGCCGCATGATGATTTGTAGAACCACGTTTGGTCTTTAGTTAGATTTGCTTATTTCATAGGTTCAAGATTTCATCTGTAGCTTTAAATGCATAGTATTCGGTTTCCTTGTGTCCTTCACTGTGCAATCCTAAAATGTCAGTATCAATCAGCAGCAAGTGAATTTAACAAGATTTAGACTTCAGCAAGTGTACTTGGTTACTTCGAATGATGGAGAAACAGAGAAAGAAATGAGCTAACCAGCAATTTCAAGGTGACGCAGCGGATCCCCGCAGTCATGCGGCACTTGCCGGCCATGGTGCGGCCGGGCGCCCTGCCCGGGTCGGGGGCCTCGCCGGATCCCGCGGGGAGCTCGGGGAAGCTGACAGGGGCGCCGAATCCTAACTCCCTCGCGCCGCGTCTGCCATCGGGTAGCGCCTCGCCGCCCTCCTCGCCGGCTAGCTCCTCGGGGGCCTCGGCGGCGCGGGCGACTGCCTTGACGGCACCTTGGGGCCTCCGGCTCGCCGCGACAGCCCTGGCCTTTGTCCTTTTTTTTAGGCAAGCCCTCACCTTTGTCGAGGGTGTTTCCTAAACTGCGCCCGTTCCTTCGTTATTTTCCAAACGGCGCACACCCCCTCGTCACGTTGGGCAGGCCCATTTTTCACTTTTTTTTTTCTGTTTTCTAAACTGCAAAAAATGCGCGCGAGCTGGGATTCGAGGGAACTCCTATGCGCCGCTCGTTGCGGCGAATTGCCGAGCGGACGCACAGGCGCGACTCCAGCTGGGCCGGCCCATTAGCGTAACACAGTGAAAAATCCCAAAAAAGAGTGCTCGAGGGAGGGATCGAACAAGGGACCTCCTGTTGCTTACACGAGGCCTAGCCAACGGGATAAATAAGCTTTCCTGGTTTACTATGCCACGCGAAGCTAAACGTAATGTAGATCCGAACATTTTGTCAAATTCCAAACGCGAACATTATTTTGAAAAAAAAGTGTTTTTTTTAAAAAGCGAACACTTTTCAAATTTGAGAAGAAAAATAAAAAGCGCGAACATTTTTTGAATATGTGAACAAATTTTTGATAAACTGAACACTTTTTTGAATATCACGAACATTTTTGAATATGTAAACAAATTTTTGTTAAAGGGAACATTTTTTGAAACTCTGAACAAAAATTTGGAAACTCGAATATTTTTGGAATCCGTGAACAATTTTTGAAATAAGAACATTTTTTCAAACTCAGAACAAAATTTGAAAATAAAAACATTTTTAAACTTTCGAACATTTTTTGAAAAACATGAACAGTTTTTATGAAATCACGAACATTTTTTAAAACTGTGAAATATTCTTAAAAAACGAAAAAGGGAAGGAGAAAATAATCAGAAAAAATGAAAAAAGAAGATGAACATTTTTAAAATTCAAAACAAATTTTGGATACGTGAACATTTTATAAAAATTAGAAAAAATACTCAAACTCCTGAACAAAATTGGAAAATGTAAACATTTTAAAAAATTTACGAACATTTTTTGAAACTCCCAAACAAAATTAGAAACAGACACATTTTTTAAAATTACGAACAAATTTTGAAATGGAAACATTTTTTGAAACTGCCGAACAAAATCGGAAAACACGAACATTTTTCTTAAAATTGCGAATGAATTTTGAAACAGGAACATTTTTTCAAACTCCTGATTTTTTTTTAAAACGCGAACATTTTTTTTAAATTATGAACAATATTTGAAAGGTGAACATTTTCTCTAAATATGCTAACATTTTTATAAAAAATGGAGAATTGTTTTTTGAATTTGTGAACAAAAGATAATAACAGGAACATTTTTTGAACTTGTGAACATTTTCTGAATTTTTGAACAAAATTTGAAATTCTCAAGAACAAGAAAGAGAAGAAAAAGAAATTACAAAGAAATGGAAAAAATGAAGTAAAGAAACAGAAATACCAAAAAAGAAAAGGTTTTTTTAAAACGCGAACATTTTTTGAAACTACGGAAGAAATTTGAAAACGTGAACAATTTTTGGAAACAGAAACATTTTTTGAAAAATGAGAGTTTTTTGAAACTCCCAAATTTTTGTGAATGCAAACTTTTTTATAAATATGTGAAGAATTTTCAAGAAACACGAATATTTTTTGAAATAAAAACAAAAAGGAAAAAAGGAAAGAAAAAGAAACAGAAAAAGGAGAAAAAAGAAAAAAAAGAAACAGGAAAAAAAAGAAATTGAAACAGCAAAGAAACCGGTTCAGGAACCTCCTAGAAAGTTCCAAAAACCGGAAAAAACCGGTTCAGGAACCTCCTGGAAGGTTCCCAAAACTGGGATGGCAGAAGCGGTGGGCGGGCCGGCCCAGATCATCCCTCGCTCGCGAACCTCTGTGCGAAATCTCAACAACTTGATGCAACGTGCGTCACATAGGATTTTCCGGGATTCGAACCCGCGACGCGGGAGTTCAGTGATCAACGCTATAACTACCCGACCACCTCACACGGTGTGATTACATAGATTTTTTTTCGTCATTTCTTCTTTCTTCATTTTCTTTTCTTTTCTTTTTTCTTTTTTCTTTTTCTCTGTCCTTTTTTTCTTTCTTTTATCAAATTCACAAACTTTTCCTACAAATAGATGAACTTTTTCCAAAATCCATGAACTTTTCTTCAAACTCGTGAACTTTCTTTCAAATCAATGAACTTTTTCCAAATTTGAGAACTTTTTTTCAATATAGATGAACTTTTTTCTAAATTTGATAAACTTTCTTTAAAATTTGATGAATTTTTTTAAAATTTGTGAATTTTTTTCCAAAATCGATGAACTTTTTTCAAATTTGTGAACTTTATTTTCAAAAATTCTAAACTTTTTTTTTAAATCAATGAACTTTTTTTCAAAATTGATGAACTTTTTTCAAATTCCATAAACTTTTCTTCAAAATCGATGAACTTTTTCAAATTCATGAACTTTTTTTCAAAATCCATGAACATTTTTTAATTCACTTTTTTTTTAATTTTTCCAAAAAAAGGATTTTTTTTAATTGTTTTCATACTTTTTCAAAAGTCATGAGTTGACCGGTCAACTGGTCAAACATTGACCGGTCAACCGTTGACCGACGAAACAAAAACGAAAAAAGGAAAACTGCTACGTAGCGAGCAGCCGAGCGAGGATCAAACTCTGCTGGCCCACGGCCTGCTTGGTGGCGCGCGTGAGCGCCGGCTCACGTTCCTGGCGCTGAAGCCGCCCTATAGGAGCAGCCTTTGTCGAGTGCCGCCCACGATCCGGTTGTCCGCCCGGGCCCACCACCAAACAGGGAGGAGGGCTGCGGGCCGGCCCACTAACAATGGTTCCTTTCTATGCTTTTCGCTCTTTGCATTTTATTCCAGATATTCTGAATAAATATATAGCGAGACCTAGGGAACACTCGCGTCAAGCAGAGCGCGAGATGGGCCGGCCTGGCTCGCGTGAGGCCACAACCTCATTTTATAGAGAAAATGTTTCTCGTGTATATGAAAATGTATACAAAAAATATACAATATGCGTGAAAAAAGTTGATCATATATTTAAAAAAAGTTAATTCAAGCATTTGAAAAAATGTTAAACAAGTACTTGAATTTTTTTAATAAAGAATACGAAAAATATTAAATGTGTATAGAAAAAATGTTGACCATGTAATAAAAAAATGTTAAACTTGTATTTGAAAAATGTTAATCAAGCATTTGAAAAAAAATGTTAAATGTGTATAGAAAAAAATGTTGACCATGTATTAAAAAAATGTTAGTCTGATATTTGAAAAATAGTAATCAATCATTTAAAAAAAGTAAAATGTGTATAGAAAAAATGTTGACCATGTAATTGAAAAATGTAAATCAAGCATTTGAAAAAAAAAGTGTATAGAAAAAAATTGAGCATGCATTAAAAAATGTTAATCAAGCATTTGAAAAATGTTAAATGCGTATAAAAAAATATTGACCATGTATTCAATAAATGTTAATCTTGTATTTCAAAAATATTAAACGCATATTAGAAAAATGTATTAAATATATATCAAACATGTGTATAGAAAAACAGTGAAAACCCGAAAGAAAATAAAAGAAAACCGATGAAAAACGAGAAAAGAAACAAACAAAACCGAAAAAGGGGAAAACCGAGAAAGGAACAAAGAAAACCAAATAAAAATTAAGAAAAAGAATTGAAAAAAAATTAAAAATAGAGAAAGAAAGTAAGAAAAACAGGTGAAAAAAAAAGAAAAAAAAAGAAGGGAAAACCTGTGGAAAACCATCACTTTTCCTTCAAGTCAGTCGCACCCTACTAATTTAACACGAACCCGACTGTGACTCAGTGGCTAGCTGGGCTACGCAGCAACCAGGAGATCCTGGGATCGATCCCCGCGCACTCCCTTTTTTGGGGGGGCACGCACTCCCTTTTTCTACCTTGTTATTTTTAAGTATGCCATAATCAGCGAGATATAGCTCTCATGCATTCGTACACGCTCGCCTTTTCGCGGGGGAGAGCTCCTCCCCGGCGCCTTAAGGGCTAGGGAGCGTAGCCAGCGCCCACGCGCGGCCATCATGGGCCGGCCCAACAATGGTCAGTACCATTCGTCAGTGAACTCCCGCGAGATGAGCACATTGGTCACACAAGTGTCAAAACGTGGAAAACGGGTCAGTTTGGTTCGTTTTATGAGCAAACGGGTCACTCTCGTCTCTTTAGCCGTTGGCGCTGCCCACGTGGCGTTGTGAGTCAGCGGTGGCTCGGTGTACATTCACAAAAAAGACCCTGGAAAGAATAACATATTCATTACCGACCCCCGATCGACCGCCCCCCCCCCCAACCCCGACCGTACGATATGACGGCGGCTGGGTGCCCGTCGGTGGCAACGTCAAGCCCGTTGGCTGCCTCCGTAGGTTGCGGCGGCGGAGAGGATGGCGAGGTAGCCGCCCCCCCTACAGTAGCCGCGCCGGTAGACGGTGGCGACGAATCTGCAGACGTTGACGACGGCGGTAAGTGTGGTGAAGCCGCCGCCGGCGTGGTTGATGCCGGCGCACGCGCAGGCGCTGAACAGGTTCCTGATGTCTACTACACAACTTGTTCTTGTAGACTCGTGTTGGGCCTCCAAGCGCAGAGTTTTGTAGGATAGTTGCAATTTTCCCTCAAGTGGATAACCTAAGGTTTATCAATCCGTGGGAGGCGTAGGTTGAAGATGGTATCTCTCAAACAACCCTGCAACCAAATACAAGAAATCTCTTGTGTCCCCAACACACCCAATACAATTGTAAATTGTATAGGTGAACTAGTTCGGCCAAGAGATGGTGATAAAAGTGTAGTATGGATAGTAGATATAGGTTTTGTAATCTGAAAATATAAAAACAGCAAGGTAGCAAGTAACAAAAGTGAGCACAAACGGTATTGAAATGCTTAAAAACAAGGCCTAGGGTTCATACTTTCACTAGTGCAATCTCTCAACAATGCTAACATCATTGGATCATATAACAATCCCTCAACGTGCGACAAAGAATCACTCCAAAGTTCCTATTCGCGGAGAACATAAGATAGAAATTGTTGTAGAGTACGAAACCACCTCAAAGTTATCCTTTCCGATCAATCTATTGTGCCATCCCTATAAGTGTCACGAATAGCCCTAGAGTTCGTACTAAAATAACACCATATGAAACACATCAACCAACCCTAATGTCACCTAGATACTCCAATGTCACCACAAGTATCCGTGAGTTGATTATTTGATATGCATCAAACAACTTCAGATTCATAATATTCAATCCAACACAAAGAACTTCAAGGAGCACCCCAAAGTTTCTATCAGAGAAAAGATAATGAAAACGTGCATCAACCCATATGCATAGATTACCCCAATATCACCGCGGGAATCCGCGAGTTGAGTGCCAAAACATATATCAAGTGAATCAATATAATACCCTATTGTCACCACGGGTATTCATATGCAAGACATACATCAAGTGTTCTCAAATCTGAAATATTCAATCCGACAATAACGAAATCTCAAAGGGAAAAGATTCGATTCATCACAACAAGGATGGAGAGGGAAGAAACACCATATGATCCAACTATATTAACAAAGCTCTCGGTACATCAAGATCATGCCAAATCAAGAACACGAGAGAGAGAGATAAAACACATAGCTACTGGTACAAACCCTCAGCCCCGAGGGTGAACTACTCCCTCGTCGTCATGGAGACCGCCGGGATGATGAAGATGGCCTCCGGTGATGATTCCCCCCTCCGGCAGGGTGCCGGAAAAGGGTTGTAGATTAGATCGTGGAGGTACAGAGGCTTGTGGCGGCGTAAAAACTCATCTAGGCTAACTTTCGGGGGTTTCTGAATATATATGATTTTTTGGCGTTGGAATCACGCGAAGAAGGGCCACAGGGGGCCCACGAGGCACGAGGGCGCGCCTGGGGGGTGGCGCGCCCTGGTGGCTCATGGGGCCACTGTGGGTCTTCTGGCCTCCTCCCGAGGCTTCTAGTGTCTCTTATGTTCCAGAAAAAATCGTCAAAAAGTTTCGATGCATTTGGACTTCATTTGATATAGATTTTCTGGAAAACCAAAAACAAGCAGAAAACAACAACTGGCACTGGGCACTAGGTCAATATGTTAGTCCATGAAAAACATATAAAAGCCATATAAAAGTACACCAAAATCATACAAAACTATAATGAACATGGCATGAATACTTCATAAATTATAGATATGTTGGAGACGTATCAGCATCCCCAAGCTTAATTCCTGCTCATCCTCGAGTAGGTAAATGATAAAAGAAATAATTTATGAAGTGTGAATGCTATCATAGTGCATAAGTTTGATCAATGATAATTCCAATCACTTTTTCTAGCATCAGTATATATCATAATCAGTAGCTCATCTCATAAAACTTCTCATGATCAAGTAGCAAGCTATTCACATGTTTAAAGTATAGGCCATAAACTTTCTTGAAAACTAACAAACTATGTTCTCAGTCATCAAACAATTGCAATTCATCTTATTTTCAGGAAGGGTCTATGTAAGAGCTTTGATCTAGAAAATTCCACATACTCAACCATCTTTTAGTCTTCCATGATTGCTGACACTCAAAGCATATTTTTAGAACAAGCTGTTTCAGTCAAACACATAGGAAGATAGGGGCTTAATGTTTCGCCTCCCAACTTATTTATCTCAGGGATAATGTCAACAATAATAACTCATGATCATCTATATTCAACTGGATATATGTGCCTGGATCTTTCCCTACCACATAATGCTTGCCAACTAAAGAATAAATAGAGCGGAATGGGGATGAACATTAATGACTCTTGCAATACAGAAAAGTAAAAGATAGGCCCTTCGCAGAGGGAAGCAGAGGTTGTCATGCGCTTTTTGTTGTTGGATGCACAAGCCCTTAATGCAAAGGAACGTCACGTTATATTGCCCCTTGTGATAGCAACCTTTATTATGCAGTCCGTCGCTTTTATTTCTTTACCATCACAAGTTCATACAACGCTTATTTTCCCTTGCAATAAAAGATCATACATATTTTAGAAGCAATTTTTATTGCTTTTTGCACCGATGACAACTTACTTGAAGGATCTTATTCAATCCATAGGTAGGTATGGTGGACACTCATGGCAAGAAACTGGGTTTAAGGGTTTTTGGATGCACAAGTAGTATCTCTACTTAGTACGAATTTTTGGCTAGCAAAATATCCTAAGCAAGAACCACATGTTAGAGGATCCATGACAATATAACTTCTATGTGAATATAAACAAACATAACTCATTACGTTGTCTTCCTTGTCCAACGTCAACTACTTGATCAAGCTTGAAAATAATTAATGGGGGCTCACAATCATAGAAGATGTCCAAGATAGTATATTTATATGTGAAATTTCTCTTCCTTCAAAATTCTTTCATGAATTGTTCAAGTGACCAATGCTATGTTTGTTATCTTTCAATAAATTTTACCACTTATACTTCTTGTATGTGAAGTCACTACTCCCCATGGGACAAGCATATGAAGCATATAAATTTCAACTTTATGATATTCAATTCATTCAATAATTTACTCTTAGGATATAAGTGAAGCACAAGAGTAAATTACAAACTAATCCAAAAAGATATAAGTGAAGAACAAATGAGTAGTTAAGTAAATATGTAGCTATGTGAGGACTCTCTCATTTAAAATTTCAGATCTCAAGTATTTTATTCAAACAGCAAACAAAACAAAATAAAATGACATTCCAAGGATAGCACATATCATGTGAAGAAGCAAAAACTTAGGCTCAACCAAAACTGACCGATAGTTATTGAAGAAGAAAGGTGGGATGCCTACCGGGGCATCCCCAAGCTTAGATGCTTGAGACTTCTTGAAATATTAACTTGGGATGCCTTGGGCATCCCCAAGCTTGAGCTTTTGTGTCTCCTTAATTCCTCTCATATCACGGTTTCTCTAAATCTTAAAAACTTCATCCACACAAAACTCAACAAGAACTCGTGAGATAAGTTAGTATAAATCAACTCAAAACCTTAACATTCTCTACTGTAACAAATCACAAAAATTATAATTAAACATTGCATACTAAATGCCTCTTCATATTTAATACTCCTATCCACAAATAGAAACATTAAACACGCAAACATATGCAAACAATGCAACTATAACAGCAATCTGCCAAACCAGAACAGTCTGTAAAAGGAGAATAAGAATCCATACTTCCCTAACTCCAAAAATTCTGAAAAATTACCATGTCATAGAGAACTCATGCATGCTTACTGTGTAAAAATTTCAGATTTTTATCATGTTCTGACTATTCAGGAATATTCTGGACATAACAGAAAACTTTCTGTTTTCAAACAGCAACACATGAATTTGCAAACTGAGCATGGTAAAGGCTATAATTGGCATTTTATTGAACTAAAAGATACAAAACATGATTGTTGATAACAGCAAGAAAATATCAACAAAAGAAAATGACTCTCCAAGCAAAACTCATATTATGTGACGAATAAAAATATAGCTCCGAGTGATGTTACCGATAGTGTTGAAGACGAAAGAGGGGATGCCTTCCGGGGTATCCCCAAACTTAGTTGCTTGGGTCTTCCTTGAATATTACCTTGGGGTGTCTTGGGCATCCCCAAGCTTAGGGTCTTGCCACTCCTTATTCTCCTCATATCGATATCTCACCCAAAACTTGAAAACTTCAATCACACAAAACTTAACGGAACTTCGTGACATAGGTTAGTATGATAAAAATAAAGCATCCACTTAGGTACTATCAAGACAATATTCATAATTGTTCTCACATAATGCCTACTGTATTCTATCATTTCCACAATTTATATTACTCAATATAAGCTATGGAAACACTAAAACAAGCAAACTATGCATCGAAAACAGAATCTGTCAAAAACAGAACAGCATGTAGTGAGCGATTTAGAAACCATACTTCTGTACCTCCAAAAATTCTGAAAAATTAGGACAACGTAAACAATTTGTATCCCAATGCTCTGTAAAAATGTAAGAATTTTCTCATGCTCCAATACAGAATATAAATTCGAGCACTGGACGCAAAAGTTTCTGTTTTTGCACAGAATCAAATCAACAAGTATGAACACTATCCCAAAGGATTTACTTGGCACATTTGAAAGAAAACATATAAAACATGATTACTACAGTAGATTAATCATGTGAACACACAAAAACAGTAGCTATAAATTTTGGGTTGTCTCCCAACAAGCGCTTTTCTTTAATGCCTTTTAGCTAGGCATGATGATTTCAATGATGATCACATAAAAGTAAAGAATTGAAACACAAAGAGAGCATCATGAATCATATGACAAGCACATTTAAGCCTAACCCACTTCCTATGCATAGGGATTTTGTGAGCAAACAATTTATGGGAGCAAGAATCAACTAGCATAGGAAGGCAAAACAAGCATAACTTCAAAACTTTCAACACATAGAGAGGAAACTTGATATTATTGCAACACCTACAAGCATATGATCCTCTCTCATAATAATTTTCAGTAGCATCATGAATAAATTCAACAATATATCCATCACACAAAGCATTCTTGTCATGATCCACAAGCATAGAAATTTTACTTCTCTCCACATAAGCAATTTTCTTCTCATTCATAATAGTGGGAGCAAACTCAACAAAATAACTATCATGAGATACTTGATTGGCATAATCCAATTGAAAATTAAAATCATGATGACAAGTTTCATATTTATCATTATTCGTTATAGCATACATGTCATCACAATAATCATCATAGATAGGAGGCATGCAATCATCATAATAAATTTTCTCATCAAAACTTGGGGGACTAAACATATCATCTTCATCAAACATAGCATCCCCAAGCTTATGGCTTTGCATATCATTAGCATCATGGATATTCAAAGAATTCATACTAGCAACATTGCAATCATGCTCATCATTCAAAGATTTTATGCCAAACATTTTATTAAATTCTTCTTCTATCAATTGAGCACAATTTTCCGCTCCATAATTTTCAAGAAAAACATTATAAAGACGAATAATATGAGGCAACCTCAATTCCATTTTTTTTTGTAGTTTTCTTTTTATAAAACCAAACTAGTGATAAAACAAGAAACTAAAAGATTCAATTGCAGGATCTAAAGATATACCTTCAAGCACTCACCTCCCCGGCAACGGTGCCAGAAAAGAGCTTGATGTCTACTACACAACTTGTTCTTGTAGACTCGTGTTGGGCCTCCAAGCGCAGAGTTTTGTAGGACAGTAGCAATTTTCCCTCAATTGGATGACCTAAGGTTTATCAATCCGTGGGAGGCGTAGGTTGAAGATGGTATCTCTCAAACAACCCTGCAACCAAATACAAGAAATCTCTTGTGTCCCCAACACACCCAATACAATGGTAAATTGTATAGGTGCACTAGTTCGGCGAAGAGATGGTGATAAAAGTGTAGTATGGATAGTAGATATAGGTTTTTGTAATCTGAAAATATAAAAACAGCAAGGTAGCAAGTAACAAAAGTGAGCACAAACGGTATTGCAATGCTTGAAAACAAGGCCTAGGGTTCATACTTTCACTAGTGCAATCTCTCAACAATGCTAACATAATTGGATCATATAACAACCCCTCAACGTGCGACAAAGAATCACTCCAAAGTTCCTATTCACGGAGAACATAAGATAGAAATTGTTGTAGGGTACGAAACCACCTCAAAGTTATCCTTTCCGATCAATCTATTGAGCCATCCCTATAAGTGTCACGAATAGCCCTAGAGTTCGTACTAAAATAACACCATATGAAACACATCAACCAACCCTAATGTCACCTAGATACTCCAATGTCACCACAAGTATCCGTGAGTTGATTATTCGATATGCATCAAACAACTTCAGATTCATAATATTCAATCCAACACAAAGAACTTCAAGGAGCACCCCAAAGTTTCTATCAGAGAAAAGATAATGAAAACGTGCATCAACCCATATGCATAGATTACCCCAATATCACCGCGGGAATCCGCGAGTGGAGTGCCAAAACATATATCAAGTGAATCAATATAATACCCTATTGTCACCACGGGTATTCATATGCAAGACATATATCAAGTGTTCTCAAATCTGAAATATTCAATCCGACAATAACGAAATCTCAAAGGGAAAAGATTCGATTCATCACAACAAGGATAGAGAGGGAAGAAACACCATATGATCCAACTATATTAACAAAGCTCGCAGTACATCAAGATCGTGCCAAATCAAGAACACGAGAGAGAGAGAGAGAGAGAGATAAAACGCATAGCTACTGGTACAAACCCTCAGCCCTGAGGGTGAACTACTCCCTCCTCGTCATGGAGACCGCCGGGATGATGAAGATGGCCTCCGGTGACGATTCCCCCCTCCGACAGGGTGCCGGAAAAGGGCTGTAGATTAGATCATGGAGGTACAGAGGCTTGCGGCGGCGTAAAAACTCATCTAGGTTAACTTTCGGGGGTTTCTGAATATATATGATTTTTTGGGGTTGGAATCACGCGAAGAAGGGCCACAGGGGGCCCACGAGGCACCAGGGCGTGCCTGGGGGGGTGGCGTGCCCTGGTGGCTCGTGGGGCCACTGTGGGTCTTCTGGCCTCCTCCCGAAGCTCGTAGTGTCTCTTATGTTCCAGAAAAAATCGTCAAAAAGTTTCGCTGCATTTGGACTTCATTTAATATAGATTTTCTGGAAAACCAAAAACAAGCAGAAAACAGCAACTGGCGCTGGGCACTAGGTCAATATGTTAGTCCATGAAAATCATATAAAAGCCATATAAAAGTGCACCAAAATCATACAAAACTATAATAAACATGGCATGAATACTTCATAAATTATAGATATGTTGGAGACGTATCAGTTCCTCGGCGACGATTTTCCCTGGGATGATGCTCCCGAGTATGGTAAGATCTTCTCACTGTTTCTCTTCCCCTTCCTTTGTGCCTCTCGGCGGTATTTGCTAGGGTTTCAAAATTGGGGATTTTTTGTTAGAGAATTGGATGAATTTAGGTTCAAATAAGTGTTTAGGGTTTAGTTGCCACTGGAGACGTTTGTAGTTGTAAGTAAAGAGATTAATTTGTAGTTTTTCTTGCAATGCAGGTGATTGCAGTGATTTATTTAGCTTAGTAATACATCACAATGGATGGTTCTGTGGTGTTGGATCGAACCGTGTTTACATGCAGGAATCAGTTGATGTTTTTGATGGCTGTGACAAGGGTACATTATGTTGTGCTCTGGTGGATTGGATGATCAAGCAACTAGGATATGTTGTGCCAGCCATGGGGTTTCAAGTGTACTGGCTGCATCCTGGAAGAACAGTTGTGGATGGATTGAAGCAAATGAATTTTGAGTCCCATGCATTAGCTATGGCAGAATTAGCTTGTGCAGAATGTGGCCAAAAAGTGCATGTGTATATTGATCATGACAATGTTCTTGAGATGCAGCCAGTTGAACTACCTAAAGTAATTAGTCCTTGCAAAAAGGAATTTGAGTCAGAGCACATACCAGCTAGGAATTGTATGCCTACATTCAGTGAGCACATGTTCAACATGATGTCAGGTGGATATGAAGAGTTGTGCAACGACAACACATCCATGTTTGCTAGGAGGAAGTTGAGTACTAATTTTGCTGTTGAGCAAGAAGAGGTAAATGCTGATGTGGAAGAAGAGGAGTTTGTTGCTGTGGAACAAGAGGAACTTGCTGCTGATGAAGATGAGGAATTTGGTGGTGAGAGTGAAGAGGAGGACCTTAGATATGAATTAGACTCTAGTATTGATCCAGATTTTGCAGATTCTGACTATGATTTTGAAGCTGGAGATGACACTTTGTTTGATGAAAATGTTGACACTTCTGTCCCAGATGACATAATTGCTGCAACTAGGAAAGTGGTGAAAGAAGATGCAAATGATGAAGATACAGATGTTGTTGATACAGAGAAAATAGATCTCCCAGATAGTGAAGACAGGCAGAAATTTGATTTCCCTACTTTCAACAAATTGACAGACATGGAAGACCCAATGTTTAAACTTGGGATGGTTTTTTCAAACCCTGCTGAACTAAGGTCTGCATTGTCCATGTACATAGTGAAGAATAGAGTAAAAATTAAGAAGACAAGGAACAATTCTACTAGAATTGAAGCAAAGTGTGTTGAAGGCTGTCCTTGGAGAATGATTGCTATTAAAGACAGTAGAGTTGAGTGCATGCTGATAAAAACATATGTTGCAGAGCATACTTGTGAGAGGGTGTGGGAAGTGAAAGAAATGACAGCTCCATTGCTTGCTGAAAAGTTTGTTGAAGAATTCAGAGATGACCCAAAGATGAGTTTGACTGCTTTTCAAAACAAAGTGCAGAAGAAGTACAACATGAAGCCCAATAGATTTAAGTTAGCAAGAGCTAGGTTATCATGTTTGAAAAAGATCAGAGGAGATGAGGAGGCCCAGTATGGACAGCTTTGGGACTATGGACATGAGCTAAGGAGAGCTAACCCAGGCACAACTTTCTATTTGAAGAGGATGGGTGAAACTTTGAGCACTTTATACTTATGTCTGGATGCATGCAAAAGAGGATGGCTACTTGGATGCAGGCCCATAATTTGTCTAGATGGAACTCACATAAGGACCAAATATGGTGGACAGATTCTGACAGCAATTGGAGTAGATCCCAATGATTGCATATACCCAATTGCACTAGCTATTGTAGAGGTGGAGTGCCATGCTTCATGGAAGTGGTTTCTTACTACTTTGAAAACAGACCTAAACATCATCAACACATCAACTATCACTATAATGAGTGATAAACAGAAGGTGTGCTCAAAACAAAAATTCTGTGTTGTGTTGTGTTGTGTTGTGTTGTGTTGTGTTGTGTTGTGTTGTGTTGTGTTTGTAACATAGCTCATTGTGTCTTAACATAATTTATATTCTGTGTTGTGTTGCAGGGTTTGATGAAAGCAGTTAGAGAATTATTCCCTGACTCTGAACATAGGTTTTGTGTCAGACATCTGTACCAGAACCTGAACCAGCTCCACAAGGGAGAGACAGTGAAGAACCACATGTGGGCATGTGCTAGGTCAAGCAACACTACAAGGTGGCAGCAAAACATGGAGAGGTTCAAGGTTGATTGTCCTGAAGCACATGCTTGGTTAGATGAAAAGAAGCCTTCTGACTACTGCAGAGCTTTCTTCAGTGATTTTGTCAAGTGTGACATACTTACAAATAATTCATGTGAAGTTTTCAACAAGTAATTATCTACTACTAATCTTTACTACTTCTCAATACTTCTGCTTATTAAATGTCTATTACTAATGTTTAGTACTGCTCCATTAGGTGGATATTAGAAGCTAGAGAGTTGCCTATCCTATCTATGTTAGAGAACATTGCTTGCAAGATAGGCACAAGATATAACAAAATGCAGAAAGAGGCACAGAAGTGGACTGGTCAGATTTGTCCAAAGATAAGACAGAAAGTTCAGAAAAATGCAGATTATGCAGCAAATTGCTTTGCTACTGAATATGGAAAGTCAACTTTCAAAGTTTTGAGCAATGATGTTACTTACATTGTAGAGCTGAACATGAGAGCTTGCACTTGCAGAAGATGGCAGCTAACTGCCATTCCATGCAACCATGCAATAGCTTGTTGCAGACATGAGAGAATAAAACCTGAACAAATGGTATCTAGCTGCTATTCTCTTAATGCTTTTATGCAAGCTTATGGTCCAGTGGTGAGGCCTGTTAGAGATAAGTCTGAATGGGAGCATGTTAATGCCCAAGTAGTGAAACCACCCTTCTATGAGAAGGTTGTTGGTAGACCATCAAGCAAAAAAAAGAAGAAAAGCTCCTGAAGAAAATGAGGATGGTACAAAATTGAGCAAACATGGGGTCACTATTCATTGTGGATATTGTGGAAATGTAGGTCATAATAGGAAAGGATGCCCTAGATTGAAAGAGATTGCAAGGGCAGAAGCATCACAAGCAGCAGAATTAACACAAGCTCAAGTAGCAGAAGAACCAGCAGAGGTGCAAGATCAAGCAAGACCAAAGAGAAAGAGAAGAAGAACTGTGCAAGAGCAAGTGGGCATGCCAATCTCCATGCCAAACCAAAACAAAGGTCCCACAATGGTTGATGAAAATGGAGATGCTGATATTCCTGAGATACTAGAGGTAATATGCAGCACACTATTTCATGTTTTGATCAGTTTGCAGAAGAAGTACTAACACAGTGTTTAATGTTTTCATCAGCACATTGATCATGTAGAACTAGATCCCAGGAAAGATCCTTCCAATGTGAAAGAATCTATGATATCTCAGCTGGGCCGTGAGGTGAATTCATAAAATGCAATACTTGAGAATCTGCTTTTGTTATGTATTTCATGTTTTGATTAGTTATGTATTTTATATATTGCAGGCACCAAAAATTGTCTTTGAAGATATTGAGCCTTTCCCTATGGAATCTGCTTTTGTTGCACAATATAGAGCAAATATTCCACCACCTAGGACAAGCACAGTTACAGCCGATGTCGTGGTTTTGACACGGCAGATGCCCTTGTGAAAGGACTTGGAGATGAGGCCATCGCACAAGGGTGGAAGCTTAGCGGGGTTGATTAGGAACGAGAAGACGCGAGATTACCCAGGTTCGGCCCCTCACAATCGAGGTAACAACCTACGTCCTGCTTGATTATATTGCTTGGATCTCGATTACAAGGGTGTGGATCCACTAACCTAGCTTTCGAGGGATTGCAACTTAGTCTTTCTTGTAGGAGATATGCCTGATACGTCTCCGTCGTATCTACTTTTCCAAACACTTTTGCTCTTGTTTTGACCCCTAATTTGCATGATTTGAATGGAACTAACCCGGACTGACGCTGTTTTCAGCAGAATTGTCATGGTGTTGTTTTTTGTGCAGAAATAAAAGTTCTTGGAATTGGATGAAACTTTTTGGAAATTTTTTATGGAATAAAAAAAATACTGGAACCAAGACCTACTAGAGGGGGGCCACCCAGTGCCCACGAGGCACCAGGGCGCGCCACCCCCCCAGGCGCACCCTGGTACCTCGTGGGGCCCACGTGGCTCCGTCTGACCTAATTCCAACGCTATAAATTCAGATTTCCAGAGAAAAAAATAAGAGATGAAGTTTTATTGCGTTTCACGATACGGAGCCGCCACCACCTCCTGTTCTTCATCGGGAGGCCAGATCTGGAGTCCGTTTGGGGCTCCGAAGAGGGGGATCTTCCGGCATCGTCATCATCAACCATCCTTCATCACCAATTTCATGATGCTCACCGCCGGGAGTGAGTAATTCCTTCATAGGCTTACTGGACGGTGATGAGTTGGATGAGATTTATCATGTAATCAAGTTAGTTTTGTTAGGGCTTGATCCCTAGTATCCACTATGTTCTGAGATTGATGTTGCTATGACTTTGCTATGCTTAATGCTTGTCACCAGGGCCCGAGTGCCATGATTCCAGATCTGAACCCTTTATGTTTTCATGAATATATTTGTGTTCTTGATCCGATCTTGCAAGTTATACGCACCTGCTATGTGTTATGATCCGCATACCCCAAGGTGACAATAATTGAGATTCTTTCCGGTGATTGCCATAGTTTGAGGAGTTCATGTATTCACTAAGTGTTAATGCTTTGTTCCGGTTCTCTATTAAAAGGAGGCCTTAATATCCCTTAGTTTCCTTACGGACCCCGCTGCCACGGGAGGGTAGGACAAAAGATGTCATGCAAGTTCTTATCGCAAGCACGTATGACTATATACGGAATACATGCCTACATTATATTGATGAATTGGAGCTAGTTCTGTGTCGCCCTAGGTTATGACTGTTACATGATGAATGTTATCCAATGCTACTTGTAGCTTGCGTTGGTATTTCCCCGAAGAGGAAGGGATGATGCAGCACAGTAGAGATAAGTATTTCCCTCAGTTATGAAACCAAGGTTATCGAACCAGTAGGAGAATCACACAACACCTCGTTAGCAGCACCTGCACACAAACAACAAATCCTTGCACCCAACGCAAACGAGAGGTTGTCAATCTCTCGGCGGTAAATTGCAAGATTAAATTGTATGTGATAGATAGATAGATTGAAACAAAAATACAAAATAAAATAAATAAAAGGAAATGGCAGCAATATTTTTAGGGTTTTAGTAATATGATTTAGATAGACCCAGGGGCCATAGGTTTCACTAGAGGCTTCTCTCGAGAAAATAGCATACGGTGGGTAGACAAATTACTGTTGGGAAATTGATAGAAAAGCAAATAATCATGACGATATCCAAGGCAATGATCATGTATATATGCATCACGTCCAAAATAAGTAGACCGACTCTTGCCTGCATCTACTACTATTACTCCACACATCGACCTCTATCCAGCATGCATCTAGTGTATTAAGTCCATAAGAACGAAGTAATGCCTTAAGAACGATGACATGATGTAGACAAGATAAACTCACGTATGAATAAACCCCATCTTTTTACCCTTAGTAGCAACGATACATACGTGTCATGTCCCTTTCTGTCACTGGGATTGAGCACCGCAAGATCGAACCCACTACAAAGCACCTCTTCCCATGGCAAGATAAATCAATCTAGTTGGCCAAACCAAATCAATATATTGGAGAAGAAATACGAGGCTATAATAATCATGCATAAAACAGTGCAGCAAAGACTCAAATAATTTCATGGATAATCTGATCATAAACTCACAATTCATCAAATCCCAACAAACACACTGCAAAAAGTGATTACATCGGATAGAACTCCAAGAACATCGAGGAGAACATTGTATTGAAGATCAAAAAGAGATAAGAAGCCATCTAGCTACTGCCTATGGACCTGAAGGTCTGTGGTAAACTACTCACGCATCATCGGAAGGGCAGCAAGGTTGATGTAGAACCCCTCCGTGATCGATTCCCCCTCCGGCAGATTACCGGAGAAGGACCCCAGATGGGATCTCTCTGGAACAGAAACTTGCGGCGGTGAAAAAAGTATTTTGTGGACTCCCCTGAGGGTTTCTGATTTTTTCTGAATTTATAGTGGAAGAATTAGGTCAAAGGGAGCTGGGTGAGCCCCACGAGGTACCAGGGCGCGCCACCCCCCTGGGGCGCGCCCTGGTGCCTCGTGGCCCACTCCTTCATCTTCTGGCCCTCTCCCGAAGCTTCCAGTGTTTATCTTGTCCAATAAAAAATCTCCAAAAAGTTTCGTGGCATTTGGACTTCGTTTGGTATTGATTTTCTGTAAAACAAAAACAGGGCAGAAAACAGCAACTGGCACTGGGCACTAGGTTAATAGGTTAGTCTCCAAAAATGATATATAATTGATGTAAATGATTATAAAAACATCCAAGATTGATATTATAACAACATGGAACAATAAAAAATTATAGATACGTTGGAGACGTATTAGCATCCCCAAGCTTAATTCCTGCTCGTCCTCGAGTAGGTAAATGATAAAAACAGAATTTTTGATGTGGAATGCTGCCTAACATATTCATCACATATTCTTTTCTTTTGTAGCATGGACATTGGACTTGAATGATTCAAAGCAATAGTCTATAATTTGACATGAACATATAAATACTCAAGCATGCTAACAAGCAACCATGTCTTTCAAAATATCAATGCTAAAGAAAGTTATCCCTAGCCCATTATGCTCAATCATTGATCCATTCATGAAACACACTCAAATATTAGCTACACACAATGCACAAGTATGACAATAGTGCTCTCTAGTTGGTGCTTTTGTAAGAGAAGATGGAGACTCAAAAAATAAAAATTGCATAAAAGTAAATAGATAGGCCCTTCGCAGAGGGAAGCAGAGATTTGTCAAATGTGCCAGAGCTCAAAGCTGAAATTAAAGAGATAAAAATATTTTGAGAGGCATGCTTTTCCTATCAACAAAAACGACCGAGAATTCCCAATATTTTCCACGCTAGACACATCATAGGTGGTTCCCAAACAGAAAGTAAAGTTTATTTCCTTTCCACCATTCTTTCACAATCCATGGCTAGCCGTATCCACGGGTGCCCTCCATACCAACACTTTCCAAGGAATTTTGTTGTTATTAATTTGATTTCATTGTGGGACTGGGCATCCCTATTCCCAACAATTCTCTCGTGCAATGACAAGTGAATAAACACTCATCGTGAGAAAAACACACCTAGCATGGAAAATAATGGCCACCCCCTGCCGCTTCATGAGCGGTACGGGCACACAAAACGGATTTTTTTTTGAAAATTAGAGTTGGCACACGCAAATTTACTTGGATCGGCATTGAAATACCGCATATAGGTAGATATAGTGGACTCATTTGGCACAACTTGGGTTTAAGGATTTTGGATGCACAAGCAGTATTTCCGCTTAGTACAAATGAAGGCTAGCAAAAGATTGAGAAGCAACCAACCAAAAAATGAAAACGGTCATAAACATGCATTGAACACAACTAACACCGAATAATGCACCATAAGTAGGATATAATTTCATTGCATAACTATTGACTTAACGTGCATGCATAGGGAATCACAAACCTTAACACTAATATTCTTACTAAATCATAATTACTCACTAACATGACTCACATATTATCATTTCCATATCGCAAAACTATTGCAAGGAATCACACTTATCATATCCAATGATCTATATGAAAGTTTTTATTTATATCCCTCTTGAATATTCATCACTTTGGGACCAACTTCATATCATGTGCAAATTACCGTTACTAAACTCTCAAAAAGATTTAAGTGAAGCATGAGAGTGCAAATATTTCTTCAAAATTTCAATCTTATCAATTCTCAAAATAATATAAGTGAAGCATGAGAATTCATTTCTTCAAAATTTTAATCAACTCTCAAAATAATATAAGTGAAGCATAAGAGTTTATTTCTTCAAAATTTAGCCACCACCATGCTCAAAAAGATTTAAGTGAAGCACTAGAGCAACTGCCTAGCTCAAAAAATTTAAGTGAAGCACATAGAGTATTCTATCAAATGATGATAAATGTGTGGCTCTCTCAAGATAGGTGTGCTCAGCAAAGATGATTGTGACAAACTAAAAAGCAAACAAAGCAAAGACTCATATAATACAAGACGCTCCATGCAAAACTCATATCATGTGACGAATAAAAATATAGCTCCAAGTAAAATTACCGATGGTTGGTAGAAGAAAGAGGGGATGCCTTCCGGGGCATCCCCAAGCTTAGACGCTTGAGTCTTCCTTGAATATTACCTTGGGGTGCCTTGGGCATCCCCAAGCTTAGGCTTTTACTAATCCTTATTCCTTCATCCATCATGATCTCACCCAAAACTTGAAAACTTCAATCACTCAAAACTCAACAAAACCTTCGTGAGATCCGTTAGTATAACAAAATAAATCACTACTATAAGTACTGTTGCAAACCCATTCATATTTTATTTTTGCATTATACCTACTGTACACTAACTTCACCATGGCTTATACCCCCCGATACAATCCATAGATTCATCAAAACAAGCAAGTAGTGCATCAAAAACAGAACAGTCTATAGAGATCTGAATTATGGTCATACTTCTGTAACTCCAAAAATTCTGAAAAATTAGAAAGACGTGGGCAATTCATATATCAATATTGTGTAAAAAATTCTGAAGGTTCTGGCATTCCAGTACAGAAACAAAATTCGGGCACTGGACGCAAAACTTTCTGTTTTCCAAACATCATCAATTATACTATCTTCCAAATCATCCTAAAGGCTTTACTTGGCACAAAGACTAATTAAAAACACAAAAAACACAATCATACCAGTAGCATGACAGTGAAAACACACAATAACAGAAAAATTTATTTTATTTATTGGTTTGCCTCCCAACGAGCGCTATTGTTTTATGCCCCTAGCTAGGCATAATGCATAATTTCAAGTGTTGTCATCTTTCAAATTGATTCCATAAGTGGCCCTCATAATTGATTCATATGGTGCTTTAATTCTTTTCCTAGGGAAATGCTCCATACCCTTCTTTAATGGAAACTGAAATTTTATATTCCCTTCTTTCATATCAATAACGGCACCTATAGTTCGTAAAAACGGTCTACCAAGTATTATGGGGCAAGAAGAATTGCATTAAATATCAAGAACAATAAAATCAATGGGCACATAATTTCTACTTGCAAGAATAAGAACATGATTAATTCTACCCAAAGGCTTTTTAATAGTAGAATCCGCAAGATGCAAATTAAGAGAACATTCATCTATATTGGTGAGACCTAGCACATCACATAGAGATTTTGGAATTGTGGAAACACTAGCACCCAAATCACATAAAGCATTGCACTCATAATTTTTAATTTTAACTTTAATGGTGGGTTCCCATTCATCATATAATTTTCTAGGAATTGAAACTTCTAGTTCTAGCTTTTCTTCTAACGCTTTCATCATTGCTTCTACGATGTGTTTAGTAAAAGCCTTGTTTTGCTCATAAGCGTTGGGTGAATTTAACATGGATTGTAACAAAGAAATGCACTCAATCAAAGAACAATTATCATAATTAAAATCTTTGTAATCCAAGAGAGTGGGCACATCGCTATTTAAAGTTTTTACCTCTCCAAACCCACTTTTAGCAATTTTCTTATCAAGATTTTCACCCTCCGAATTATGGGGACGCTCTTTAGCTAAAGTTGACTCTTCTTCAGTCCCCTTTTCATCAAGTTTTATATTGCTAAACAAAGAATCAATAGATGAAACTCCAATCATTTTAATATCGTCATCATTACTATGATAAAAACCGGGAGGAATCGCTTTTTCTAAAAATTCTCGTTTAGCTTTTAGCATGGCGGTTCTTTTCTTACTCTCATCCATGGAGATATATAAAGCTTTAATTGATTCACTAATATCAATTTTGGGTGGCAAAATTTTAGTCTTAAGATTTTCCACATCATGAATAATTCTATCAATGCTCCTAGACATATCATCAATTTTACCCAATTTTTCTTCTATCATAGTGTTGAAAAAAATTTGAGCATTAATAAATTCTTTAATATTACTTTCAAGATCAGAGGGCATCCTATTATTATTATAAGAGTTACCATAATGATTGCCATAATTATTAGAGGAATTTACAGGAAAAGGCCTAGCATTGAAATTACCTCTAAAAGCATTATTATTAAAATTGTTTCGCGAGACAAAATTCACATCTACGGGATCATTATTTTGCTCAATCAAAGTGGACAAAGGTACATCATTAGGATCAATAGGAACATTTTTGCTAGCAACCAATTTCATAAGTGCATCAACTTTATCACTCAAAGTATTAATTTCTTCAATAGAATTCATCTTTTTACTAGTAGGAGTTCTTTCAGTATGCCATTGTGAATAATTTGCCATAATATTATCGAGCAATTTAGTAGCTTCTCCCAAAGTAATTTCCATAAAAGTACCACCCGTGGCGGAATCTAAAAGATTTCTAGAGACAAAATTCAATCCCGCATAAATTTTTTGTATGATCATCCATAAATTTAAACCATGAGTAGGGAAATTTCTTATCATTAATTTCATCCTCTCCCAAGATTGGGCAACATGTTCATGATCAAGTTGCTTAAAATTCATAATTTTATTTCTAAGAGACATAATTTTCGCGGGAGGAAAATACTTAGTAATAAAAGCATCTTTACACCTATCCCAAGAATCGATACTATTTTGTGGTAAAGATGAAAACCAAATTTTTGCACGGTCCCGCAATGAGAATGGGAATAATTTTAATTTCACAATATCATTATCCACATCTTTTTTCTTTTGCATGTCACACAATTCTACGAAAGTGTTAAGATGGGATGCGGCATCTTCATTAGGACTACCGGAAAATTGTTCTTTCATGACAAGATTTAGCAAAGCAGCATTAATATCACAAGTCTCCGCACTAGCGGCAGGAGGAGCAATCGGAGTACTAATAAAATCATTATTATTAGGATTGGAAAAATCACACAATTTTGTATTTTCTTGAGACATCATGACTACGCAAACAAGATAACAAGCAAGAAAACAAGCTAACAAGAAAAAGGCAAACGGATTTTTTTTTGTATTTTTGTAAAAACGTTTTAGAAGTGGGGGAGATGAAAACGAGAGGCAAATGACAAATAAAGTAAATGCAAGGAGATGCGAGTTTGTGCAAAGGTACTTGATAGATGTTGATGATGTCTCCCCGAAGAGGAAGGGATGTTATCCAATGCTACTTGTAGCTTGCGTTGGTATTTCCCCGAAGAGGAAGGGATGATGCAGCACAGTAGAGATAAGTATTTCCCTCAGTTATGAAACCAAGGTTATCGAACCAGTAGGAGAATCACACAACACCTCGTTAGCAGCACCTGCACACAAACAACAAATCCTTGCACCCAACGCAAACGAGAGGTTGTCAATCTCTCGGCGGTAAATTGCAAGATTAAATTGTATGTGATAGATAGATAGATTGAAACAAAAATACAAAATAAAATAAATAAAAGAAAATGGCAGCAATATTTTTAGGGTTTTAGTAATATGATTTAGATAGACCCAGGGGCCATAGGTTTCACTAGAGGCTTCTCTCGAGAAAATAGCATACGGTGGGTAGACAAATTACTGTTGGGCAATTGATAGAAAAGCAAATAATCATGACGATATCCAAGGCAATGATCATGTATATAGGCATCACGTCCAAAATAAGTAGACCGACTCCTGCCTGCATCTACTACTATTACTCCACACATCGACCGCTATCCAGCATGCATCTAGTGTATTAAGTCCATAAGAACGGAGTAATGCCTTAAGAACGATGACATGATGTAGACAAGATAAACTCACGTATGAATAAACCCCATCTTTTTACCCTTAGTAGCAACGATACATATGTGTCATGTCCCTTTCTGTCACTGGGATTGAGCACCGCAAGATCGAACCCACTACAAAGCACCTCTTCATGGCAAGATAAATCAATCTAGTTGGCCAAACCAAATCAATAGATCGAAGAAGAAATACGAGGCTATAATAATCATGCATAAAAGAGTGCAGCAAAGACTCAAATAATTTCATGGATAATCTGATCATAAACTCACAATTCATCGGATCCCAACAAACACACCGCAAAAAGTGATTACATCGGATAAAACTCCAAGAACATCGAGGAGAACATTGTATTGAAAATCAAAAAGAGAGAAGAAGCCATCTAGCTACTGCCTATGGACCCGAAGGTCTGTGGTAAACTACTCACGCATCATCGGAAGGGCAGCAAGGTTGATGTAGAACCCCTCCGTGATCGATTCCCCCTCCGGCAGATTGCCGAAGAAGGACCCCAGATGGGATCTCTCTGGAACAGAAACTTGCGGCGGCGGAAAAAGTATTTCGTGGACTCCCCTAAGGGTTTCTGATTTTTTCTGAATTTATAGTGGAAGAATTAGGTCAAACGGAGCTGGGTGGGCCCCACGAGGTACCAGGGCGCGCCACCCCCCGGGGCGCGCCCTGGTGCCTCGTGGCCCACTCCTTCATCTTCTGGCCCTCTCCCGAAGCTTCAAGTGTTTATCTTGTCCAATAAAAAATCTCCAAAAAGTTTCGTGGCATTTGGACTTCGTTTGGTATTGATTTTCTGTAAAACAAAAACAGGGCAGAAAACAGCAACTGGCACTGGGCACTAGGTTAATAGGTTAGTCTCCAAAAATGATATATAATTGCTGTAAATGATTATAAAAACATCCAAGATTGATATTATAACAGCATGGAACAATCAAAAATTATAGATTCGTTGGAGACGTATCATCCAACAATATCACCGATCCAATGCCTACGAGCTTTTCATATATTGTTCTTTGCTAAGTTACGACTATTGCTACTACTGTCACAATTGCTACAAAACTACTGCTACTATTACTATTATTGCTACAGCTATCAAACTATCATACTACTGTGCTACTGATCACTCTGCTACAGATATTTAGTTTCCAGGTGTGGTTGAATTGACAACTCAACTGCTAATACTTGCAAATATTCTGTGGCTCCCCTTGTGTAGAATCAATAAATTTGGGTTGAATACTCTACCCTCGAAAACTGTTGCGATCCCCTATACTTGTGGGTTATCAAGACCTTTTTCTGGCGCCATTGCCAGGGAGCATAGCTTGATTTTCTAAGTCACTTGGGATTTATATCTGTTGAACACCATGAAGAATCTGAAAGACGCTAAGACCAAGATCGTTCCCTCTAAGACGAGGGGAGGTAAGGAACTGCCATCTAGCTCTGCACTTGATTCACCTTCTGTTTTGAGTAAACTTGCAACACCACCACATGCTATTAATTCTGATATGTCGCAAGTTATTGATGATACCACTTCTGCTATGAATGATACTCATGATGATGCTAGTACTATGCTTGATAATGTTGTGCCACTTGGTGAATTTCTTACTAAACAAATTGCTAAAGCTAAAGAAATTGAAAATGTTGAAACTCTTGAGAATTATGATTCACCTATTATGCCTAGCTCCCCTACTAGAGTTGAAACACCTGATGAACATTGCTTTGATAGGGAGACAACTAGAGCTATTCTTGCTTGTAATGATAGACATGAAGTTATAAAGTTGCTTGCTGATATGAAAGAAAAATCTATGAGGGAGAGAATGAAATATGATCCTAAGTTTGCTACCTCTCCCATATTTGTTACTGATAAGGATTATGAATTCTCTGTCGATCCTGAGTTAATTACTTTGGTTGAATCTGATCCTTTCCATGGTTATGAAACTGAAACCGTTGTGGCACATTTTACTAAATTAAATGACATAGCCACCCTATTTGCTCATGAGGAAAAAATTCGCTATTACTATATTCTTAAGTTGTTTCCTTTCTCATTAAAGGGTGATGCTAAGGAATGGTATAATACTCTTGCTCCTGGATGTGTGCGTAGTCCCCAGGATATGATTTATTACTTCTCTGAAAAATATTTCCTGCTCATAAGAAACAAGCTGGTTTACAGGAAATATTTAACTTTGTGCAAATTGAAGAAGAGAATCTCCCTCAAGCTTGGGGGAGGCTTCTCCAATTACTTAATGCTTTGCCTGATCATCCTCTTAAGAAAAATGAAATACTTGATATCTTCTATAATGGACTAACCGATGCTTCTAGGGACTACCTAGATAGTTGTGCTGGTTGTGTTTTCAGGGACCGGACTATTGAACAAGCTGAGGAATTAATGAATAATATATTGAAGAATGATAATGATTGGACACTTCCTGAACCACCGCCTAAACCCACTCCGAAGAAGAGGGGTATTTTATATCTCAGTCCTGAAGATATGTAAGAAGCAAAGAAATGTATGAAGGAAAAAGGTATTAAAGCTGAAGATGTTAAGAATTTACCACCTATTGAAGAAATACATGGTCTTGACACACCGTCATAGGTAGTAGAGGTAAATTCTCTTATAAAGTTTGATGAAAGTGATAATCCCTATAACAAACCTCCTAGCCAATGCTTGTATGAATTTGACAATTATATTATTAAGCAAGATCACTTCAATGCAAATGTTATGAAACAATTGAAACGAAATGCCTACATGATTGATCGCTTGAGTGACTTGTTATTTAGAATTGCCAATGATGTTAAAGGTGTGAGTAAACATGCATCTATGGTTAAAACTCAATTAGAACAAGTTGCTAAATCTCAAAGTGAATTGCTCAATGAAATGAATAACAATATGAATGATCATGCTGTTAGAGTAATGACTAGAAGAGGTAGAATGACTCAGGAGCCACTTTATCCTGAAGGTCACCCAAAAAGAATTGAACAAGACTCTCAAAGAATTAATGCTGATGCACCTAGTCCATCTAAAAAGAAAAAGAAAAAGAAAAATGATAGGACTTTGCATACTTCTAGTGAACCCGAGGTAGAAAAACCCTTGGAGGAGAGTAACGATGTTTCTATTTCTGATGCTGAAACACAATCTGGTAATGAACAACCACTCGATGATAATAATAATGATGATGCTCATATGGATACCCAACCAGATAATGATAAAGAACCTGATAATGATGTTGAAATAGAACCTGCTATTGATCTTGATAACCCACCTCCTAAAAATAAACGTTATGATAAAAGAGACTTCGTTGCTAGAAAACATGGTAAAGAAAGAGAACCATGGGTTCAAAAACCCATGCCCTTTCCTCCTAAACCATCTAAGAAAAAGGATGAAGAAGAATTTGAACGCTTTGCTGAAATGCTTAGGCCAGTCTTTTTGCGTACTCGTTTGACTGATATTATAAAGATGCCTCCTTATGCTAAATACATGAAAGACATTGTCACAAATAAAAGAAAGATACCTGAAGCTGAAATTTCCACCATGCTTGCAAATTATTCTTTTAAGGATGGAGTACCTAAGAAACTAGGAGATCCAGGAATACCAACTATACCATGCTCCATTAAAAGAAATTATGTCAAAACTATTTTGTGTGATTTAGGAGCCAGTGTTAGTGTTATGCCTTTCTCTTTATATAAAAGACTTGATTTGAATAAACTCACTCCCACTGAAATATCATTGCAAATGGCTGACAAATCAACTGCCATACCTATCGGTGTTTGTGAGGATGTGCCCGTTGTAGTTGCGGATGTTACTATTCTAACAGACTTTGTTATACTTGATATGCCCGAGGATGACAACATGTCGATTATCCTTGGTAGACCCTTCTTGAATACTGCAGGGGCTGTTATTGATTGCAACAAAAGCAAGGTCACCTTTCATATCAATGGTAATGAACATACGGTGCACTTTTCGAAGAAACAATTTCAAGTGAATGGTATTCATATTATTGAAAAGACTCCGACAATTACTATTGGAAGTTTTCAACTCCCTCTTCCTACTGTTAAGAAGAAATATGAAACTCTTATTATTGGGGAGATGCATATCCCCGTTGAGGTAACTTAGTGTTATACGAAAGTTCTTCGGCTTCATGTTACTCGGAAATGGTTTGTTAATAAGACCTGATCAACCTTATTAATGGATTCTTTTTGAGGGGCATGTGGTCGATGAATTTAGTAAGCACAACCTTCTGTACCCACTCTTTGTTTTCTGTTATTTTTAGTTAAATGCAATAAAATGCCATGATTACCATATTTTCTGATTTATCCGTGCAATAAAAAAGTGCCCAGAAATAAAAGTGCTCAGAATGCAATAAATCATACCAGGGGGTGCCCCAGGTGCCCACGAGGCACCAGGGCGCGCCACCCCCCTGGCGCGCCCAGGTACCTCGTGGGCCCCACAGGGACCCCTCACTTATTCCTTCAGCTCACTTCGTCTCTTACCTCTAGCAAAAATTCCTGGTAGCTCTCTCTCTCTCGTGTTCTTGCTCACAAAACTGAAATTTTCGATCTCTTTGCTTGGAGCTCCGTTTCCGAAACTATTTTGGGAGATTTCTCCTTGGTATGTGACTCCTCCATTGCTCCAATTAGTTTTTGCTTTAGTGGTTTATATTTTGCATAATTAGCTGCTCTTGGTGCTACAGAAAATGAGCTTGCATGTTGAATTCTTTGAGTTCCAAGTAGTTTGAATGGTTGATATAGCCTCTAGACATCCATATGAGTAGTTGCTATCAATCTTGTGAAGTTTTATTGATATCATTTTGTGGCCCAAAAAATTTCAGAAATTGTTCTTAGGAAAATGAATATCTTCCGGAGAAGTTCTTCGAGGAGGAGGTCCTCGGAAGCGTCATCAAGTGAAAGCTCGGCACGCCAATCATATGAGGAACCAAGGGCAAGTTCAGTGCGAGGTGCCGAAGCAAAATCATGTCGATGGCCGTGCAACGAGTTCATGCTAGGTGCTGGCATCAAGGAGGAATTTGACCAATATATTCACAATGCCGAGCTCTCAGCCTTTATCGCAGATAAGCCACCACAGCATTACAACCTCACTCATTCCTTTACTCAGAACTTTGAATATCACCATCGCACTTCTAGAGTTTTATTTCACCTCTATGACAAATCTTATAATATGCCTCTAGAAGAATTCTATGATGCATGCAAAATTTCATATTAGGGTTCATTAGATGAACCACCAAGATCTGATTATGAGTTGTTTCTCAACAGCCTTTGCAACAGTGAGGATAGGGGAATCACGCAGGCTAGAATAATTAGCATTCACTTTCCCGCTATTCGGTATTTTGCGTTTTTTAATGGTAAATGCGTTGTTGGTAAGCAAGACTGTAGTGCACTTTGCGCCCCTGATCTGAGTCTTATTCATACGGCTTTGACTGGTAGCAAGCTTTATAATCTTGGGGCTATTATTGCACGTAGGCTACAGCGTAATGCGGGTAGAGTTTATGCCTCCCGCTTAGCTGCAAAGTTAGGGGTCTCGCCCAAATTGAATGATCCCCTCTTGCCTTATAAATATTTGAATTTCGAAGCAATGCGAGAACATAGGTTTTTAAAACGCAACGCATAGGGTTATGAATATAACTTAGTTTTTAATAAATATCACTCTGTGTATGTTGCTATGCCTGCTCCTGCCCTCTTTGATTTTCAGAACAAACAGAGATACTTTCTTCATGAGAGTGAGGTGCACGAGTACAATGCGGCTGTCGAGGCTGCTCGTCTAGCTAAGGAGGCAGCTCAGAATGCCTCTACGAGCTACCATTTCGATTACTATCCAGGACAGCCGTGGCAGTAGACCAAGCTAGGCAAAAGCCGAAGCTTGGGGGAGTACGTATTTCTCACCGACATTACATTCATGCTCACACATTTCATTCCAGTTGTCGGTGTTCATACTTTTTCATTGTATAATCCATGTTAGTTTTATTTTTCTCGCTTTCCTTTGGTGTGTTCAAAAATCTTGGGAAAATCCAAAAACATTTCTCGCTTCTTTTCGGTTTTTCTTTCTAGTTTAATTAGTTGTAGTTTCGTAGTAGTAAAAGAAAACCCAAAAAGATTTCCCGTTTGTTCTTTTACTTGTTGGGAGCTTTCCTGTGTAAATAGTTTTTCTCGTTTTTCATTTTCTTCTTTATTTCGTTTCCTTCAGAAAAACTAAAAACTCCAAAAATATTTCAGTGTGTTTCTCTGAAATTCTTTTCTTTTGTTGAGTCATTGTAAGGAGAAGACCAGGATGAAAATGTTGAGTGGCTCTCATATGCATTGTTGTTGATCTAACAAAGAGCCCATTTTACCTTGTCTTCTCCTTTGGAATAAAATGCTTGCAGATTCCAGCTTAGTCCATGGCATGCTTGCACTATTATTATTTTCATATCATTCGGTCGTGCAAGTGAAAGGCAATAATGACGATGATTTGATGAAGTGACTGTGGCAAGGAAAAGCGGGTATGAACTCAACTTGTTCTTTGTTTTTGTAAATATGTTTAACTCAGTATCCATGATTCAGCATGTTATGATTAAACATGTTTATGATGACAATTAGAGATTATAGTTGCTCATGCCATGCTTATGTAGCTAGGAGTGGATAATGATTTATCTTGAGTGTCAACATGCATTAAAATGATTGTGATGTAGTATGATGATATGGTATCCTCCTCTGAATGTTTCAAGTGGCTGGACTTGGCACATGTTCACGCATGTAGTTGATTCAAAACCAACATAGCCTTCACGATATTTATGTTCATGGTGTTTATATCCTACTCATGCTAGTATTCAATGTTGATTATTCATAATGCATGATTATGACCGTTTTCGCTCTCTAGCTGGTCGCTTCTCAACTTATTTGCTAGCCTAAACCTATACTAAGCGGGAATGCTGCTTGTGCATCAAAACCTTTAAACCAAAGTTATTCCAGATGAGTCCACTATATCTACCTATATGCGGTATTACTCTGCCGTCCTAAGTAAATTTGCATGTGCCACCTCTAAATATTCAAATGAACATCTGTTTTGTGTGCCCGTACCGCTCATGGAGCGACAGGGGGCGGTCAGTATCTTCCATGCTAAGCAGGTTATTCTCATGATGAGTGTTTATTCACTTGTCCTTGCACAAGAGGGGCTGGTAATCAGGATGCCCAGTCCCACTATTAAAATTGCAAAATAATAAAACAAACTCCCCCGAAAAGTTGTTGGTATGGAGGGCACCCGAGGATTAGGCTAGCCATGGCTTGTGATTGTTGGTGGAGGGGGAGTAAACTTTACTTTATCGCTTGGGAACCACCGCTAATGTGTTTAGCATGGAAGATATTGAAAACTCTCGGTCGTGACGTTGACAGGAAAGGCATACCTCCCAAAATTTTATTTATCTCTGATTTAAGCTTCGAGCTCTAGCACCTCTGCAAATCCATGCTTCCCTCTATGAAGGGCCTATCTATTTACTTTTATGTTATTTTTATTTTATTGTTGAGTCATCACCTTCTCAAATAAGCACCAGTCCTGAGAGCACTATTGTCATTCTCATGCATTGTGAATAGTTAATGTTGTGTGCATCATGACTGGATCTCTTCTACCATGAATTACAATGTTTAGTCGCTGCTTGAACTTTGGAGGTGCTCTGCATTTATGTTTTGTGGTCTCAGAAAGGGCTAGCGAGATACCATGTTGTTATATTATATCATGATTGTTTTGACAAAGTGTTGGCATTTGAGATATCTTATTATTGCTCGCTAGTTGATTACGCCATCGATATGAGTGAATATAATTTCTAAGAGTTATCATTTGTATGGTTAGTTATAATCTTTGCTAAAAACTTGGGTACTACTTAAGCATATATATATATATATATATATATATATATATATATATATACAAGAACAAAAGAGTTTGTAAAAGTTTTTCTTTATCACTTTCAGTTTGTCAACTGAATTGCTTGAGGACAAGCAATGAGTTAAGCTTGGGGGAGTTGATACATCTCCATCGTATCTACTTTTCCAAACACTTTTGCTCTTGTTTTGGCCCATAATTTGCATGATTTGAATGGAACTAACCTGGACTGACGCTGTTTTCAGCAGAATTGCCATGGTGTTGTTTTTTGTGCAGAAATAAAAGTTCTTGGAATTGGATGAAACTTATTGGAGATTTTTTATGGAATAAATAAAAAATACTGGAACCAAGACCTACTGGAGGGGGACCACCCAGTGCCCACGAGGCACCAGGGGGCGCCACCCCCCCAGGCGCGCCCTGGTACCTCGTGGGGCCCACGTGGCTCCGTCTGACCTAATTCCAACGCTATAAATTCAGATTTCCAGAGAAAAAAATAAGAGAGGAAGTTTTATTGCGTTTCACGATACGGAGCCGCCGCCACCTCATGTTCTTCATCGGGAGTCCAGATCTGGAGTCCGTTTGGGGCTCCGAAGAGGGGGATCTTCCGGCATCGTCATCATCAACCATCCTTCATCACCAATTTCATGATGCTCACCGCCGGTAGTGAGTAATTCCTTCGTAGGCTTGCTGGACGGTGATGAGTTGGATGAGATTTATCATGTAATCGAGTTAGTTTTGTTAGGGCTTGATCCCTAGTATCCACTATGTTCTGAGATTGATGTTGCTATGACTTTGCTATGCTTAATGCTTGTCACTAGGGCCCGAGTGCCATGATTCCAGATCTGAACCCTTTATGTTTTCATGAATATATTTGTGTTCTTGATCCGATCTTGCAAGTTATACGCACCTGTTATGTGTTATGATCTGCATACCCCAAGGTGACAATAATTGGGATTCTTTCCGGTGATTGCCATAGTTTGAGGAGTTCATGTATTCACTAAGTGTTAATGTTTTGTTCCGGTTCTCTATTAAAAGGAGGCCTTAATATCCCTTAGTTTCCTTATGGATCCCACTGCCACGGGAGGGTAGGACAAAAGATGTCATGCAAGTTCTTATCGCAAGCACGTATGACTATATACGGAATACATGCCTACATTATATTGATGAATTGGAGCTAGTTCTGTGTCGCCCTAGGTTATGACTGTTACATGATGAATGTTATCCAACAATATCACCGATCCAATGCCTACGAGCTTTTCATATATTGTTTTTTGCTAAGTTACTACTGTTGCTACTACTGTCACAATTGCTACAAAACTACTGCCACTGTTACTATTATTGCTTCTGCTATCAAACTATCATACTACTGTGCTACTGATCACTCTAGTACAGATATTTAGTTTCCAGGTGTGGTTCAATTGACAACTCAACTGCTAATACTTGCAAATATTCTTTGGCTCTCCTTGTGTCGAATCAATAAATTTGGGTTGAATACTCTACCCTCGAAAACTGTTGCGATCCCCTATACTTGTGGGTTATCAAGAATGCCCTAGAGGCAGTAATAACAGTTATTTTGTATCTCCAAAAGTTTGCAATGAATGTTTATGTCCCATGCTATAACTGCAATGATACTCGAGTCTGCAATATCCACGAGGCTCGGAGGGAAACTCATGTGCACGTGTGGTATAATAAACGGTAAAATGTATTCCTAGTCATGCCTCTAAGACTAGCTCAAGTATTGCATAATGATCCTGTTTTCCTGATCATGGGCATGACTATGCCGGCAATTTTGAGGGCACAATGTTAGAAGAACACTTGTGTTTAATCGACCCGAATTGATGTTATGCTATGAGATACATTCGTCACAAATTAATGGTTTATAACACAGAGAAAGTTAATGTTTGCATAATTCCTTAGACCATGAGAGTATCGAGTTCCTTCGTGCTTGCTTCGTGAACTTTGGGGTTTGTTAAACGTCATTCGTAACTGGGTGGCTATTACGGCGGCTTTCGGGTTCACGAAAAAGTATGACATGGAACAAGATAGATCAAGATTGGGATTTGCTCCTCCGACGATGGAGAGATATTCTCGGGCCCTCTAGGTGTTACAGTATCCATCATCGTCTGGCCAGACACAATGTGATTTGATCACAGGGATGCCAGAACACGGAAACGAGAAAAGAGAACAAAACCGGTAACGAGGTAACTGGCATAGTGGACAAGTTGTTGATCCATGGGGATGCAGATAAATCTCACCTCGGGTGTTTGTAACATATCGTGAAGCAACAGGAATAGCACACGGCAACCGGAGGTTCACTCGAATATTTATTCGTGTGTGTATAGGGGTCAATATGGGTGTCCACGGCTCCGATGTTGATCATTGATCGGAAAGAGTTCTGGGTAATGTCTATACTTCACCGAACCTATAGGGTCACACGCTTAAGGGTCATCTATGTGGCACCCCGATAGAGGGCCGACGCACACCAGTCCCAGGATAAGACCTGGCGCACGTCTGAGACATGATACAACAATTCCAGGCACAAAAATGGCTTTATTATACGAAATGGAGTATTACAATACTGTTGCTTACAACAATATTACATGGCTCCAAGGCTAACTAAATGGCAGCGGAGGTCTTGGTTCAGCAGCAACGACGTCTCTGGCTAGGCTCCACAACGCACTGGACTGGCTGGGTTACGATCTAGCATGACGGATCTTCTCCTGCAACTGGCCACGTGCAAGGCCAGGTGAGTACTTTGAATGTACTCGCAAGACAACCAAATATATAGCATCCAAAGAAGAAGAGCAATTACTTAACAACAGCATAGCAAAATCAACATTTGTAAGCAAGAGCAATTACTTAACAACAGCATAGCAAAATCATAACAGTACTGACAATCATGGCATGAGATTTAATCATAGCACTAACATGACAATGGTATGAAAAGCATTGTTACTAGCATGGGAAGATATGACATGAAAGCAATTCATGATATCATGTGGTAAATACACTTGCATCTGGTACAGATGAGATAACAGGACTATGCCGGTGCAGACTAACAGATGATCTACAACATACTGTAACACACACAGGGTGCAAGCAAAGTCAACATGCAAGTCCGGAGCTCATGATAAGAGGTTGGCTTGCCTTGGGGTGATGGAGTCACCGGGAAGAAGTGCGATGGGCTCGCGGAAAGATTTGCCGGAAAAGTTTCCCTCTCGAAGGGGCTGATCGAAGGGCAAGGGCAAAATGGTCATTTTCATAGTGTGAAAACATTATGAAAATGATGCCATCGGAACGGGCTCGACGAACTAAAAACGTGGGCGTTGGATTTACCTCAATCGGAGTTATGGTCGCGGAGAAACGGCCGTTCGTTCGTTAAGCGATAAAACAAACAGAAATATGTCCGTTTTAGCCCTTAACGGGTGAACGGCCGCTAAATAGCCTCTTCGGCCGCCGGCTGGAAAACGAAAACGCATTTCAGCATTTACGCTTCCACTGTAGTGAAAGCGCATTTTCTGCTGAGGCTGTGACCGAATGCGCTTTAACTAGTGGAAAGCGTATTTTCACGAGTGCGCTTCCACTTACAGTAGCTGGGCCCGGGCTATAGCCACTTACGGGTGGGCCCAGCCTCATCCCTTCTCTCCTTCTCCCCTAGGTCTTCTCTTCCCCGACCGGAGCAGAGCCAAGGGCGGCCCAGCCACCGGCGTAGCCATCGCCTCGCCGCTCCAGGGGGGCGGCCGGCGAGCACAGAGGCTCCACCGCTCCTCGCCGTGCCCACTGGTAGCTGTAGGACCGCCCGGCGTAGACCACAGCGACGGCGCCACCGCTCGGGCACCATGGCCGGAATAGGGTAGGGGGAGAAGTCGCTCCGGCAGGCCCTCCTTGCCGGAGTTGAGGGCGGCGGCGGCTTCGTGGGCTCGGGAGGAGGCTAAGGGCGAGGAAGGAGAGGAGAGGAAGGGCCAGGGCGCGGGGGACGGCCGAGGGGAGCGGCGGCAGAGCCGTGGCTGGGGGCGAAGGGAAGAGCTCCGGGAGCTCGAATGGGAGGGGCTAGGCTTGCTGCTACTCGGGAGAGGCTTGGGTACTCCTTAAATAGCCGCGGGAGGGGCTACGCGATGCCGGCCGAGGCTTCGAGAGCTCACCACCGTGGCGGCGACCTAGCAGAGCATCGATGTCGGCAGAGGCGGCCACGAGCTAGGGGATGAGGGGGAAAGCTTCTAGACGGCGTACGTGTGCGGTGGGGAGCTCGCCGGCACGCCCGGACGAGCTGGAACCCGCTGGAGGTGCCCTCTCGAAGACTCCAGTGCACAGGGCGCTGGTTTGGCGCGCTCTGCCCGTGGTCACCGCGTGGCCACGGCATTGCCACGCCCTACACGAAGCCCAACCGTGTCTAGGGTCTTCTCCATGCATCACTGAGTTGACTAGGGCAGCTGGAAGACACGGGAAAGCTCTGAGGTGACAGCACCTAGGTCAAACAGTTTCTAGCAGCAAACTGTTGACAGGTGGTGTGGCCACCACAGTTCTCCTCTTGGCATGATCTTGGGCTGGGGTTAGTCATCTACTAAGGTAGTCAGCTTGGCCAAATTTCAGCACAAATGGACAACTCTAGATGGTACTTCCTTTGCAACCTTGCAAATTGGCCAGCAATGGAAATGATGATGCTGGGGTCAAATGGCTAGATAGACTTGGCTGATTTTTGGTGTAGGGTGATGATATAGTCATGATAGCTAACTTGGATAATTTACTGGGGAAAATTGGCTAGATGAAATGAGCTGGTTTTTGGTATCCATGGGTGGTTTATCAATGTTAACCACCCTGAAAATTTTCAGCCCAAAAAGATCAAGGGTTCAAGCACTTCCTTTGCAAACTGGAAATCTGGACAGAATTTGCAAATGGATGTTGTGCTCAAAATTTGAATTGTGGAACTTGAGATTTTGATGGAAATGGTGAATATATATATAGGATAAGCTCCACAAATTATTTGAGATTTTTCCTAGCTACCAAAATGGTAGTTCCTTTGGAAAGGCCCCAAATTGAAATATTAGCTTTAAATAGGAACATGCAATTTCCTTTATTTAATTATGGCCAATATTTTTGTGAGAGCTCAATATGATCACAATGAATATCTCCACAAGTTTTCATGAACTTTGGAGATGGATAGATATTTTCCTGGATTTAATTCCTCAGAAAGGCAGAAAAAGGAATTAATTCTAGATGAAAAATAATGCATATGACTTGGCAATATTTTTGCACATCTAGGGTTTATGAGTGAAGGAGGATCTCTAGAAATTTTTGGAGGATTAACAGAGCAAGGAAAATGATAGCTCCTTTGTAAACACAAAGGCAGGATTTCCAGTTCAAATATTTTGGAACTAGGGTTTGAATGAGGTTCGGGTTTTACTGACAGGAGCTTGGCTGGCATAAGAGCATGGGAAAGGTATTGAGAGGCTGAGGATTGTCTGGATTCACCTGGTCACTTACCAGATTCCAGAGGAAAAATTTGGGAGAGGAAAGCTAGGAAGGAATAACAGCACAAAAATCGATATCCCGATTTTTGGGGTGTTACAATCTATCTGCTGAATACTAGACAGGGGGTCTAAGAGAAAGTCACCGGAAAAGTTTCGGAGACAGCGGAAGAGTTCCGGAGAGAGAACACCGGAAGAGTTTCGGTAAAACTGAAAAGTTGTTTCGGAGTATACCATTAAGTCATGGTTTTGGCACACGCCTGGAAATTCTTGGAGGGTGCTAGAATTGTTCTGGGAACTTCTGGGATTTTTCCGGAGAAAAAACCCGGAAATGTTCCGGGGCTGCCGGAACCGTTTTGGTTGCTTTTCGCAGATGAAAATCACTAATCCGGAATTGTTTCGGAATGCGTCCAAAATTGTTTTAGTGGGTACTGGAAATATTCTAAGACCTACAGAAATATTTTCGGATTTAACGGTCGCAGAAAAATGTTTCCGTGAATAGTGAAAATTACTTTATGGTTACTTTTTTGGGCTTTGCTCCAATATATCTTGGGGATGACATGGATGGATGAGAGCCCCTCATGGGGGGCCCACTCAAGGTGGCCGGCCAAGACGGAGCTCCTCCATGGAGCTCCTCTAGCCTTCCCTTTTTGCCCTTATGGAAAATCCATATGATGGGTTTTTTGGGTATTTTGAGTGGCACCCTACCCCTTGGGATTTACTATAAATAGAGGTGGAGAGGCACTCTCCACACTTACTCTTTCTCACATACAAATGCCATGCATGATCTGGCCTTCTCTCTCCCTCCCCGTGAAATAGTTTCGTAGAGCCGAAAGGCTGTCTGGGTTCTGGCAGGAACTAGTTCTAGACGGCGAAGCCCTGCCGGATAGCTGACACCGTATGTGTGCAACCCCGTAGAGAGGTCATAGGTTCGATCTTTTGCCCGAGGGGCTGTTCGAGGGTCCTCCCGAAGGGCTGTCCGAGTTACCGTTCGAGCTTCGAGGGTCCTCCCGAAGGGCTGTCCGTGACATCGTCCGGGGGACTGTCCGACCGCCTCCCGAAGGGCTGTCCGACGAGGGAGTACATCCTCGCGGTTGGGAGGTTGTAAATCCTAGCTGCGGGGATCTACACTGACGATCTACATCGACTCTACTTCTGCTGCGCTATGAGTTGGTAATGATCAGATCAAACCTTGTATGCCATCTCCATAGTGATCCTGGGCGTGCTCACTGTACCGAATTTTTTTGTTTTCTGTCGCACTCCGCTACAGTGGCATCAAGAGCCCTGCTATGCGTAGATGCATGTTACGATCTAGAATACATAGAGATGTATGGCTATTGCATAATATAATTTTGTAGTAGATGAGATCTATTGCTGAAAATTATTTATGCGGGTGGCAGATGAAATCTGTTACCCGATGTTCTTGTTGCTTCCCTAGAATTTGCGTATTTCTGATCTTGAAACGGCATGGTGGAATTTCACATAGTTCTGGCAATCCGCGATCCTGATTGATCAACGAAGTGCTATCAGTTCTTTGGGTTCCACCATACTTAAGAGAAAGATGAAATTTCGCAGACGAAAGGGCAATGCAGATATGATCTGCACGGGGGTCATGCGTATGAAGAAGTTCAGTATGGGGCTCGAGATTTTATTATCTCGTGTTTCATACACCCCGCAAAGTTAATCTAGCGACTTGAATAATCATACTTGATGATAAATGTTGGTAGCTGCGGTTTAAGTCAAAACCTTAGAAGCCACGTAAAATAAAATTTTGCATAAACCGATTAGAGGCGTCTAACTTGGTTTTGCAGGATGTGCATGTGATGTGGTATAGCAGTTCTCGTATTAATTCGATTATGTATGAGATGACTATATGATGTAAATTTACTAACATGACCTGCGTGTCATGATTCGGCATGATGGCTGGAGCCATATGATTGTCACTTTAATGACCGGCATGTCAACCTTAAGTAATGCACTTATTTTATTAGCTAAAGAGATAGCAATATTATCTGGTGCATCGACAAGGTGGTGGCAATCTTCGTGAAGGTGAACACCGACGCAAATACCGAAGGCGAAGAAATTAAAGACTTCTCCGTCAGAAAGGGCTATACCATATCATGCTATTATGAATTGCCTGAGATGTTTATCCCTTATGATGCACCCTTTTGATTGCACGGTAGTCGCTTTTTATTAGGGTGATCTCTCACTTAAAAATATCAAGTAGTTAGTGTTCTCCCAAGTGTAGCACCGTCACGGCACCTATCTTTTCGGAGTGCGTCATGTTTCCATGAGTACAAACGATTAGAGACGTGTGAGGCGGGTGAGTTGAGACCTCGCAGCGAGATCACTTGGTTGTCTTGACGTTCAGGCAGGAAAGTCCTGAGCTCGGAACACGCCCATCGAAAGATGAACAAGAATCACATTGTGATGTGATCGGCAAGTTGGCCTACCGATTGAAGTTCCCGTCATCAGTGATGTTCCCATCAATGGCATGGAATTTAAATGCGGATCTTGAATCACTCACAATCAATTATGAGAGATATTGATTTGAGTGGGAGCGCACTTTAGAATAAAATTGTTTATTCACTAGTGCAAATTAATTATGAACAAAGTCTAAGTGAAACTTGTGTTTACCGTTGTAGATCAAATGGCTCGCAACACCGCGTTCAACTTAGGCCTGATGTTAGAGAAAGAGAAGTTAGCTGCGACTGGAAACAACTATGCGGACTGGGTCCGTAACCTGAGGATTGTCCTCAGGAGCGCTAAGAGAATGTATGTGCTTGAAACTCCTCTTCCAGCTAGACCGGCGGCAACTGCCCCGGAAAATGAACAAAATGTCTGGGCCACTAAGGATGATGATTACAACTTAGTGCAGTGCCTCGTGCTAGCTTGCATGAGTTCAGAGCTTCAAAAACGTTTTGAATTCCATAACGCCCGTGATATGATCCGGGAATTGGATGCTCTGT